>JAANYP010000032.1:0-145539 GCA_020465985.1 Centrapalus pauciflorus
CTCATCTCTCCTCGGCGCCTCTCACCATACACAACCGTTGATTCTGACTCGGAAACGGGAATGCGAATCATCTTCTTAGAACAGAAGATATCCGCCTGACGCGCTGTCAGCCAATCCATGCCAACAATGGCATCGAAACTGCTAATCTCCATAGGCATCAAGTCTATGGAAAACCGATGACCATCTATCTCTAATGCACAATCTCTATAAATGCGGCTCACTAACACCGTACTACCATCAACACGCTCAACAATAACAGGCACAGATAACTCAGATGAAGGGATAGAAAAATAATCACAGAAGGAGGCAGATACATATGAACGATCAGATCCCGAATCAAATAAAATAAAGGCGCGCAGTCCGTTAAGGATAAACGTACCAGACACAACATCAGGCGACTCGCGCGCCTCCTCAGCAGTAGCCTGAAAAACCCTGCCACGAGCCCTCGGTGCTCCTCCTCCCCGAGGTGCCGAAGATGACCCAGATGGCCCTGCTCCACTCGAACTCGACCCTGGAAACCCCGCGCTCGGGTTCGGACAATCCCGAGACATATGACCCGGCTTCCCGCATCGGAAGCAAAGAGACTCCTGAGAAGTACATGCAACAGCTGTGTGACCATACTGGCCACATCGGAAACATCGAAGATGCTCGGGGGCGCATGGCCCAGCATGGCGATGATGACATCGCTGGCAATCTCTCTCGACATCGGCTGAACTCCCAACCCTACTCCCCGAATCTCTGGAACCTCTACCACCACTACTCTGACCCTGACTCTGTGACTGCCTCTGACTCTGTCCCTGCTGCCTCTGTCCCTGCTGTCTCTGACCACCCCGACCCTGTCCCTGACTCTGACCAACCCCCAACTGCCTATCATCCCGTCTCTGATCTCGCTGTGCTCCTGAACTCTGTCCCTGCTGCTCAGAATACCCACCCTGACGGCTCTCCCGATAAAACCTCGAAGATCCAGAACTCTGACCTTGGCCCGATGGCTCGATACGCTGTCTCTGGGGAGCTGACTGCTCTCGCTGTCTCTCGATCTCCCGCTCTCGGCGGCGGGCATACTCCATCGCTGATGAAAAGGTGGGGTCACGCAACATCCCCACAAACTCTCTAATGTCTGGCCTCAAACCCTCGATGAACATATTGACCTTTCGGTCCTCTGTGGCTACCTGATGCGGTGCAAACTGGGCTCTGTCATTAAATACATCGATATACTCCTGGACGGATCTGGATCCCTGCTGCAGATGAATGAACTCTCGCTCCAACTCTCTCCTCGTGTCCAACGGACAATACTGCAGCTCGAACTCTGTACGGAACTCCTCCCAAGACATCAGATAGGCCTCATCAACTCCACGAGCACTGACAACTGAACTCCACCATCTCAATGCCCCTCCCTTCAGAAGGTAGGAAGCATAACTCACTCTATCTGCTCTATCCACATGAGCTATACGAAATGCTGCCTCGACCTCTCTCAACCAATCCAGGGCCTTCGAGGCACCAACTCCACCAAAGAACTCGGAAGGGCGACCCGTCATGAAGTCCTTAAAGGACCCTCGCGATGGCTGGCTAGAAGAAGAAGCACCAGCTCCAGAACTCTGGCCTCCCTCGGGCGGAGGCACCGCACCTCGACCCCTACCCATGCTCTGACCCGGAAAACGCTCATCTAATATCTGACCTATCACAGAATACAAGTCAGATCTACGCACAGGCTCATCATCCCTATGGTCATCCCCCTGAGGCCCGCTGCCCTGACGGTCCATAACAACCTGCACAATAAGATAATAACACAAATTAACTCTACAAAACTCTACACACTACTCGTTCATCACTTAATACTCTACTTCGGATTACAATCCAAGGATCTAGACTCTAGGGTTTAAGCTTAAGCATCCACTAGATACTTAATCTCTTAAACCTAGGCTCTGATACCAAGCTTGTAACACCCTCGAACTAATCAACAATGCCACATAATTACCACGTCAGCAACGATATAATATAATAATCCCTACGCTATTCCCAAGATACATACACGAGAACCCGATAATTTTAAACTTTAATTATACAGTAACAGTCACGGAAATCTCTGAATATTACACAATCTATCCGAAGTATATAAACAGTCCGCAAAATGTAACTACCTCTACGCGGGTAGCTAACTCCTCAATCACAGAATGTAAACCTACTTTGGTGCAGCAGGCCTACTAGCAGTCCGGTCACCTGGATTATACACAACAACACACACTGGGTCAGCTAACGCTGGTGAGAATGCAAGGGTTAGTGTACGATTATAAATCTCAATAAAAGTAAGCTCAATAATAAAACGTTCAGCGTTCTCTACTGAACAAGTATATGAGATCCCACATGATACTCAAATAGGTACTCAACTCGTGTGGACGAATCCACGTACCCAAATCCCTAGACCGCACAAAGCAGTCGTCAGGACTCAAAAGGGAATCGGGAGCGACCCGACCCCTGCCCAGCCGTACGGTTTAGTAACTCGATAGCTCGTGTGTCCCAAATCTCATATAGTAAAACACAGTTCACAATAAACACAGTATACATGCATGATAGTGTCTCAATAAAAAGCTCGTAAGAAAGCTCGTAATAATCTCGTAAAAGAAGCTCAATAAAAGATCATGCAAGTATAAATAAATAATCGTACAAGTATCTCAGAAAAACATGCAAACTCACCTGCTCAGCTAGATAAACTAAGTTTCGGTTCCCTGCCCTTTCCCTACCCTGTCAACACGAGACCCTGAAATCACAATAACACAATCTCAACATCACAAACTCAGCCCAACAACTCTATACACAATTCTCAACAAATCTCGAGACCCCAAGGACCCAAATACACGACTCACAGAACCCGAAAACCCGACTCAAACCCTAGCCGCATCGCGGCCGAACTCAACCAATCGCGGCCGCACTGACCCTATCGCGGTCGCGGCCGCGCTGATCTCAAACTCGGCCGAGCTCACATCGCGGTCCGAGCTCGGGCTCAAACCGCCTGCGATCATCTCAAGAACATCGCGGCCCGCGATCAAGGGATCGCGGTCGCGCTCACGGACGAACAGTAGCAGTTATGCTCTGTTTCTGCACAGCCAGGGGATTTAATCCCCAAACCCGATTCCAGCTTATTTTTACCACAGATCAATGTCCGAATTTACTCAATACTATACATAAACCCAATTGAACCCATCACTTACAATTAACAACATCTAATCCATGATTTTAAGCTCAAAATTACCTCAATGAGCAACAAAAAGGTGATGAAGGAATTTGATGGCTTGAATCACGAATTACAGCTTCGATTTTGGTTTCCAGCAGCTAAATTCCTCTGATACACACACATACACTCTTTTGCTACTGATTTTGGAGATCAAGGAATGAAAGCAGGCACCCAAGAAGCACACACATATATACGTTTTGAGTTTAACTCGGTCCGATACCCAAAAATCCGATCCCGATACCCAAAATACAAATTTTATATCTCCGGGTCCCAAATTAAATAACTAATCCAATGAAATAATTCCACGTACCTATCTCAAAATCGGGATGTTACATATATAGAATATGGTTCGTGTAAGTACCTAAAAAATGCAGAGTACCGTGAGTACCTGTGAACACACGGGTTTTAGATGTGAACATGCTCCGAAAAAAAGTTTTTTTTTAAAAATTTTTTCATATTCATATAGATACAAATAATATAAGCCTATTTGTAAAAGAATTACACGCATTCACACTTCCTAGCGTCTTAAAAGTCATGTGAACGTGAAAAACTTCATGTGAACATGCTTAGCTGTGAACATGCATTCACAACAGTGCAGTTCATGTGAACTTGCATGTTTCACATAGTTATAGTGTGTGTTTATGTGTGATCTTTTGCAAGTAGTCTTATATTATTAATTTAAACATGATTATGAAAAAAAATTTCAAAAAAAATGGTTTTAAGCGAGGTACCTCCGGTACTCCGCAAAACTAGTGGTACTCATTTGAACCTATATCTATATATAGAATATGGTTCGTGTGAGTACCTAAAAAATGCAGAGTACCGTGAGTACCTGTGAACACACGGGTTTAAGATGTGAACATGCTCCGAAAAAAAGTTTTTTTTTGTAAATTTTTTTCATATTAATTTATATACAAATAATATAAGCCTATTCGTAAAAGATTACACACATTCACACTTTCTAGCCTCTTAAAAGTCAAGTGAACGTGAAAAAATTCATGTGAACATGCTTAGCTGTGAACGTATACAGTGCAGTTCATGTGAACTTGCACGTTTCAGATAGTTATAGTGTGTGTTTAGGTGTGATTTTTTGCAAGTAGTCTTATATTATTAATTTAAACATGATTATGAAAAAAAATTTCAAAAAAAATGGTTGAAAGCGAGGTACCTCCGGTACTCCGCAAAACTAGTGGTACTCATTTGAATATATATATATATATATATATATATATATATATATATATATATATATATATATATATATATATATATATCTTAATAAAAGAAAACCACTAACACCACGTGTCACTCTCTCATCCTTCTAAAATTTTGATTTCCTGCCTTTTTTCTATAATTAGAATTTTAATTTTAGTAATTCATTATTAGGAAAGTATGAAATCTAATTCAAATACTTTCATATTTAATCCAAACAATTAAAAAAAATTAAAATAGTCTAATACTAATCTAATTTAATTTTTTGGATAAATTTTTTTAATATTTTGATGTTTAATTTTTTAATTAAAACATATAAGTTTGAGGATGAGAGAGTGACACATTGCATGAGAGGTTTTCCCACCTAATTTTTCATATAGAATTCTTCTTACTTAGTTATCTAATTTATTTTAAAATTCAAGTAAAAATAATTAAGTACTACTTAATTTAACTCTTATAAATAAAAATAATCTAATAAAATAATTTAAATAACTTTCAGATTTAACTCCTAATGTTAGCTAAATATGCATTATTTTATATATTTAATAGGTAAAAATAATGCAATAATATTGGTAATGCAATGTTTTATAATTTTTATTATTATAACATTTTTTAAATTGTATTCAATGTAAAAAAATGTAGAACTTTATTTATATATAAAAATCTAAAAATAAAATTTTTAAAAATATGAGGCACGATAAATATTATTCATACATATTTAAATATAATTTTTTTAACTACCATTAATAACAAAAGATAATACTATTTTCATACTTTATAAATAAAAAAATAAACACTTTTGTATGTAATTGACGTTTTGTGTAGCTTTATATTAAACAATTCTGTATAAAATATCCACATAATACGTGGGTTAATAACTAATATATATATATATATATATATATATATATATATATATATATATATATGTATGTATGTATGTATGTATGTATGTATGTATGTATGTATGTGTGTATGTCTCTGTGTGTGTGTGTGATCATCTAAACTTTAGTATGTATTTCAATCTACATCTCAATATGAACATTATGTCATATGTGTTTGTAATAGTTTCGTAAATAACCAACTTTGACCTAAGTATTTTCTTAATGATAGTATTTTACTTTCTTTTGGTATTCTTTTATGCATGATTATCACAAAACTATATTGACCTGGGTGATTGTAATCAAACATGTGAATATTGCAATGCAACGTTTTGGTTTGAAGAACGATTAAAGGCACATTTTAAAGATAGAAAGATTCGATACCATCACTCTTGTGCAGGAGGACAAGTTATGTTACCGACTGAGCGAGAACCTCCCGATTTTATTAAAGATTTGTTTAAAGATAAACATTTCTTAGATAACATACGGGCATACAACATGTTTAGTATGACTTCGTTTGGTGCTCGTATAGATGAATATATAAATACTGGAAAAGGTCCCTATGTGTTTAAAATTTCTGGCCAAATCTACCATTGGATTGGCACGTTATGCCCAGCTGAAGGAGATCCTCCACGGTTCCTGCAACTATACATATATGACACACAAAATGAGGTTAGCAATAGAATGTCTCACTTTAGCGGACATGATGGTAGCAATTTGAGCTCTGAGATTGTTCAAGCATTAATTAGTTTCCTTGATGAGCATAATGAGGTCGTTAAATTATTTAGGACAGCCAGAGATAAATACAAAGAGACAGATATACCTGAATTCAAAATTAGATTATATAGTTCAAGTGGTATTCGAGGCTATGAAGCCCCAACTTCTGAAATGCTTGGTGCAATTGTTTTTGAAAACAGCCAGAAAACCCAAAATGATTATGATGTAATTGTTGAAGCAAAAGATGGCATGCCTCAGAGAATTAATAAGCTTCATCAGTTGTATATGCCGCTACAATTTCCTTTGCTTTTCATTTATGGCCAACCTGGCTTTCATCCATCCTTAAAATTAAACAACTCAAGTAGAAGCCATTCTACAAGGAATAGAAGGTTAACAATGAACATGTACTATGCTTACATGTTACATGATCGATTCAATCTTTATGGCTTGCTGGCGAGAGGAGGAAGACTGTTCCAACAGTATGTGGTTAATGCATATTGTAGCATAGAACTAAATAGGTTGGACTATATCCGGGACAAACAACATGACATTAGAAATGAATATTTGTCAGGTTTGTATGATGCAATTGCTAGAGGTGATCGTGATGGATCTGATGTTGGTACCAGAGTAATTTTGCCTGCATCATTTACTGGAGGCCCACGATACATGTACAGTCATTATTTGGATGCTTTGGCCATCTGTCGCGTACATAGGAACCCACAATTCTTCATCACTTTTACATGCAATGTCAAATGGCCAGAAATCAAAAGGTATATGAGTAAATATCCAGAATTAACCCCAGCAGACAGAGCTGATATTATAGACCGTGTTTTTGAGATGAAAGTGAAGCAATTTATCAAGGTTCTAAAAGAAAACAAACCATTCGGTGATGTAGCAGCAGGTAATAGTTTCTTTCATAATGTTTTTCACATAATGCCAGTTATGTTTTGCTTTCTTAAATGTCCTTTTACATAGATATATAAAGTATCTTTATTAAGTTTTAACATTTTAATTAGTTCTTTTATATTAACTCATGTTTTTTAATTTTTTTCCTATTCATGTTATCTTCTATCAGTTAGTGTATTTATCTATATATAATTTCGTTTGTTGAATTTACACTTTGAATTAAAATAAAGCATTTTTCTAAAAAACACACAAGACACAGAATTTACACCTTTTACTCACACTAACACTACCTACAAGCATCATTGAAGTTAGTTGTTAGTATATTAAATAACGTAGCAATTGCATCTATACTTGGTAACTAACACTGTCTATATTTTATTCGACAGTTCTGTACACAATTGAATTTCAGAAACGAGGGCTTCCACATTGCCACACACTACTTTGGGTTAGCACATCTACAAAGATAGAAACTGCTGAAGATGTAGATTTATACATTTCAGCAGAATTACCAAATCAAAGATATGATCCAGAAGGATACAAGGTGGTTTCTGAAATGATGATGCATGGGCCTTGCGGGTTGGTCAAACCGAATGCTTCTTGTATGCAAGATGGAACTTGCAGCAAAAAGTTTCCAAAGATATACAACGAAAACACTTTTTTTGATAAAGAAGGATATGCACACTATCGAAGAAGGAACACATCCATTTATGCCAGTAAGCAAGGAATCAATTTGGACAACAGCTACGTTGTTCCATACAATGCATTTTTGTGTCGTATCTTTCATGCTCACATAAATGTGGAGTTTTGTGGTTGGAATATGCTGATTAAGTACCTATTCAAGTACATTTCAAAAGGTACTGATCGTGTTTTTGCACGTATTACCAAACCAATTGGTGATCCATGTCCTTCAACGAGTCAAAGTATGATAAAAGTTGATGAAATTCAGAATTTTGTTGATGCACGTTATATCTGCCCTCATGAAGCATGTTGGAGAATCTTTAATTTTGATATACACAATAGGGAACCTGCGGTGCAGATATTGGCTGTACACCTAGAGAATATGCAACAAGTTTCTTTCAGAGCTAGCCAACCGTTGAAAAATATTGTGAGTGACTCGTCCAGAAGGAAAACTACATTGACTGAATGGATGTCATACAATGTTTCCTCAAACGAAGGACATCATTTGACATATTTGAATTTTCCGTCAAAGTTTGTTTGGTATACAACTGAAAAGAGATGGAAACTTCGAGTCCACAAAAGCAAACCATCAATTGGACGGCTAGCATACATACATCCAAGTACAGGTGAGTTGTTTTATCTCAGAATGCTATTATGCCATCAGAAAGGCTGCACTACTTTCCAAGCCATTCAAACATTAAATGGATGTATTTATCCAACATATCGAGGTGCATGTGAAGCCATGGGTTTACTTGGAGACGATAAAGAATGGACAACTGCTTTACAAGAAGCAGCATTTTCAGCTACATCAACAGAATTACGATCATTATTTGCGTATATTTTGATTTTTTGTGAAGTTAGTGATCCAATAAAACTATGGAAAACACACTGGAAGCAGATGAGTGATGATATTCCCACTAGAATTTCTCAAATGTTGCATATCAGTGATTTCCATGTCAATAATTCTGACTTAGAAGGCTATGTCTTGTATGAATTAGAGGCAATTCTAAACTCTTCTTCTAAATCTGTCCAAGATTTTGGTTTGCCGTTGCCTCCACAGTGTTTGTTGGATGATTTAAAAAATAGGGTATTGATGGAAGAAAGGAACTACGATCGAGATGCGTTAGCAATAGAACGAGAGACACTCATATCAAAACTCAACAGTGATCAAAAGAAAATATATGATTTGATGATGAACTCAACCAAAAATGACCATCAAGAATTGTTGTTTGTATACGGTCATGGTGGCACGGGAAAAACTTTCCTCTGGAAAACAATAATCACTACATTTAGATCAGAAGGAAAAATAGTCTTGGCAGTTGCATCTTCAGGCATTGCTTCTTTGCTACTTCCATCTGGCCGAACAGCTCATTCTCGATTCAAGTTGCCAATAGACCTTACAGATGAGTCAATGTGTAAAATAAAAAAACACACACATATGGCAGATTTGTTGGCTCAAACGGATCTAATAATTTGGGACGAGGCTCCAATGAATGATCGACGTTGCTTTGAAACCTTAGACAGGACTCTTAGAGATATTCTTGATGTTCCAACCACATTGTTTGGTGGAAAATCAATCATGTTGGGTGGAGATTTTAGACAAACCCTTCCTGTCAAGAAAGGAGCCTCTAAAGTAGAAATAATAGATGCATCTATTGCAAAATCAGATTTATGGACTCATTTTAAAGTTTTCAGACTAACCAAAAACATGAGGCTATTACAGCCGAATTTTAGTGATGATGAACGAAAAACCATAGCTATATTTTCTTCATGGCTTCTTGACATTGGAGATGGCACAATTGGTCAACCAGACGCATCAGATCCTGATAATTCATCTTGGATTGAAATCCCGGATGAATATTGTATTGAAGATGCCAACACAGGATTATCAAAACTAATCCAGTTCATTTACGATGAAGAGACGTTACAAAAGCCAACTGCAGAACTATTACAACAAAAGGTTATAGTATGCCCAAAAAATGAAACAGCAGATGCCATTAATTTGGAGGTTTTGCAAATGGTTGAAGGTGACTCACTAATATACACGAGCTTAGACGGAATAACTCCTTATGCAAATGATGGAGGAGATACCGAGATGTTGTACCCAATAGAATATTTAAATACGATCAGCTTCCCGGATTTGCCACCACATCAGTTGGAACTTAAGGTTGGTGCACCGATCATGCTTTTGAGAAATCTCAACTTGGCTGGTGGATTGTGCAACGGAACAAGAATGATAGTAACACAATTGCTAACAAGAGTCATAGAAGCACAGATCATTACAGGCACAAGAATTGGAGAGAGAGTATTCATTCCAAGAATAAATCTGATACATAAAGATCATAAGCTGCCATTCATCTTCAAAAGGAAACAATTCCCTGTCAAAGTTTGTTATGCAATGACGATAAATAAAAGTCAAGGACAATCGTTAAATAAAATAGGGATATACTTGCCCGAATCTGTTTTTGGACATGGGCAGTTATATGTTGCATTATCAAGGGCAACATCACCTCATGGATTAAAAATTTTGATCAAAAAACAAGAGCAACAAGAAAAAAATGAGACTAAAAACAATGTTTATAAAGATTTCTTAAAGGATATTATTTCAAACCAGGTTAACCTCATTTTACATCAATATCCATTCTTTAATTCATTATTCATGATAGACTTATATTTTCTATATGTTATCACATTGTTAAATGATGTATAGATTTACTTACAACACCACACATTAAAAAAATACTAATTACATCTCATCGTATTTTAACCAGGATGGCACTAACATTGGTGGCGCTCACAAACATCATTGACCTAAAACCGAACGACAGAAACAAGATGATTGAAGTTAGAGTGTATCGTAAGTGGATTAGCAAAAATCCACCGGTTCCAACTCCAACAGGCTACTGTTGTATTTTACTTGACAGAATGGTACAACTTATACTAATCACTCACTTTTATTGCAAGTATCATACAAACATACTTATATTTTCACACGCACACACATACGCACACATATGAGTATGTGTGTCAAAATATACAAGATATGCATTAAAAATAAGAAAATCAACTGTATAACAACTGTTTTATAAGCTATTTATATATTAGTATCGTTTTTACCATTTACTAATAATGACCCAATTAACAAGAAACTAATAATTCGGGCATTAGAGCCCAACAAATAAAATTTCTATAGTCTAAATGATTTACTACCTAAATAGACGCTTTTATGTTACTTGTATTTGCTATCAACAGCCTTAAGGTATTATTTTTATTCTAAAATGTACATGGCTATGCTTAATTGAGTAACTAATGTACGTTTTATTTAAAAAATGAATGCATTTGACCATTTAGGATTTTTTTTTTTTTTAGTTCCATTGGCACAGATTACTACAGAAGCTTAATTACCTTGAAATTATATATAATACGCGCTTAATTACCTTGTAATTGTATATAATATGCACTGTTTCTTCCAAACAATTGATGCATTCAAGGTAATTTGAAACTAAAAAATGAAAAACTTTATGTAATTTTACAGCAAAACAAAGAAACTTTCAATTATTTCTTTAGTTTATGTTTTAGTAATTTTACACATGTACTTCTTTAGAAGGTCGTAACTATTTTTAGCTTCTATGTATATTTGGATTTTGATAATTGTTGAAAAGTGATGGCTGTTGTAGTAACCAATTTGATTTTCAACACACCACTAAGCCATATTAGTCTTTTTTTTTTCATGTTCTACAATGCAGTGTATACATTTTTAGTAAAATTTATTTTAAATGTGAGACTATTGTTGTTACTATCTCTTTCTCTATCATACATAAACTGGGAATGCCTAAAAATAAATAGTGACCATTAATTCATTCTTTAAAAATTGTGATATGACTGTATAGGACAACATGATAACATGATTTTCCATTGTGATACAGTTCTAAAGGTACAAAAGTGCATATCTGTCACTTTCTTGGTGCAATGTGGCTCACAAAAAAAATATTGTCTTCTTTATTATTACATAAAATTTTAATTATTTTCTTCTATTTGTTCAAAAACCTCTTCCTATCATATTCATGTTTATTTTCCATCCACTTATTAAATTCTCATATATTTGAACTTTAATGACATCAACAACACTTTTTATATCACAGGGCGATGCAATTCAGGCCAATATGGATTTCAAAGACATGGAATACTTTGATCAGCTACTACTGGAAAAAGATTCGGCATACAAAATTTCCAATTTCTATTGTGAACACACAAAAACCTGGCATCAAACAACTCCCAACCCAACGAGCCTGAGATTCGGAAGGTTCACAAAGTTTGAAAGCATATCGAATGCTGGATTTCCTGATCATTTTTTCAGATTCATCTCCTACAATCAACTCTTTTCAAGACTCACAAACAACTCAGCCCTCACAAGGAACTCTACCCTCCTAAAGAACTCAATCCTCACAGGTATAAAACGTTTCAATAATATATTCTTTTAAAAAACATATATAAAGTTGATACTAATTACTATTATATTCATAGATTATATGGGCTCAGTTCGTACAGTTGGACCACTCATAGAGTCTGGGAATCCAAACAGAAATCAAACAGTCAGAAGAACCCTCGACATAGAAAATCTCAAGTAAGCAAAAGTATTTGTTTTGCTATTACAAAATACATAAAATCTTTCCATCATAAACATCCATATTTTGTAACATTAGTGGCAATGTCATTCAATTCACGATGTGGGATGAAATGGCAAGAGAGTTTGACGAAGATGCATATCAATCACTTCCGAAGCCGGTTATCATCGCTATTAGTTCATGTCGAGTTACAAAGTATAAAGGTAAATATCTATACATGCATAAACACATGAACATAAGTATACATATCAATGTTTCACTAACATTATTGTTACTATTAAAAGAAACAATTCAGCTATCCGCTACTCTTGCTACTACTTCAACCCAGATATCCCAGAAGTAGCAGAATCAATAGCTGAGTAAGCTTAGCAAACAATAATACAACTTTATATTTAGGTTCTTTCCACAATTCTGTTATACAAAATAAATATGTAAATATTCATTTGCTAGGTACAAGGCAACATACGAACAAAATCCACCATTAAATGTCACCAATCAAAGATATGATGACAACGATAAAGAGAAAACACGAAACAGATTTCCTTTGCACGAATTGCTCGGCCAAAATCCGGACACTTATAAGGCAAGCAAAGATACAAACACATGTAATCTTATCAATTTAATTGCAACTTACATTTCTTTTATTACAGTTCACCAGATTTACGTGTGAAGGAACAATCATTGATATCAACACAAGTAGGGGATGGTACTATAACTCATGTACAATGTGCAACAAAAAATTATTGATTAACAGCTCACTATCTGAATGTCGAGACCACGGTCCACAACCAGATGCAAACTATAGGTAACATCATATGACCATATACTTATATAATCAGCTTACAAAAAACTAATCAACTGATTCTCAATATAACAGGTACAACATCAAAGCATTGATCTCCGATGAATCAGCAACAGCAGCCTTCACTTTTTTCAGCCCTGAAGCAGATATTATCACAAAGATAAACTGCAACACCCTGGTGGAAGAATTAGATAATCGTGATCCATATCAACTTCCACTTCAACTTGAAGCAACAAAAGGGACAAAACACATACTTCAGTTTCACTTCAATCCTTTATGCAAAAAGGGTTCAGTTGACTTTATTGTGGATAATGTTCTTACCAACCCACTTCCTACAGCCCTGCCAAGCATTCAAATCAAAGACGCCCCAATCAAAAAAGAAGAATCATCATCAGCTACACATCCCGAAGCAGAACCAAAACACAAAGGTGAATAAACATAATTTCGTTTTGCTATATATGTCATTAACAAATTTTTTCAAGTATCACTTGTGGAATTTAACATTTACCTACTTCAAAATTATCTGCAACAGTTCCAACTGAAACATCTCAGTCGAACATAGGAACACCGCCAACAGATTATCCTCAACAAGTCTTCACAGAGAAACAAGGATTTGAGCTTACAAGGAAATCAACAAAAAGAAGCTTATTTCAAACATCTGGTAATTTCAACAAAAATCTTCTATAATTTAATCATACAAAATATACACCAGCCTAACTAAATGTGTGTTAACTAACAGATCTAAGTGGAAATTTGGAAACAAAAAGGACGAAAAGCACACAACCACCATCAAAAGAAAAAGACAATTAGCTGGATCAGGTACAAAGTACATAAACAACTACATATATACATAAGCTCACAATTTATATATTTCAATACTAAACAACTAAAACTATCAACCAGTTAGTAAATAACTAAAATTGTCTCCTGTTTTTGTTTTTTGTTTTCAGGTACCCATTTTGAGTTTTGTGACTCTTGCAATGATGCTCATGCTTTACCAACAATAGAAAGCGCTGAAAGATGCAAGCAACAACATATTTTGGCTGCTTCTCACAAGAATACATCTTCTTTTGTTTCCATTCCTTTTGTGTTAAAAAAAACAACATACTCAATACATCAGCAATTGAGTCAAACCAAATATGTATAAAAACATGTATCCCATTAATGCTTAAATACGTACGTCGTTATCATCATTTTACATGTTTTTATTCCATAACATCATACTTTGCCTTGCAACATAACTACTAAAATAAGCGATAAAAACTACATATTCATTATGAATACCCGCAACAACGTGCGGGAACCATAACACTAGTTCAATATCTATTGTCCAAACCTAAGTCTTCCCTTACTAAGTCCAAAAACCAACTCCAAGTTGCCTTGTTTTTATGGTCACTAATGCCCAAGAAATTTGATGTATTTGGTTAGTCCCATTTCTCTCAACTGCAGTTAATAATTCACCTCTTGTTCCTGTTTAAGGCTCACAAGATTAGTAATTCTGTAAGTTCAAGATTACACAAAGATGAGTTGAATATAATCACTGTATTAATGCTAACTTTTTCAAAGATTAATTTGTTATTGATTGTACGTATGAAACAAATTACAAAGTATTGCGAAAGAGAAACAAGTTTGAAACCAATTCTAAATACTTTTAGAATCCGAGTACCAAAAGTATTGAGCAATTATCCAAGCTTGTGCTTATATAGGCAGTTGTGCATTTAATGCTCTCAACTATATTTTTGACGTTGTCGCATTCTAATTGTTGATAAAAGATAATTAAATGACGGGATGACTCATTGTTCTTAACTGAGCAGACATAGTACATTAGCATTACTAAAATAATAATGCTTCGTATGCCTCATTTTTTTGTTGTTCTTCATCGTACGAACACACGCAACAGATGTCTGACAACTTGCCTTATAATATGAAGTGTTTCGTTTTTATTTGGATGGACATTTATTTCAAATTACTTTGGAGTCAGTGACTTCATCTGTCAGGGGACTCACTGACTGACTTCATACTTGACTTTTTGTGATTGATTGTTGATCTTCCACTTCAGCAAACAATCCTTTTTCTTATCTTTAGACTTATTCTTCAGGAAATGTATCTTCAAGTCTTGAGTTAAGTACAAAGGAAAGTTCTTAATGACTCTTAGATGAACGAGTAACTCGACAAAATTAACTACTAATTACCTCCAAAGATAGGGTAAGTAGGGATCGTCTCCACAATGAGCGAGAGGGACCGACTAGAGTTTTGAAATTCAATTGATTGTAAATTAAAGTGCATGCAGAAGATTCTTAATAACTTTTATGAAAAAAAATAAATAAGTTACACTACGCAATTGTAAACGAAAACCTTACTTTGAGTAAATATAATAAAAGAGAACAATCACTTCCATATTCAACACTTAACATTCGCGCGTTCGTTCATTAACAATTAATGGATTACATAGACATAATCTTAGGACCGTTATTAATATCAATGTGTTATCTTGGGCATAACTAGGGGTGTTATTCGGGTGGGTTAAACGGGTTTCGGGTTATTCGGTTCGGGTTATTCGGGTATGAGGCTATATGTTAAGGGAGAATTTCATATATATCCCTCTAAAACTGCAAAATATATACCCAATTCAAAAAAAATTCATATATATCCTTCTAAAACTTCATAATATCATATTTACCCAATTTAAAACTTTAATATCATATATACCCTTTCAAACTTTTAAAATATATCAAATATATCCAAATTATTTATTTATTCTTTTTTATTACTTTAAAACTCATAATAAATATTTATTAATAAAGAAATGACCAATCTACCCTTTTTATTTCTTAAACTTCATAATATCATATTTACCCAATTGAAAACTTTAATATCATATATACCCTTTTAAACTTTTAAATATATCAAATATATCCAAATTATTTATTTATGATCTTTTATTACTTTAAGATATCAAATCTTTTATTTCTTGACGGAATTCGGCGATTCAAATTTTATTTGTTCGTTAAGTAGAAGCCTTCCACGAGCACCTGGACATGTAAAATCAAGAGATTTAAAAGTTAATTATCTTGATTAAGTCTTCAATTCTTGTGGCTTCGACTTAATGAACAAATTGAAATTTGAATCATCGAATTCCGTCAAGAAATAAAAGATTTGATATCTTAAAGTAATAAAATATCATAAATAAATAATTTGGATATATTTGATATATTTAAAAGCTTAAAAGGGTATATATGATATTAAAGTTTTCAATTGGGTAAATATGATATTATGAAATTTAAGAAATAAAAAGGGTAGATTGGTCATTTCTTTATTAATGAATATTATTATGAGTTTTAAAGTAATAAAAAAGAATAAATAAACAATTTGGATATATTTGATATATTTAAAAGTTTGAAAGGGTATATATGATATTAAAGTTTTAAATTGGGTAAATATGATATTATGAAGTTTTAGAAGGATATATATGAAATTCTTTTTTTGGCTTGGGTATATATGATATTATGCAGTTTTAGAGGGACATATATGAAATTCTTCCATATGTTAACTACTCGAACCCGAACCAAATAAGAGAACGGGTTAATCGTTTTTGGGTTAAATGGATATTGGGTTATTCGGTTTGGGTTAATTCGGGTTGGGTTAAATGGGTTAATCGATGTTAGTATAAAAATAGAATCTTCTATAAAATGATTTAAATGAGTTAATCGATGTGTAACACCCGCTAATTTTGAGGTAAGTAATTTAATATTAGTCGTTTAATTTAAATATTTATTCGAGAAAATATGATTCAAATCACCATCATATTCTTGATATATATATATATATATATATATATATATATATATATATATATATATATATATATATATATATATATATATATATATATATATATATAGAATATGGTTCGTGTGAGTACCTAAAAAATGCAGAGTACCGTGAGTACCTGTGAACACACGGGTTTCAGATGTGAACTTGCTCCGAAAAAAATTTTTTTTTTTTGAATTTTTTTTCATATTCATTTAGATACAAATAATATAAGGCTATTCGTAAAAAATTATATACATTCACACTTTCTAACATCTTAAAAGTCATGTGAACGTGAAAAAATTCATGTGAACATGCTTAGTTGTGAACACACGTTCACAACAGCAGAGTTCATGTGAACACACACGTTTCACATAGTTCTAGTGTGTCTTTATGTGTGATTTTTTGCAAGTAGTCTTGTATTATTAATTTAAAAATGATTATGAAAAAAAATTTCAAAAAAAATGATTTTAAGCGAGGTACCTCCGGTACTCCGCAAAACTAGTGGTACTCATTTGAACCCAAATCTATATATATATATATATATATATATATATATATATAAAAGAAACTATCAATTGTATAAATCAATATTGTGTAAAAAAAAATAATAAAAAAAGAAAAAAATAAAATATATGCATGCATGAAAGCATAACCATCATCATCATCATCATCCAACAACCTACATATATTCCTATGTACATGAAAATCCTAATAACATTTTAACACCTCAAGAACACACACACATTTATGAAAATATTGAAGAAATTAGGCTGAATTTCAAGGATTGAGCAACAAGCATCATCACATTCAACACCATTTATTGAATCCTTGAGGTAATATCTATAAACCCAAAGAGTATTTAAAATTTCGTATCTATATTATTTAGAGTAATAAAAGGATTCATACAAGGTTGTTTAACACAAACCTGTAATGAACAACCAACAAATATTGAATCATCATGTTCATTTTTTTTAAAACTTGAAAAGAAAAAGAGCATTAATAGAGATCTCATGAGATTTACATGTTGATAAGAAAATATACATAAAATGATTTTAATCAATAGAAAATAGAAGTAGAATTAAGGGTTGTGTGTGTGTGAGAGAGTGGCGTGAGCGACTGGCGCCCGAGTCGCGTAGGCCGGCGGTCGGCGGCGGCGTAAGGAATTCCGGCGGTGCTGGACCCATTTCTTTTCTTCTTTTTGTTCTTGACAGAGAAGGATGAAGGAATGGAGACTCTTTTTTTTATTTTCCCTTTTCTTTTCTTTTTGGTTCACGGTGGAAGTTTAGGGTGGTGAGTGGTTGGCAGTTGCACGGCGGCAGTGGCAGTGGCAGCCATCAGCGGCGCCATGCTTCCCTTGACTGCCCACCTGCGCCGCTCCTTCTCTTCTTTGTTCTTTTGTTCCAGCCGAGGGGGAGAGGGAGAGAGAGTAATAGAAGTGGTTCGTGGTGGTGCTCGGACCGGTGCCGGAGCTCTGGCCGGCGATTCTTCCCTGACCAGCGACGACTTCCCTTTTCTCCCTTGTGAGAACTGAAAAGGAGAGATAGATGATATTAGGGTTTCTTTTTCTTTTGTTGTTCTTTTAACATGTTTGTGGGCTTTTAGTTTTTTTTAGTTCTTTTAATTTTATTGGGCTCAAATAAATTAATTTCTGTTGGGCCCCTCACTTAATAATTGATCTTGGGCTAGGAATTATAAATTAAAGTTATTGTTCGGCTTAAATTAAAACTCTGAATTTTAGGTTAAGAGATTGGGGTTTTTTTTAATATTTTCTTAATAATTGTTGGGCCTTGTTAAATGGTGTCCGGTTTTAAGATTAAATTGATTATGAGTCCATGTTTCTTATTGGATTGATCAATTAAATTAAATGGGTTTGGTCTTTTATTTTAAATTGGGCTAAAATATATAGCTTAGAGTTTAATTGGTTAGATTTTGTTTATTTAAATTTAGATGAGTTATCCATTAAGTTATATTAGGTTTACATGTGGTTTGAAGTAGTATAGAATTAATTATTAATAATATGATTAATTCAAATTTAAAAGGATTTTAATTTAAAATTTGATATGATTAATCATTTACTTTTATATGAGAGTTTAGTATTTGCTTAATAAACTCTAAATAAATAATAATTAAAATAATAAAGTAAGCGTTAACAAATAACCCGATATTCTCCGAATTTAATCCCGAACTTTAATTAATTAATTAAATAACGGACTTAGCAATTATAGCATTGCAGATATTGCTAAATAGACAATATATTCTTTTATATCAGGACTCTATTGATTTAATTGGGAAGTGTGGCTCTCGGTAGTGCTTTCAGTTGATATAAAGTTGTCGGTTGGCGAGTATGGATTTGCGAGCACTGTGAGTTATTGATTTAATTTCATAAATGATCATTATAATATGTTTGTGCTAGTTATCTGTTTCATTTCTTTTACCGTGCTCATCCTTTTCGCTGCCATATTGTCCTTGATATCTGCTATTCTTTTTCATCACCATGAATAAATTGAAACAGGAAACAGGAATTGTAACCTCCCGGTCTGATGTAGTCAGCCTCACGGTGTGCCTGATTGTTTCTTGATAACCCTTATTCCCCGGTATGCATACTGTGTATTTATGTGATGATTGCATGTCTGTATGGCTGCATGTTATTTTTATACGCTGTAAGTCGGGAGTGCTACAAGCTGTGTTACTGTGTATGCATTGCTGGGAAGGCCGGATGCTACACAGACTACCTATTCGTGGACGCACTGCTGGGAAGGTCGGGTGCTACACATGTTGACTTTGTGCCGATACTTGTATCATTCATGTAATTCTTGTTTATTTGTGTTATTAAATCTGTTACTCGCTAGGCGACGGCTTACCCCGGTTATGGGGGCAATGTTTCAGGTTTAGCTGATAAGGGAAAAGCATCAGCTTCAGGGTCAAGGGTTTGAGAGCTCGTGGTATCGGATAGACTTCCGCACTTTTTGTTATTATTGTTGAAATTGTAATTGGGATGGGTAGATCCATAGACATTCAATTTGGTTGTAATAACTAGATTATTTATTTTAGCGTACTCTGAATGTTATGGTTTATTTTATTATGCACTGAATTTGAGGTTTGAACTTAGATAACTTTTGTTATATTGAATTTTGAGGTTTATATTGCAGAATTATAGTAAAAGCGTCGCGTTATTAGAACGGGGTGTTTCACGATGTTAGTATAAAAATAGAATCTTCTATAAATTAATTTAAATGAGTTAAATAGGTTGGGTAAAATGGATAGAACGGGTTAAACAGATTAAAAAATTTAAAATTAAGTATTTAAATATTTATATTTTATATATGGGGAACCGTGGAAGAGTTGAAAAAAGACATGTTTTTGGTTTGTAAAAAATAAAAAACCTACATCTTTGCTAAAGTAGACGCAAGATACAAAGATGTGATGATATATTATTATTATTAATTTTTTAATTATTGATATATGGGTTATTCGGGTTATTTGGGTAACCCGGATTTTTTACTTCCCACCCGATACCCGAACCGAAACATTATTCGGTTACCATTTAACCCGATTAACAAACCCGAAAACCGAATACCCGACTCATTTAACCCGAATAAGGTTCGGTTCGAGTGGGTTATTCGGGTTAGGTTATTTTGCACACCCCTAGACATAACGCGTGTTACCTTGGTTACTCATCTTAATTAAAACTATAATTAATAAGCTATTAACAAACTATCTTACGAAACGCAAACAATATCAATACCAATCACAATGTTTACAATCAAAACATAAAGAATTCAACACACGTAAATATGTTTGTAAATGTAAACACTTAGCGTTCGTGGGTCCTCCGGGAGTGGTTATCGTGAGACTAGCCGGACATCGTGTATGAAGCGTTCAAGGGTCGTTGATTCATCATTGCACAGCGTTGTAGGTAATCTTACATTCGTCGTAGCACCGTATCAACTCAAGCGTATCCAAACTAGGGACCTTTCTCACTAAAATCGTGTGTGTTTTCTCGTCTGACATGTTTAATATTTATAGGCAAGCTTGGAAACCCGAAAAAACCGTGAAATTAAGTTTTATAGGTTAGCCGCAGCTAGGGGTGTTCAAAAATATCCGAATCCGAGGATCCGAAAACCCGGAGTGAAATTATCCGAAATTTTGGATTACCAGAATTTCGGATATCCGAAAATCAGAAAATCTGAAATTTCATATTCGGATACGGATTTTGTATAATTTCGGATATTCACATTATCCGAAAATCCAAAATCCAATTTTTTTTAAAAAAAAATTATATTTTTTAAAACTTTTTTTCATATGTTATTTTACTAAGAATAATTATAACTTTAATTTTAAATGTATAATGTCGCTCTAACATAATTATAACTCATTTAAATGTATTTTACTATTTTTTGACATGTTTTTTTTTGTTTTAAGTTTAAAAACTTATGATATAATTTCGTTTACAACACATTTACTTTTTTATATATTAAAAGGTATATATATATATATATATATATATATATATATATATATATATATTTGTATTTTGTATATTTGAATTCATTTTATAATTTAAGTTTAATTAAAATTTTTAAATTTCGGATAATCCGATATCCGATTTTCATATCCGAAATTCGGATTATCCGAAAATCGGATTCGGATAGTACAATTCATGTATCCGATTTTCAGATTATGATGTGTAATACTTAGAAACCGATTGAGCTCGAATTCACATGATTTGTACTTGAGAAGATTCCTTACCTACATGATGAAATTTATCAATAGTTTTACATTCTTTACATGTTTTCACTTTGAACGAACCATTTTACACTTTATAAACACGGTTAAATATAACCTGATCATTAGACTTACTAAAATTTCCATAAAATGTGTCATTTCTTTAGAAATTATTCCATTGAAATAATATGGTGCTTTCGTATGTACTTTTGTCACCTTTTAATAATATCAAATAAATTGTATTTTTTTTTTAAAATTAGAATTTTTTTTAAAAATAAAGTATTTAAATTCAGCCTTTTAGTTATATTTTCATCTTTCTTGTATTTAATTTTTATAACTATTTTCGTGTTTTTTTTTTTTTTTTTTACCTTTTAAGCATTAATTTATCTATTGTTATAAACATAACTTTTATTGAATCAATATACGTGTACTCTTTTTTTTTTTTTAATCAAGATTATAAATTTCAAAAGAACCTTCTAAAAGGAAATAATAATAAGTATTAAAATCCTTAAATAAACTAATTAAATTTTGTATTACCAAAATAATGTTAACTAAATTAATTACATTACACATGTCATAGGGAAGTAATACGTAATTGTCATTCTAATAAAGTGACAATCGACAATTTGTTTAACTTTTTATTAAAATAGATAGAATAAATTTTTAAAAGATCAAGTTTTTTGGTTTTCATAATTAAGAATGAATACAATTTATACATTTATAAATTTTACCCATCATTTTAACATATTATATATGCACACATTTATCAAATCCTATTATCCAATGACGTTTTTTCTTTCTTTTTATTTTAATTTAAATTTTTCATAACACACCCTTATTTTTATGTTATTTTTCATTACACCCTTTTAGTTTTATAAATTTTCATTTAGTCATCTTTTAACATTTATTATTACAACATTTTCTTACACACTTAAAATTATGATATTAATTAAAATTATGTTTTGGAGTTGTCTTTTGAAACTATTATGTTATGTTTAATTGTATGAAAAAAAAACTTTATTTATTCAAATACACGATACAAAATTCTAATGAAATTGTTTTATAATTAAAATGTAACTATTTAATATTTAGATTTTTTATTATATATGATCATGTATAACATTGAACATTACAATTATAAAGTTGACGAATCCTAATCGATGTATCAGAGACATTGCCGTTAATCCGTTATTAATTTATTTGATTTGATCGTAAAACCAACAAATTAATTGAAAATTAAACCTAATCAATGTCAAAATTTCAAATTATGGTTATGAATATTTAATTAATTAATTTTGGTTCCGATCCGATTTAATAAGACATTGTTCGTAATTTTAGCATTGCAAAATCTAGAAAGACAATGATAAGAACCAACGAACAATATCATTTGTCTTACTTCCTGAATCTATATTAGTTTTCCAACTTTACTCTTCGAATTTGGTTCAGTTGTGTTTCGTTTTTGAATTGTTTTAAAAGTATTTATATTTATTTGTTTTTATATTTATTTTTGTAATATTTTATACCATACAGCAACGCACGGGTGATCAGTTACTTATTGAATATAAATTTTAAGTCAAATTAAATAGGAATATGAAGTAATCAAGTATTGAACCACTTATCTTAGAACATAAAAGTATATAATTAATTGTTACGAAGTATCAAATGATTTCTTACACGAAAAATAACTACTATTTCTCTACTAAATTCATTTGCCACCTGGAAATGTAGAGCTGTACAAAGTATGTAGCCTTGTTGTGTACATACATGCCACCCAATAAGAATGAAGACCAGACTGTCTTTCATTTGACTATTCCAAGCATATTGTCTCTGTTTTCTTCCATAATTTTTTCAACCATTTTCCCAATAAACTTGAGAGATTCCTCAAAAAAATCTTATTCAAACCAACCCCCAAAAAAAATCGTCAAAACTCCCACCAATTTCAATTCTTTCAAACACCCAAAATCCCAAATCATTCTTTCTTCTCTCCCTCATCTCAACACCCTCCATGGGTGACTACAGATCAAGATCCTACACGTACAGTGATGAGGGAGATATGCAAATAGAAAGATACTATGGTGTAGGAGTCGGGTCAAAAAGATCCAATTTGGAACCCAACCCACCTCCTAACTTTAGGTCTTATAGTGTTTCATATGGATATGGTCAACACTCACAAACCAATTTGGATCTTGTTGTTGCTGGTGGCAGAGATATTGAGTTCAAGAAAGGTAAGTCAACTGCAAAATCATGGAGTTTTAATGATCCTGAGTTCCAAAGAAAGAAAAGGGTTGCTAGTTATAAAGTCTATTCTGTTGAAGGAAAAGTCAAAGGATCTTTTAGAAAGAGTTTCAGATGGCTTAAAGATAAGTATACCAATGTTGTTTATGGATGGTGGTAACTAGATTAATCAGTTCATAAACACATAATTTCCAAGTTTTTATCTTTTAATCCTTTTTGTTTATTATTATGTAAGTTGTATTGTTTTCCCTTTTGGTTTTGTGATTAAAAAAAAAGGTAGAGTTTTTAGTTGGGAATAATTAGTATTGTATACCAACTACCCAAGTGCATATCTTGTTTGCTAATTTGAGAATTGAAATCCATATATTGTATGTATGTATGTGTGATGTGCATATATCGGATTCAGTTTTTTTTTTTTTTTTTTTTTTTTTTTTTTTTTTTTTTTTTTTTTTTTTTTTTTTTTTTTTTTTTTTTTTTTTTTTTTTTTGCTTGAATGGTGAAAGAGTTCTTGAATTGGCTACATATGGTTTGACTTTTGAGCTATCCCATTGGCGAACCATTGTTTTCGGAACAACGAAATAAACTAAAGAGTTGAACCATGCCCTTTTAAGAACGAGCAATTCGGGACAAATACCGTCAACTACAAAAGTTTTGGATGCCAAAAAATATAGGCTTCATGCGATATGTTGGCTAGTGTTCAAAATCGTTCTTAATTGTATTTTTGGTATTTTGGAAAGAGTTCTAATGTTCTATGATTAAATGAACTAAGAGAGCTCTTTCTGGATCTACTGTAAGGTGTTGTTTGTTTTTTAAGAGATTGATATCTGCGGTATGCGGACTTAGCTGTAAAAATTTACGGTCAGAAGAGATGACCTAAAGGTTTGCGGTCTTCGCAGACGCGGGAAGATCTTTGTAGACGCGGGCAGAGATCTTCGCAGACGCGGGAAGACCTTTGTAGACGCGGGCAGACGAAAAAAAAAAAAACAAAAACACTTCCATATAAAACATCTTCTGGCGTCTTCGAGTTTGCAGAAATAAAAGGTTCGAAGATCTTATTAAGAAAACAAACATGGCCAAGTCTCTAAAGTTTGTTTTCAAATAATACTATACTAATATACATTATTCAAAGTATAACCGTGTGATGTCATTTTATGTTTTAACTAACCGAAACCATGTTCATAATATGGAAATTATACAATGTGATCGTTCTTCCCATGGTCCCTCTATGCAATATTTTTTGGGAGCCCAGTAAATAATCTGTAAATTTACCAAAGGACTAGTAGCATAGCGGTATCAATGTGTTAACTTGGATTTTGAATCAAGAGTTCGTGTCTAACTATGGATAAAATGTGTAGATTGAAGAGTAGGATTTAGAAAGTATGTTTAGCCTTTCAAATAAAACTTGCTAATTTGAGTAATTTCCAATTTCTCACCCTGTCCACTCCAACGATGATTTATTTCCATTGTGATTCAATCGATGAGATTGCACTTGACACAAAACAAAAACAAAAGTAAGATAAAAATGTTGATTGTTCATTGGTGACAAAACATAAGAAAAACCGACAGCAAAGAAAACACATCTATTTTCACAAAATTTTGCAAGTCTCTAGATGTTTAGGCAATTTAGGTTTTGCAGAAACCTTAAAAAAGAAGACGGTGGTGGTGGCAGTGTATGGTTATGAGAGAAATGTTTACTAACAACCTGGGCAGGGGAGAGAGGAAATGAATTGAAAACATCTCTTTTTCTATTTCTATCTCCCACTTCATATCTTTGAGTGTCTCTTCCATAAAGTCGAGAAGTTTGTGCCATGGAAGAGTTCAAGAATAGAAGTCACTGTATAAATTTAGAGTAAGGGACTACATCTTTCTCGTCACATCAACATCAACATCATATCATGTTATTATTTTAGCGTAATTTCATTGACTTGTTATTAGATATTGGTTGGAATTAGAACGAGGTTGAAAATGTGGAGTATATACACTCGTATAGGTTTGGCCAAAGTCAATACATGGGTGTTAATAGTAGGGGTCAAGGGGGGTTGTGCACCCTTGCTTGTTCTTAAGGGCAGTGCCCCATGTGAGGTCCACGGGGCGAAGCCATAACGATGGTTCCGCTGTGCAACATTAAAACTTAACAGCTTTTAAAACCTTAACAGCGAAGGTTATGTGTGTTGTTGTTAATCGTTACTGCTTTTATGCAGCTTCAGTTTTACAGTTTAACAGGAAGTTCCAATTGTTTTTTGTTGGTTAATTTGGAAGTAAACGGATCTTGGGATTGTGTGACCGTCGGCCAATGGCTGATATGGCCAAGCCAAGTTTTACTTGAATTTACATTTTAGAATTTTTATTTTTCTTACAAAAAAAAAATGTTAGTCTACTAATAATACTTGTATAATAATTTAAAGTACATGCATGTGTCTACACATACATATACATACATACATACATAGGGTCAGGATCAATGGTGTACCATGTTAGACTGGGGAACCGGAGTCCACCCATGTTTGGTTATAAGTTTTAAGGGGTAATATAGTCAATTGAATTTAAATTAAATAATAGATGACAACTAATAATATAGTAGTTCCCTTAATTATAGAGATTTACTTCCATAACATATCTATAATAAATTTCAAAAAGAGATTTAATGAACATGTTCAATTGGATTCGACAATGGGTTTTAGTGCACATGTTCAATTGGATTCGACAATGGGTTTTAGTGAACATGTTCAACCGGATGTGTCAAATAAATGTACTTATTATTTTCTTCAAACCGTTCGTGAAGGTTCAATTTCATTTACACATTATTGAACATGTGCAGTTGGAGTTTTTTTTTCGCTGTTAACCGTTTTGGTGATAAACCAATATTGACGGTATTAAACATGTTCAATCGTGATTTATGAAGTGTCATCATTGCACATGTTTAGTATGAGTGCAATAAATGATATTACCAATGGAGATTTGCATGTGATACACAGAATCTTTGATTCTAATTTAAATTTTTTTAATACCATTTTACCCCCAACATTAATTAATGTGGGAAATAATTTTAAGAAAAAGTTATATTATATTTTAATAATTTTAATGATAAATGATTGGCTATAAATGATTCCCCGGTACCCCAGTCTAACATGGTACCCCATTGATTTTGAATCTACATATTAACATGGTACCCCATTGATTTTGAATATATATATATATATATATATATATATATATATATATATATATATATATATATATATATATATATATATATATATATATAGAATTTGGTTCCACAGCGTCCCCTCCAAAATCCAGCGTATCCAGCGTACCAAGGGTATTTTCGTAATTGCAGCGACCATTCACATTGCTTAAATTCATCATTCACATTATATGATCATTCACATTAGTCAATTGATCATTCACATTACTTAATTGATCATTCACAACACTTATTTAACTATTTATACTTCTTGTACACTTATTTGATCATTCACATTACTTAATTAACCATTCACATTACTTAATTGACCATTCACATTACTTAAATGATCATTCACATTACTTAATTAATCATTCACATTACTTAATTGACCATTCACATTACTTAAATACATTTAACATTGATGGTATGTAGAAGATGAAGTCTAACATTGTTGTTCTCGTCATTCATCAAATGTGAATGGACATTTACCTAATGTGAATGACCATTCACATTAGAAGATTGATCATTCACAAAACGTAGTTGACAATTAACAGGACTAATGTAAGGTGCTGATATTATTTAACCAATGTGAATGGTGAAATTTACTAATGTGAATGGCCATTCACATTAGCTGAATGATCATTCACATTGGTTGATGTTATTAATGTTTGATAGATTTGAGAATTTGAGCGTTACATGAATGTTCATTGTTACTGTTTGTCATTACTTGTTACTGCTTGTTAGTAGTTGACGATGCACAACATACATGCTGTGCTGATATGGTACAACCAATGTGAATGGTAAATTTCCTAATGTGAATGACCATTCACATTAGCTGAATGATCATTCACATTGGTTGATGTTATTAATGTTTGACAGATTTGAGAATTTGAGCGTTACATGAATGACCATTGTTACTATTTGTCATTAATCTTGTTACTGTTTGTTAGTAGTTGACGATACACAACATACATGGTGTGCTGATATGGTACAACCAATGTGAATGGTGAAATTTACTAATGTGAATGGCCATTCACATTAGCTGAATGATCATTCACATTGGTTGATGTTATTAATGTTTGATAGATTTGAGAATTTGAGCGTTACATGAATGACCATTGTTACTGTTTGTCATTAATCTTGTTACTGCTTGTTAGTAGTTGACGATGCACAGCATACATGCTGTGCTGATATGGTACAACCAATGTGAATGGTGAAATTGACTAATGTGAATGGCCATTCACATTAGCTGAATGATCATTCACATTGGTTGATGTTATTAATGTTTGATAGATTTGAGAATTTGAGCGTTACATGAATGATCATTATTACTGTTTGTCATTAATCTTGTTACTGTTTGTTAGTAGTTGACAATGATCAGATTCACATGTTGTGCTGATATTATTTTACCAATGTGAATGATCAAATAAGCAATGTGAATGATCATTTAAGTAATGTGAATGATCAATTAAGCAATGTGAATGATCATTTAAGTGACGTAAATGGTTAATTAAGTAATGTGAATGATCATTTAAGTAATGTGAATGGTCAATTAAGTAATGTGAATGATCAATTAAGTAATATGAATGATCAATTAGTCAAATAATTATTGTGAATGATCAAATAAGTGTAAAAGAAATGTAAATAGTCAAATAATTCTTGTGAATGATCAAATAAGTGTTGTGAATGAATAATTAAGTAATGTGAATGATCAATTAACTAATGTGAATGATCAATTAATGTGAATGATGAATTAAGTAATGTGAATGGTCGCTGTAATTACGAAAATACCCTTCCAGCCAAAAAAAGGGGGGACCGCGCATGGAAAGCATTTTTTGATCACAACCATTGATTTATTTAATCTTGTGGCTTTGGATGGGTACCCTTGGTACACTGGATTTTTGAAGGGACTCTTTTGAACCTATATATATATATATATATATATATATATATATATATATATATATATATATATATATATATATATATATATATATATATAATTGCTTTATAATTAAATTCAAAAAATAAATTTAAATGGCGTACTAAAATGGTTTAAAATCTAAATTAAAAAGGTAATTTTATATTTATTTACTAGTTTATGAATATGTGAATATTTTTAATTAAAGATATCTGCGTCAATTACTAAAAATAATAACAATGTTTTGAGTTTTTATCATATATAGTAACATTATTTACTTTTTATCACTAATTGCATCAACTTTTGTATTTTTCATATAAATAACATCAACTTTTGTATTTTGTATCCTTAATAGCATTAACTTTTGTATTTTTTTTATCATTTATAATAACAGTTTTTTTAAGTTTTGCTATAAATAATAAAAAATATATATGCTGATGCTATTAATGATAAAAAAGAAATAATGTTGTTATAAATGTTAAAAATGCATAAAGTTGTTTATATTTTTAGCAACTAGCCCAATATATTTATATAATGTATATACGTAAAATTAAAAACACGCATCTATTATTACTTGAAATAATATAAATTACTTAAAATGATATAAGAATGCTATTATTATGTTAACGCACTACTACAAAAACAGGCTATTGCGACGGAAATTTGCGACGGACAGGATCCATCACAAAAATTAATATATTTGCGACGGATTTGCGTCCTTTTAGCGACTGCCAAAAATATTTTGTGACCGTTAACATCCGTCGCAAAAAAGTATTAAATAGCGACCGATTTGCGAGAGAAAAATAGTTCATCGCAAATCCATCACAAATCTGACAAAAAATATTATAAATAGAAAATATAAAAATAGTTTATTCACATCCGTCGCAAATCTGGCACAAGATCACCGACGTAAATCCGTCGCAAAATTGCCGTCGTAAATCTGTCGTAAATCGTGACATGTTGCGAGGGATTTGCGACGGGCAAAGTTTATAATTTGACACTATATTTTTTTAAAAAAAATAAAAGGTTTAGGCCCGTCGCAAATCTATCGCAAATTGTTAAATTTTGTGAGGGATTTGCGATGGAATTTTCTTTCTTTTCTTTATCTTCGGGTCAAAGCTTAAAATAGTGAGTAAGAATACTGATTATGTAATTAATACATAAAACTTGATTTTGAATAAGTATTTGTTTTATACACGTGCCTATAAATGTGTTGGTTTACATTTGTATTTGTTTTATATACGTTACCAAGTTTATAATTCGTTGTTAACGAAGAAACACGTATACGAGTTCTCGTATTTTAAATTTTAAAATTTTTTATGCCTTTAAGAATGCATATATTAGTGTGTTGTAGTAAGTACGCGTGATTTTTAACAATAGCCGTTTTTTTAAGAATAATAACTTTCGGTCCGTCGCAAAACTATCGCAAATTGTTAAATTTTGTGAGGGATTTGCGACGGAATTTTGTTTCTTTTCGTTATTTTCAGGTCAAAAAGCCTAAAATAGCGAGTAAGAAACCGATTATGTAATTAAATACATAAAACTTGATTTTGAATAAGTATTTGTTTTATACACGTGCCTATAAATGCGTTCGTTTACATTTTTAACTTTATAAATAATATTTGTTTTTTTATAATTTTTGTAAACTTTTTTTTAAATTTAATATATTATAATTGATATATATATATATATATATATATATATATGTATGTATGTATGTATGTATGTATGTATGTATGTATGTATGTATGTATGTATGTATAGATTTGTGTTAAAAAAAGTACCCATCAGAATTGAGTGTACCAAAGGTACCCTTTCAAAACCACAAGATTAAAAAAAACAATGGTTGTGTCAAAAGTTGAAATTTCATGTGCATCCTTTTTTTTAGCTGCAAGGGCATTTTCGTAATTACATCGCCATTCACAACACTTATAAAATGATCATTCACATTACTTAATTGATTATTCACATTACTTAATTGATCATTCACAACACTTATTTGATCATTCACACCATATATTTGATCTCACAAGAATTATTTAACTATTTATAATTCTTCTACATTTATTTGATCATTCACACCACTTATTTGATAATTCACAATGTTTATTTGACCATTCACAATTCTTCAACATTTGTTTGATCATTCACAAGAATTATTTGACCATTCACAGTAGTTATTTGATCTTTCACAACAATAATTTTATCATTCACAATAATTATTTGACCATTCACAGTATTTATTTGATCATTCACAATAGTTATTTGACTATTTACACTTCTTCTACACTTATTTGATCATTCACAACACTTATTTAATCATTCACAAGAATTATTTGATCATTTAAACTTCTTCTACACTTATTTGATCATTCACAACACTTATTTGACCATTCACAAGTCTTCTACACTTACTTGATCATTTAGGATACTTATTTGACCATTCACAATATTTATTTGATCATTCACAACACTTATTTGATCATTCACATTAATTATTTGACCATTCATAGTATTTATTTCATCATTCACAGTATATTTGACTATTTACACTTCTTCTACACTAATTTGACCATTCACAACATTTATTTGATCATTCACAAGAATTATTTGACCATTCACAATATTTATTTGATCATTCACAACACTTATTTGATCATTCACATGAATTATTTGACCATTCATAATACTTATAAAATGATCATTTACAACACTTAATTGATCAAATAAGAGTTGTGAATGGTCACATAATTGTTATGAATAATCAAATAAGTGTTGTGAATGATCAAATAAGTGTGGAAGAAGTGTAAATAGTCAAATAAGTGTTGTGAATGATCAAATAAGTGTAGAAGAAGTGTGAATGGTCAAATAATTCTTGTGAATGATCAAATAAGTGTTGTGATTAGATAAGTGTAGAAGAAGTGTAAATAGTCAAATAATTATTGTGAATAATGAAATAAATACTGTGAATGGTCAAATAATTTATGTGAATGATCAAATAACTGTTGTGAATGATCAAATAAATAATGTAGATGGTCAAATAAATGTTGTGAATGATCTAATAAGTGTTGTGAATGATCAAATAAGTGAAGAAAATTTATAAATAGTTAAATAATTCTTGTGAATGATCAAATAAGTGTTGTGAATGATCAATTAAGTAATGTAAATGGTCAATTAAGTGTTGTGAATGATTAAATAAATACTGTGAATGGTCAATTAAGTAATGTGAATGATCAAATAAGTGTTGTGAATGATCAAATAAGTGTAGAAGAAGTGTAAATAGTCAAATAATTATTGTGAATGATCAAATAACTGTAAAAAAAATTGTAAATAGTCAAATAATTCTTGTGAATGATTAAATAAGTGTTGTGAATGATCGATTAAGTACTGTGAATGACCAATTAGGTGATGTGAATGATCATTTTATAAGTGATGTGAATGATGGTTGTTTTATAAGTGATGTGAATGATCAGTCGTATTTGTTTAATGTGAAGATGACATGTGACATTTGATGTTCTCCTTTATTATATATATTGAATAGATTCATGTGTTTATCACATTTTGGTTAATAGTTGATTGATTAAATTTTTTTAATGTTAAGATCTGCATTACCAACATATTCTTTTAATTGTATAAACATGATACATGAACTTTATTACACATATAGTATATCAATATTTATTACATAATTGGTTTCTTCACAACTTCCAGTTGATAACTGTTGCATTATTTAAATCCATACAAAAACTATATGTTTATATCAAGAGTTATTTTTATAGATTTTCTTACCTTATGATGATGCATTTTTAAATATACAACTTCATCCCAAGTTTTTAGTACTTGATGGTCGTTGTCGTTCATCCGAACATTCTTCCACCCAAGTATTGAGACAAGAACCTTTAATGACAAATGAAATAAGAAAGTTTATGATTAAACTATATGTTATAATTTCTTTATTTGTAATTCACATTATGTATTTTAATTCAATAATTTGTACTAAAACTATAACAGGCCAGACCAACCTGAATCAAGATATTGTCCGCTTAACGCTTTGACCCAACAACACTCACAGTTTGTTTTTGTTAGTGTCACAAACACCCCAAAATGCAACTTGTCTTCCTTGTAAAAATCTATTAGTTTATTTCCACCACTAAGATGCTACAATCCTTCCCCTATGGGGACACAGCGTCACCCGAGTGAAGATATTGTCCGCTTTGGCCCAATAACGCCACATGGTTTTGTTTTTGGTAGTGCCACAGACACCCCGCATCTTGGTGGGAAGAGACTACCTCACCCTTATAAAGATCTATTAGTTTCTTTTCACCATTGATGTGAGATGTCACAAAACAGTATGTCAAGATAATATATTTGTATTGTTTTATTATCACGACTCGATCGATTATTAATTATGATAAATTTAACTCACATATCATACTATACAAAATATTATTTATGACATAGAAATGGGGGTATCACATTTATAAACTAAACTTCATTTAAATTATTATTAATAAAATAAATTTTAGATGTGATTTGATTTGATTTCATATTTTAAACTTTATAATTTCTAAATTGACATGTGCCAATTGTTAGAGATGACATGTAGTATCACAAGAAATAAATTTTTACAGATTTTAAGTTTATGTATCTACTAAACATAGTATCATAAATTAGGCTATAACAAAAAGTATATACCAATATAATATATCACTTTTATCGTGAAGTAAGGTGTGGGCAATTGATACTTTGTTTTAGTCAAAAACAAACCAACAATTATTCATTATCAATAACTTCTTCTCTATCATCTTTCATTCGTTCATATGATACCGTTTGCTATAAGTTTATTCGGTGCACCTTTTGGTTCTATTGACAATGGTATAAGCTTTCACATTTTATTATGAATAGAGTTGGCTTATTAGGTTAATTAGAATCATTAAGCCTAATACATATCAAATTAGGAAAATGTAGTGCATAAGTGCAACAAACTTTAGTGTTTTAAGCAACAATCTTTCATCTCTCTCCATCTTATAAGACTTGCTTTTGCTTTATACTATGTAGGGCTTGTTTAAAAAAAAAAAAGGGATAATGTCATAATATACATACGGATTTTTTTTGGATATTAAACTTTTTTTTATCCATTTTGGGGACTAAAATTGTTATTTATTTTGATAACTAAAACTTTTATGATAGACTAATTTAGTAACTATGATAATTAGTAATCCATTAAATAACCGGTCAATGTGACAATGTGTTAATATAGTATTTGGTTTTAAATTTTATTTGCCTTGTCGAAAATATGAGGGTATTTGATATTGCGTTATAATGAAGTATTACGTTTCAATAACATAAATAATTGGTTTAAAGTATTTGGAGTGCATTCATTAATAATTGATTATTTGCGTTTAGAATTAATCCTATCACAATTTTTCATTAGTTAAAAATGTGGATTGTTCGTTTAATAAGTGGTTATTTGGTCATTTACAAGTTAAAACGCAAATCTAAACACTTTAAAAAATAATTATTTGATAATTGTAATACTAAACAGCAGAAGCTAAACCAAACACTAAAAATTCCAGCAGCACTTTTTGTTACAACTATTATCTGATTATTAGTTTTCAGAACGTTGCAGCACTTTTTCAAACGTAAATCCAAACACCTCCGAAATTTTACAATTGAGCAACCTTGAAAGTTTATTGCTATATGATATTTTATATAATGAAATAACTATCAAAGTTTAATGACAAGGTCATGCATCATCTCATCATGAAACCGATGATCTTAGGTTTGATTTTAAGTGGCGTCTATAATAATGCATAAAAAAGAAAAGCATGGGTTTATGGGCCCAAGTGAACTTGAAGTTAGTTTTATTGGTTAGACTTAAAAATTGCAAGCCAAATATTTAACTATATTAACGAAAATAATTGTTGATTTGGTCAAAGTTAATATGTTTTTGGGTCCTCTTCACTCTTTCATAGTTTATACTAATTTATATTTATTTTTAAAAGTAATTATCGTCACTATTTTTTCAATTTGGATACATACTAAATTTCTTCTATTTAAGGTAACATATTTTCCAAATCAAGTCAATCAAAGTAACAATATCGGATTGAAAGGTAAAAGTTACTGACGTGATAGTTACTTTGTTTGGTCAACATCTTTTCCCCAGAAATGCAGTTTAATTGTTATATGACGTGTACTATTTTGTTCAATTTAAATGGATTTTTTATAATACCTTGCTATTTTGAGCAAATTTGAAAATAAATTAAACAATATTAGAAATTAAAAAAAAACTGATGATCGGATAAAAAATTTGTCATGTCAGTAATTTTTATCTTTTAATCCGATAAGGTTACATTGATTGACTTGATTTGATAATTAATATGTTACCTTAAATAAAAAAAAAATTAGTTGTTACCCAAATTGAAAAAACAGTGACAATAGATTACCTTTACATGTAATTATACCCAACACATTATAATCTGAATTTTGAAACTATTTAAAATGAGCTTGGTGATGATATTGAGGATGATTTAGAGTACTATTTGTATATTTAGATGACCGTCAATAGTTAACTAATGTATGAATTGTATTCTGTAATAGTAAATACCAAATGTTATATTGATATTTGTGTATGGCAGCGCATTTATAAACAGGTTTGTAGTATTTAGTTGTATATAATGAACAAGTTTATTTGTAACGGTTGGTTTAGCAACAAGTCTTTTTGTTAGTATGTGTTTTTAGAATTACCAACAACGGTAGATTGTTGCTAAAAAATTAGTAGCATAATCTATACTATAAAAGATAAGAAAACCACTTGGAGTTTCTGGACCATTGGATGGACAGAAATCAATGGTCCAGATTAATGACAACTCATAATTATTTATGAAATGTCTCTTATACCCTTAATTAAAATCAATAATTATACTTATGCCATTTTTTAAATCATTTTCCAAATTTACTACCTTAACTTAATTACATTAAATTTTGATTTTAATTTTTTCATTAATGAATTAATATTTACCTAAAATAAATATGTGTCACTATTATCCTTAATGATCATAGTTAAATTCAAATGTAAAAATTTGGATTTAAATGTAGAAGTGTAGTAAATAAGGTTAAAATTTTTATGGATTGAGTTGCATACCATAAATGCAATATTCAGTCCGGTAATGTGTTGCTACCACTAGAAAAATTGTTTGCAATTGTATAATGTACAAGCTATATCAAATTAAATAATTCAATATGAATAAATAATAATATAAGTAATTTGTACCCTATGATAGAAGAAGCATGCATGTGAGATATAGGAAAATGTCTTGATAATAAATAATCATGACTAGTGGATAACTTGAACCCGAATATATGAGAATACCTTTTCTCAGTTTAAAAATTGGATTAATCATTGAGTGATTATGGGTCATACTAGGTATTCTAAAAGGGATTTTAATTAGTAATTAAGCTATATAAATTATTTTCATTTAAGTAGAATATTAATTTTTTAAAGGCAAGTCCTATATTGTTATATGCATCACTTGATTTACTAATCAAACATCATTCCGTTAATGAGTCTAGACAATACTAAGTCTCACGTTATTAAACAACTCATTAGTAAAATTAATGAGTGTGAGTGTATATGATTATGTAAAATGAATGTATCTGTGTATATATAACAAGTTAACAACGTCCTTTTTATATCAAATACTCGTTCTGTTCAAAATGTTCACGTAAAAAACTTAGAGTACGTTTTAGAAATAATGTAGATATTACAACTTTTACATATTTAAATTACTCTTATTTGTTTAATTAATCAATTTCTAAAAAGGACAATGATAAACATAAAGTTATAATTCTTGAAACTTATTAAACTATAATATTCTGTTTATGTAACTATACTTATTTGGGTTAATTAATTTTATGTAAAATGCATGTGGACATGCACTTAATTTTGAAGGAAAGAAATAAATACTAAGAATGCACATAAAATGCATTATTCAGAATTTATATATAATACACATTTTATTTCTTACAGAAAAGAATAAATAATATATATGTATGCATGAATGTCTATTAATTATAATGTCCTATATATGACCATATTTACATGCTTTTAGAGAATTTTATTTTTCCACCATTATTATATGTACAGTAACCATGCACATTAAGTACTTATTGACATCAGCCCTTATCACTTATCACTCATCAGCCATCATTTTCATTGCTGTCTCAACCAATGAATGAATCGAAATCTTGTATCTACTTAATCCAATTGCACCAGAGAAAATATTAAAACTTTCTAATTCAGATGTAGTTTCAGTAACACCTTCTAGCTCTTCCACCATTCCAAGATTCTTGAACGTTTGAATATTTCTATACTTATCTTTCATCATCCAGATCGCTAATTCGATTACGTAACGCCTTATTCTTGGAGTCTTTGTAGGCGGATACGAGTGTTTCTTCAAGATCTGAACGAGTGTCGTTGCTAACTCAGCGTCGTGTATTCCACTTCTTTCGAACATCTCGTTGGCCTCTTCAGATGTCATGAATTTGAACATATGTGCTGCTAATCCTATCATTACTTCTTGTAACTTAATGTCATCTCTCATAATTTGTTTGAGTACCTGCATCAAATTGGTTATGTTCATTAATGAAAATGACTTCTTGATTTTAAATTGGTTGCAAAGAAATCTCATTTTAAAAAGGTAACATACTTTTAGAACAATTAGAATATTTTTTGTTGTTGTTAGTGACATTTTTTATAGTTTTAATGACAACATTTTAGTATTATCATAGGACCCAAATCATTTTTTAACTTATTTAAATAATACGTACTGCAAGACAATAAAAGTCAAATGTTTGAAATAATAATCTAGATTTTTATATTATTTTAGATTATCCGAAAGTTTTCGAATAACCTGAAAATCAGATAATATTAAATACCTAAAATACGAAGTAAATTTATATATCAAAATACATTAAAAAGAAAAAATATGTGTCATAAATAAAGATATATTTACTTAAAATACTATAAAAGCATGTCAAAGAGATTAAGATGCATTTATATACAATAATACATAATTAACTTAAAATTCAACGTAACTTTATACTTTAAATATTAATCAAATTTTAATTTTTATAAAATCAAATAATCCGAAATTATAATATATATATATATATATATATATATATATATATATATATATATATATATATATATATATATATATATATATATATATATATATATATATATATATATATATATATGGTTCGACAGAGTACCACCCAAATGCAGCGCACCAGAAGGTACCACCTTTAAAAAAACTTTTTTAAAATTTTTTTTCATAAACATGTTTTAATTAACATTATGAAGATCGTATGTAAATTTCACATACATTCACATCTTCTAGCTCCTACAAAATGATGTGAACACACACTTACATAATTTTGAAGACATGTGAACATGCATTTATGTGATGTGTGTTTTCATGCACTTAGAGTGTTCGGATTTGCGTGAAATTCACATATGATCTGTGTAATGTTAATTAGAACATGTTCATGAAAAAAAATGTCAAAAAAATTACTTTTAAGGGTGGTACCTTCTGGTGCGCTGCATTAGAGGTGGTACTCACTTGAACCTAAATCTATATATATATATATATATATATATATATATATATATATATATATATATGTATATATATATATGCATCCAAAATACGGGTAATTTAAAGGAGATAATTTCGGATCAGATTTTAGGATTCATTCGGATTTTTTTAAACAACATTTTATATAATACCTTCAATAGTTATATAGTTTTCCTTATACGTAAGAATCTTCGGATTCAAATAATTTCGGATCACAGATTCTTTCGGATTCAGATATTTTCAGATCGGTTTTTTTTATGTTATACGGATTTTTGAAATAGCATGATATATATTTGAGAACAGATTTCAAAGAAATAACTTACAGTAGATGCTGATGTTGTTATTGTTTTTAGTTGTTTAAAGGAACCAGTTTCACTGTAAATACACAAATTCCTCAAAATTCTTGCTGCGTTTACTCGTAACAACGGAATATCCAATGCGTCGATAAGCTTCCGTAGAACGTTCAATTTCAAGATACGATGACAGTTTCGTGTGCTTTCAAATGCCAGCATTCCAAGTGCTTCTCCGGCTGCAATTCTTACATTATGATTCTGATTTTCGGTCATTTCTTCTCTAAAGAAAACGTTAAATAGTTCTTTAAGAACGCCACCAGTACCACCGATCCTTTCTGTTGCATCATCTTCAAGTGCCAAACTTGTTAAGATATCGATTCCAAGTTTTTGTAGCCTCTGGTGATTTTGTCCGTACTTTAATATATCGCGAATGTAGCTAATTGTAAAGACTAATTCAGATATTTCCATTCGAAGCTGTGTACCAGTTAAGCCTGTCGAGCTTACTAGCATTTTCACAACTTGTAACGATCGTTTCACTGTTGAAATCTGCGATTCCGTGACTCGTTTGTCTTTCAGTAATCGCTCATCCGCATGCATGAAATCGATGATTTTCGTTAAAAGACCTCTTGTGTTCCCAATTTTTCCACAGTTATCATGATCACGAGCAAGTTTCTTTAGAATTAGAAGCCCTAATTGATTAAATGCCCAAAAATCGTAATTTCCATGATCTGCAAAGATTTCCTTTTTAAAAACTTCACCACATATCGACATACTAGAGTTTCGATTGATATGTAACAATGAAGAAATCGATTCCAACGCTCCAGGAATTCCCGTAACCCGAAGAGCGTTTTGCTTCTTACCAACAAGTTTCGCGATTATTTTCGCTGCACATAACCGTATCTCCTCTTCTTGCGGGTCTTTCCAGTTAAGCATTTCTACCAATCGTTCGATTACAGATATAGTAATTCCGATTTTCTGAAGTGTATCTTCAGAAAATCGTGAATTTGTCGTGAACCTCTCAAAGATTCGAACACCAATAAGCTGCTCATCAGATGAATCGGAATTCAAAAGCTCCATAGCAAAAGAAACCATATCCATCTTCAATCCATCGAATATGCTTTGATTAATACTTTTCGAATATGCATCGTAGAAAAACCTTCTGATCGAAACCAAACCCGTATGTCCCAATTCTAGATCGTCATTTGCCTTTTCTAACATCTTCTTATACATCATATTCCATTCCCAATACGCTTTCTCCAAAAGAAACAACGTAGCCTCCGCTAATGCCAATCCATAAAAGATCGAAAGAGCTGATTTTCGATTCATCTTATTGTTATCTAACTTCTGTGCTTCGCCAAAGTTATGATTCGCGAGGCGTGTAACTGAAATAAACACACAAGTGGCTGCAGAAACTAACTGTAGCCAGTAAAGAATCCGACTAATATTACTCGATACGAATACCCAACTCCCGTATGGAAGAAGAGGGACATCCGAACTAACCCATGTCCGCGATGGTGTCTTTTTCGATTCCCAGTAATTAGTACCAGTACTTATCATGTTCGAACTCTCGTATACCTTATTACTTCCACCAGGCGTTCGAGGCCGAGTCACGGCTTTAACCGCTCGGACAACTAATTGCGAGCTAGCACTACAAAAGAAGTCTAAATATTTACGGACAATGCAAACGCATAAAAATTTCAATATTATAAATGTATGAAGACAAAAATAATTGGATTTTAATGCATAAAAATAGTAATTATAGTCTATACTTTAATTCTTTTAGAATACATATCTTCAAATAATTAATTTGTTCATGCAGTTTTGAGTAATTAATTTATATATTTTTTAGATGTGAAGATACAGAAATAATTTGTTATGACATATTTATTTGCGTGCATGCTCATATTTCTAAACGTAACATCAATTGACTATTTATAGTTCAAACCTTATGGCGCGGAAACTACTAACTCCAGCATCGGCTAACGACCACGTAGCTTGGTGCTGCCATTCAAGCTCATGACTTCGACTAAAAATTCGAGTACTTTCAATCAATAGAATAATGGTTACTAACCAGAAATCTATTTTGTCAATGGTAATAGCAAACCCTCCAAGTAGAACCACTGTAGCCCAGATGAACCCGAGGGTTCCGAGCCCCGTGGCTGCTTTTTCTAATATAGCGAGCCGGAGCGCAAAGAGGGTTAATGTTTTTTCAGGCGCTCTTGAGACCTTTTTTTGTTGTGAAAACGGTGGTGGTGTTGTGTTGCTACTGCTGTTTGTTGTTTCGATGCTGGTTTGTGGTTCGAAAATAGTGGTGTTTCGTTTGTAGGATCGAGTGAGTTGAGATGAATGATCGTCGATTTGGAGATGAACACTCCCTTGGCTTTCATCGAAGGATCTTTCATTCATGGTGATCGTGGTCATGGTCTTGGTCGTGACAGTGTCTTCTTTCTTCTTCTTCTTTTTTTTTCTTTTTTTGGAGGGCTTGGGGGGCCGGGGTGGGGGTGTTCTTATTTAATTATTTTAAAAGGTGGAAAAAGGTTGTGATAAAGTTGTATTTATACAATGTGAAATTGGGTTTAAGAAGCAAGTTGTTTTGGGAAGAATGCGACTTTTTGGGTTTGCTTCTTCTCAAAAAGGTTTTAAACTTTTTGGTTTTGTTGTTAAGCTTGTCTTTTACTTAATTAATTATTTAGACTAATAAATTACTATTTTATAAAAGTAATTCCTGGTTTATAACATTTGTAAGATACAACTGATAAAACAAAAACTCTTTCACCATGTCGGCAAAAATAAGATCAAATGTATTTTCGGGTGTGTGAAAGTATTTGAAATCGAATTCATTTTATGTTGAGTTTGGCAGACGAGCATGTAATTAAGATTACATGATTATACAAACGTTCCATGTATATAATTAATTCTGAAAACATCTATATCTTCATCAAATTTGATTTTAAAAGTCTGACAAATTATCATTTTTTAACAACAAAGAATGTACATCTATCTAGCAAGAAGCAAGAAAAAGACAATTAAAAATTACAACAATTATTTACGACATTTGTTACTATTAGAGAACATAAGAATAAGAGAGAATTTCATATATATCTTTCTAAAACTTCATAATATCATATACACCCAGTTTAAAATTTATTATCATATATATCCCATTGAAACTTTATAATATCATATATACCCAAATATATATCTCTCTTAAACATTATTAATATCATATATACTCATATTTAATAATTTAATTATTTTTAAAACTCATAATTAATATTACTTATTAATTAATAACCATTTTACCCTTATTTATTTTACCGTTCACCTAAACTTCAAAATATCATATTTACCCAACTTAAATTAAATTTTAATATCATATCCCTCTTAATAATTTTATATAATTCATTTTTTTAAACTTTTAATATATAAATTTTTCATAGTAAAACAAAACATTAACAATATAATCATTGAAAAACTTACATGTGCTTAGTAAATATATGTTTTATAAGTATAGGGTTTGTTTCGTTAGTAAAGAAATCAATTTTTTTAGACAAACCAAAGTTTCTCATTAATTATATTGTTAATTTAAATTTGTTTTGCGAATAAGATTTATATAGTAAAAGCTAAAAAAAATATTAAGAAATAATTTAAGTTTTACCAAATATGATATTATAAAGTTTAGTTAAAAGGAGAAATAAAAAGGGTGTAATAAACATTAATTAATTTTGAGTTTAAAAATAATCAAATTATTGAATTCGGGTATATATGATATTAATAATGTTTAAGAAAGATGTATATATGTGATATTAATAACTTAAGTTGGATATATACGATATTATGAAGTTTAGGAGGGATGTATATGATAATAAAATATTAAGTTGGATATATATGATATTGTAAGTTTTGGAAGGGTATATATAAAATTCTCCCTAAGAAAATATATATACAAATCATATAAACAATATTAAATATCTAAAAATAAACATAATTCAGTATTAATAAAAGTATATTCTATAAAATTATATTTATTATAAAATATATATAACCATTATGATTTAGGTAAATATAAAATTTCAAATTATATTGATTAAATATATATTAATTTAGAAACAAAAAATTTAAAAGAATTTTAAAAAAGTAACAATTGTTTATAAATATTTAAAAAGATTGATAAATAATATATTTGACAAATAACTATATGGTTTAATTCAAAGTTTACATACATTTTATCTAACCAATTAATATAGTAAAAATTACTCATGTATTACGTGGGTTCCTAAACTAGTTATTAAATTAGTTAGATTAGATGGAGTAATAGATTAGATAAGATTTGATTTAAATTTAATAAAATATGTGGCAAAAGAAAGTTTCGACACATGATCACCAATTAAGTAACAAACCGACACATGACACATTAGTTACTTATTTAAAAGTATTTATAGATATAGATTAGATTATAAATTATAAATATAAATTACAAAGATGCAAATAATTAACATCATCCTACGTAAAATGGAGTAAACCAAGCGTTTGGTAGGGAAGAATTACAACAAATGAAAATGAGAAAGAATTAATGATTAATTTATTTATCACTTAATATTTCTTTCATAAACTCTCAAATTAATAACAAGGAGAATCAAAGAAACAATAAAACGTTTATTTATCTTGTTTCTCAACTAAAATTATAAGAAGTTTTTTTATAAAAACTATAAATTAAAAAAGAGAATACAATCCAATTATTTCATTATAATATTTAGGATTTATTTATTATGGAATACCAACATGTTTTCATGTGTTTTTCGTTTTCTTCACTTCATGTTAACTTTTTCCAGAAAAATCCTTAAGTTATTATTATTTTTTTTTAGTGAAATTTGACTATTATTAGAACCCGGTTTTTTAGTTTTTAAAAACCCGGTTTAGTAATTATAATCGGGCTATAATAGTCAAATTTCACAAAACTTAAATAAAAATTTTGTAACATCCTCGAATTCAATTACGGTGATTTAAGAAATATTTAGACAGGTAATTTATAAATAATTTGAATTATGAGCAAAGATTATGTATTTGGGGATAGTTAAAACTTAGTTGTTGTTTAAGAAAATTAAAAAGTTTAAGAATTTTGAAATGATTATTATGAATTATAAAAGTTAGTAATGATAAATTTAAGAATAAATCAGTATTTTATGGAACCGGTTAAGTTGAGGGGTGAAATGTGCAAAATGGGAAAGATGGGAATAAAAAGGCCAAATACCTTTTCATTCTCCAAATGCTCTCTCTCTACACTCTCTCTCTAGAAAAACACTCTCTACTTCTCTCTAAGATATCTCGCAAACCGACCGGCCGATTATCGAGATTTATACGTCATCGGAAAGATCTCGAGGAGTACAACAACAATCTACGGTTGGATTTTTGATTTCGTACGGATTAAGGTAAGAATCGACTCTTTTAAGATTTTGTGTTTCGGTTTTGAAGAACATAAGTTCGAATCTGTCATTTTTATGCGATTTAAAGCCGATTTTGCTTGAAATCTTGCAAGAATGAGATAGTATATGTGTAATAGAATCAAACCTAGGTATAATACTTGATATATTCATGATTTTAGGCTTTGAAATGAAGGATTTAAGTTGTAAAGATGAACAAACTCGAAAATACCAAGAACACAGTCGAAATGCAAGAACAAACTCGATTTTTGTACTAAATTCGAGCAGGAATTCGAGTTTGACACCATAGATTCGAATCCAAGGGCCTAGATTCGAATATGGTTCGAATCTAACATTAGGATTTCGAGTTTAGTCATTAAATTCGAAGGAAATTCGAATTTAACCCCCGAAATTCGAGTTTAATGCCTAAAAATGAGAAATCTACTCTCTAAACTCAAGTATTTTGAATGAAACTCATAAACAACACATAAAATGACATGAGTTATACATAGGACAAGATGTAAACTTGAAATGGGTTCAACTTATTTGTATTATGAATTTGGACAATAGACCAAGATGGGGGAAAATATTGCAAAACTTACAAAACATGGTCTTATGAATTTAAACGGTTTTTGACTCGTGATATTGTTGTAACTAATATAACAGGTCCCTTGTGGTGTTGTTTAACCCACAGTGGGGTACTTGGTGGATCCGGTTGAAAGCCCGTGGAGAAATAAAATTGGTTAACATTTAATTACGCACCCACTGTGAGTACATATGATTTCGCATGTTTATATCTGCTTTATGATTGCTATTGCCTGCTGAGACATGTTGCTTCATTTTTCGTTTGGAATTCTACTAACTTGCGTAGACTTAGATGCACATTCTTAATTGATGCATGTCTGTTCGTTTGTTGTGCATCTAACGATGGACCGGTGGGTCGCATCTGTTACTCTGATGTTACTGCACTATATGACGTTGGAGCTGATCCCTCCAGGTCCGGTAGGCAGTATGTCATCCCCGATGTTATGTCTGTCTCAGATGGTTGGGTTTTCATACCGAGCATGGGGCTCGTAGGAGCGACGGCTCATGTGTGTCGTACTTTGTGTACGTGGAGAGTGCACGACGTGTGTCGTCGGTGCTACTCTTGTGGGCATCATATGGATTTATAAAATGTGTAAATCTGTGTATTCACTAAGCATTCGCTTATTCTTCAGTTGCTTTATTTTCACAAGAAAGGGAAAGTCTACTGCCGGACCTTCTAGTTAGGTCATTTTGGGAAGATTTGGAAGACTTGGCACTATTTCATCGGTAATTATGTTATGAGACAATGTTGTAATATATTCTGGATGATTGTAATAATTGTAATGGGTGTGTAGCCTTAGACTTGGTACCTTAATAGCACAGTAGGGTGTTTGACACTGTTGCACTACTTTATTTATGTTTTTAATGCTTCCGCACTTAATTAAGGTTATCAGATCATTATGTTATTGCATGTTGGTGATACATCCTGGGTGTTATGTAAATGGTGGTTGTTGTGGCAAGGGTGTCACACGAGATGGTATCAGAGCAGTAGTTTGAGATTCAAGTGTCCGTGAGGTCTTGATCTCAAACATTAGGTAATGATATGTAGTGGTTTAAGTAATGATCTGAACTAAGATAGGTTATGATCTAGTAATTATAAGTGATTGACTATCATACGGGACAAATGAGTGGTGTCTTTAAACTGATGACATGTTACTAAACAAGTTATGTGTTATTATTACAGAACATGTCTGGAGGAGGAATGACACCTGAAGAAACAAGAGAGATGATGCTAGCCATGATGGCTGAGCAAAATCGAATGATTCAAGATCAGTTTCGGGCGCGAGATGAGGCCAAAGCCAAAAGAAAAGAAGACAAGAGAAAAGATAAGAGGGAATATGAAAGGGATTATGTTGTGGTAGACATAAACCTTAGGAATGAAGCGAAACGCAAAGACAAGGGCAAGGAAAAGATTGATTATGAAACTGGGATTGATGAGAATTATATGAATTATGTAATTAGATCATTCAAGGACTGGCAACCACCCACATTCTCAGGATCTCTGAGAATTGAGGAAGCAGAAATGTGGATTACAATTATGGAACAAATCTTTAGGGAGATAAATTGTAAAGATGAGTATAAGGTATTTTTAGCTAAGGATCAATTGATTGGACAAGCTAAGGAATGGTGGGACCGTTGGGAAAAAGAATTGGGATCCAAGTTGATTGCTTCCTTTAGTTGGGAACAATTCAAGTTGTTGTTTAGTAGGCAATATGGTGAGCCTGATATCGTACCACATGTTAATCATGAAGAAAGAGCTATTGGAAAGATTGTAAAGTCTGGAGAAGGTGAACTAAATGGACTGTACTTGAGGTCAAGAACAAATAAACGTGATAGAAGTAAGAGATGTTGCCATTGTAATCAATTTGGACATAAGGCTAACAAATGTCCAATGAAGGCCGATGCTTGTTATAATTGTGGAAAAGTGGGTCATTTTAGCAGAAATTGCAAATTTTGACCAAAGAATTAGCATGTAATGATATTACATGATGAAACTATGAATGAAAAGTTCAACAAAGAGATGATATCTCTAAGATTGTGGTTATAACTTTTGGACGTTAATCCATAGAGTTAGAAGTGTACTTTAAAGATTCCATATGTAATATTTCATCGAAGTTCTATGATGCTGAAGTTAACATGAAATCAAGTGATATAAAGTTTTATTATTAATATAAGTATAATCATGTTTGTGAATGAGAATATTCGAGTATATAAATAGGCAGTAGATGAATAGCCAAGATGGACTTGGAAGCTTTGAATTGGAAGAGATGTTATAGATTTCTTAGAAACTTATGAATGAGTTGAGAAGTTGTAATAAAGTCTAAGTTTGACCATGATGGGTTAAAGAATTGGAACTAATCATATTAGTATCATATGTGATATGTTTGAAGGATGGATCACAACTTGTAGTGTTTATCATAAAACAAAAGAGCATCAACTTGTTTTAAAAGAAAACGGTAATGTACATTGTATTGAATAATTTAAGCTTACAAAGGTTGTGGCTGAGAACACATGACACGAACTGTTCATGAGAATTTGATGTAGTTGGAGTCAAAGAGGCTATTTCAATATTTGAAATATGTAAATTTTTTAACAGAAAGGAAAGTAATTCAAGCATTTCTGAGAAAGCGACCAAAGGTATGAGAATACGTGACTTGTGTTAATATTGAAAGAAATTTGGAATATGCAATGCGAAGTATAAATTAAGAAATATATGTGAATTATAATTGATCGGAAGAGGGATATAATATTTAATGAAATGGAAATTTGATTAAACAATAAAAAGTTTAAAGAGACTTTGGACACTAGGGAAATTGCTTATACAGCAAAGAAAAGTCTAGTACTACGATTCGGAATCTAAGGATGATTCGGAGGTGATCATGAGTTCTGTTTGATTTTGGGTGTCGATCAATTATTTGTATCTACTGCTTTTGCTCAACAAGTGTAAATACCTTGATCTAAGTTGTCTATTGTGATTGATGTCGAAATTGCTAAGTAACACATTAGTTAGCGTAGATCATGTGTATCATGATTGTACTTTAGTGATTGAGGAGGTAGTACTCAATCCTGACTTGATTTCAATAGAGATCGGTGATTTGATACGATAATTAGAAAGAACTTATTAAATATATGTGACAAGACACATGTAGTTTGCAATGAAGGAATAATAAAGATAACTACGCCGAAAGGAGGCGAGAGAATTGTATATATGAGTATTGGAGAAATGGGGATCAATGTCTAATAATGATTGTTAGGTCCCGAAAGCTGATTGCTTAGGGTTGTGAGTTTTGTTTGGTATAGGCTATTGATACCAAGACTGAAGAGAAAACTGTGGCCGATACGCCTGTTGTCCCAAATGTTTCCATATGTGTTTTTGGAAGACTTGTCTGATGTGCCACTTGAAAGACAAGTGAAATTTTGTGTTGACTTGATCCCTGGAGTTTCTCCAATAGCTTGTTGTTCGTATCAGTATGCATCTACTGAAAGGTAAGATATGATGAAGCAACTTCAGAAGCTGTCAGATAGGGGCTTTGTAGATTGAGTTCTCTGCCATGTGGAGCCCGATAGTGTTTATGAATCAAAAGATGTCACAATGAGAATGTGCATAGATTCACATGATTTGAACAAATTGACTATAAGTATCCGCTGCCGGGAATTGATGATTATTTCGATTAGCTGCATGAGAGCTAATTATTTTTCTAAGATTGATCTACGAATGGGATATGATTAGTTGAGGTCCGAAGAAGGAATGTACTGAAAATGGCTTTCAGGTATAATTATGAGCACTACGAGTAATTAGTTATGGACATTATGAATATGGATTTGTATATCAATGTTGGAGGAATCGGTAATTGTAATTATCGATGATATTTTGGTGTAAGTCTAAAGCTGAATATGTCAAATCGTGAGTTTTGATTACAATATGTTATATTTTGTAGTATGTGATTTCTGGAGTTGAGATCTCGGAGGATTCCGCTAAAAGTGGAGGGATTGAGAATTTGGAAGCTGTTTTCGCGGTATTACAGATTTAAGAAATTTTCTACGATTAATAAATTGTAGACATGCTGATTTAAATTGGTATGTATATACTAACTTGAGAAAGTTATTAATGGAAAAACTTGCACAGATTTGCGTGAGTAAGGTTATTATTTTTATGGTACTCTAGAATCGATTATGTTTGATTAAAAGAGTCGTTTCATTTTCAACTATTGGTTTGCTTTACAAGTGGGATTAGGAACACATATAGCTACGAGTATAGCTTACTAACCCTGACAGATGGTCAAAATGAATGGACTATTTTCACATTGGAATATATAATGAGATCATACATTCTGGATTTAAGTACCAACAGAAAAGATCAATTGTTTTGATAGAATTTTCGTATAACACTAGTTATCATGTTAAAAATCAAGAAAACACTGTTTACAGTTTTGTACGTGAAGAACTGTAGAACGCCTACGTGTTGGAATGAAATTGAAAGGACTCTGATTGCTGAGTCTGTGATATGAAAGAAGAGTTATAATGATGAGACACCTAAACCAATCAGTTTTGAGGGAAACGATGTAGTATATTTGTTAGTATCACCGATGTGGTGTACTACTTGTTTTGAAAAAGGGATAAAATTAGCACTGAGGTGGGTTGGTTCATTTAGAATAACAGAAAAGTTAGGAATCTGTTATCTCATTTGGAATTATCTAAGGAAATATCGAAATAACACTTGGTGTTTCACGTGGAAAGCTTTATGAAATCTTCACAACTAGTAATGAAGATTAGGCTGATTATACCGAATTCGAAATGTTGAAAATCCAGAATATATTATGGATATGAAAGTAAGGAAGTTAAGGAACAAAGAGATTAAAATAGTATTGATACGTTGGAAGCATCACAAAGGAGTAAACCATACTTGGGAGACAAAAGTCGATACGTTGAAAAAGTATAAGTATGTATTCGAATCCAAATAAACTTCGAGGACGAAGTTTGAGCGTGGTGGAGCCCATGTTGTAACATCCTCGAATTCAATTACTGTGATTTAAGAAATATTTAGACAGGTAATTTATAAATAAGTTGAATTATGAGCAAAGATTATGTATTTGGGGATAGTTAAAACTTAGTTGTTGTTTTAAGAAAATTAAAAAGTTTAAAAACTTTGAAATGATTATTATGAATTATAAAAGTTAGTAATGATAAATTTAAGAATAAATCAGTATTTTATGGAACCGGTTAAGTTGAGGGGTGAAATGTGCAAAATGGGAAAGATGGGAATAAAAAGGCCAAATACCTTTTCATTCTCCAAATGCTCTCTCTCTCTACACTCTCTCTCTAGAAAAACACTCTCTACTTCTCTCTAAGATATCTCGCAAACCGACCGGCCGATTATCGAGATTTATACGTCATCGGAAAGATCTCAAGGAGTACAACAACAATCTACGGTTGGATTTTTGATTTCGTACGGATTAAGGTAAGAATCGACTCTTTTAAGATTTTGTGTTTCGGTTTTGAAGAACATAAGTTCGAATCTGTCATTTTTATGCGATTTAAAGCCGATTTTTCTTGAGTTTTAGCTAGAATATGATAGTATATGTGTAATAGAATCAAACCTAGGTATAATACTTGATATATTCATGATTTTAGGCTTTGAAATGAAGGATTTAAGTTGTAAAGATGAACAAACTCGAAAATACCAAGAACACAGTCGAAATGCAAGAACAAACTCGATTTTTGTACTAAATTCGAGCAGGAATTCGAGTTTGACACCATAGATTCGAATCTAAGGGCCTAGATTCGAATATGGTTCGAATCTATCATTAGGATTTCGAGTTTAGTCATTAAATTCGAAGGAAATTCGAATTTAACCCCCGAAATTCGAGTTTAATGCCTAAAAAATGAGAAATCTACTCTCTAAACTCAAGTATTTTGAATGAAACTCATAAACAACACATAAAATGACATGAGTTATACATAGGACAAGATGTAAACTTGAAATGGGTTCAACTTATTTGTATTATGAATTTGGACAATAGACCAAGATGGGGGAAAATATTGCAAAACTTACAAAACATGGTCTTATGAATTTAAACGGTTTTTGACTCGTGATATTGTTGTAACTTATATAACAGGTCCCTTGTGGTGTTGTTTAACCCACAGTGGGGTACTTGGTGGATCCGGTTGAAAGCCCGTGGAGAAATAAAATTGGTTAACATATAATTACGCACCCACTGTGAGTACATATGATTTCGCATGTTTATATCTGCTTTATGATTGCTATTGCCTGCTGAGACATGTTGCTTCATTTTTCGTTTGGAATTCTACTAACTTGCGTAGACTTAGATGCACATTCTTATTTGATGCATGTCCGTTCGTTTGTTGTGCATCTAACGATGGACCGGTGGGTCGCATCTGTTACTCTGATGTTACTGCACTATATGACGCTGGAGCTGATCCCTCCAGGTCCGGTAGGCAGTATGTCATCCCCGATGTTATGCCTGTCTCAGATGGTTGGGTTTTCATACCGAGCATGGGGCTCGTAGGAGCGACGGCTCATGTGTGTCGTATGTTGTGTACGTGGAGAGTGCACGACGTGTGTCGTCGGTGCTACTCTTGTGGGCATCATAAGGATTTATAAAATGTGTAAATCTGTGTATTCACTAAGCATTCGCTTATTCTTCAGTTGCTTTATTTCTACAGGAAAGGGAAAGTCTACTGCCGGACCTTCTAGTTAGGTCATTTTGGGAAGATTTGGAAGACTTGGCACTATTTCATCGGTAATTATGTTATGAGACAATGTTGTAATATATTCTGGATGATTGTAATAATTGTAATGGGTGTGTAGCCTTAGACTTGGTACCTTAATAGCACAGTAGGGTGTTTGACACTGTTGCACTACTTTATTTATGTTTTTAATGCTTCCGCACTTAATTTAGGTTTTCAGATCATTATGTTATTGCATGTTGGTGATAAATCCTGGGTGTTATGTAAATGGTGGTTGTTGTGGCAAGGGTGTCACAAATTTAACTTGAGGTTTTTTATGAAAAAAATAACATTGAGGAACAAAACGTAAAAACCAAGAAAACGTGTTTGTTTTTTTCATAATAAACCCTAATATTTATAGTTAAAAAATGATGTAAGTTTTATAGTTTTCTTATATTGTGATTCCATCCTACCAAATACAACTCTTAGATTGAGTATAGTTTGTTCAAAATGACTTTTCATCACAACTTATAAATTAATTACTGGCTAGTTTTAGTTATTATATCTGATTTATGTGTCTAAATATGTATAATGCAATCAATTCATGAATCTTTACATTTTCTAGATTTAGACTATTTAATAAATCGTGGAGTAATGTGTGTAGTGGCTTGGAAAATGAATTAATTAAAATGATGGGAAATTAGCTGGTGATTTGCAGTATATTAAGCAAATAAAAGTGTTTAGTTGAAGCGATTGGTATATTCCACATTTGTTCTCACAAGTGCCAAGTCCCACAACCATCAAATTTAATTTTCGAATATACATTTAAAATTACTTATTTAAAAAGGGCTTTTTATGAATAATTTTTTTTTTTATCTTTAACCGATTGTAACCGGATGAAAATATTACATGTATTTATGTTAAATCAACAAAATGACCGGTTAGAATTTTTACGCGTGACGTCTATGTTAATTAAGCACAACATCCTTATACTTCAAATCTAATAAATTAAATGTTATTTTGATTTAATTTATTACATAAATTAGAAAATGAAAACATAATTCCATTGTTTATCAGTCACATGTATCATAAATTTTTATTTTGTAGAATACCTTAATTTATACCTCCTATAAACTGCCCTATATTTTATTACAATAAAAATATATAAGAAATATGTTTAATATTTTATTTCCTTTAATTTAAGTGTAACTTTTATTTATTTTTAAAATTTTATTACAGTATTATATATTTTTAGTTGATAAATTCAAGATTTTTTTTAATATAAATGTTATTTGAAGTTTATAAATAGATTATAGGGTTAATATAGAAAATACTCGATCAACATTTTTCATTTTCTCAATTAAGATCCTAAAGCGCATGCTTTTTTCCAGATGTATAAGTCCATAAAAAAAAAGTTTAGGGACTTAATCACGAAAACGAGAAAAGTTGTTAGGTTTTTTCAATATTATATAAATATACTGCCAACGAAACAGAGAAGACAAAAATATGACATGCCATCATCTCGACCGTCGAAATTAAGTCAACTTTTAACATCAACGGTTTAAAATGTTAAGAGTGACCGTAAGGTTGGTGGTTCGACTTATATTCTAAACAAAAGTATATATTTAAAAGTAGAATTTGATGAATTTGTTGTTGATTCTTATCTTTTTCACGATTTTTGATTTAATTTGCAATTAACTAGTTACAACGCTTCCTTAATTATATTGGTTGTAATATTATCAAATATTATAATTTATATTTTTATTTAAATACTATAAGTTAGCATATTATTAAAATGTTGCAAAAAAGTTTATAACATTTCATGTAACTAAATATTTAAATATTTCATTTTTAGTTATGTCACAAAACGTAAATAGTAACTTAATTTTCATAGGGTTATGTTAGAAATTTAAACATTTTTTTAAATTAAATAATTAATTTTGAACACACTACTTTGATAATTATGTTGTATACTTAATTATCAGTTATATCATTTAAAATTTTAATATGTCATTTAAATGATTTTAAAACAACAATGATAAAGTTTATTATTTTGTGTTATTAATTATTATTATAATTTTAGTAATGTAAAATAGTTATAAATGAAAAAATTCATGTTAATAATAAATATGTAATATAATTGCATGATTATATATATATACCAATAATTAACAAAATTCATCTTTATGTACTGTAATAATTATTGAAAATTATTATAAATAATTCATTAAAAAATATTAAATTATAAAACAGAATAATACAAAACTTTAATTATTAATAGCTAGTTTTAGAATTTTTAATTACTACAGTTATTTGACTATTTTTTAATTTGAAACATTTTTAAATGTTATTAACTATTTACATCATGACAATCGTAAATTTTACACGATGAATAAAATAATCTTTCAGAAGATTTAATTATAAGTTTGATTAAATCTATAAAATTAAGAAAGTATAATTATCTATTGTATTCATCAGAGAACAAATGCGATTAATCTCAGTTGTCGGATTATAGATCCATAATAAAAGAAACTATAAAAAAAAGAAATAACGTTTTTTAAAAATATACAAACATACATTATATTATTATAAATAATTACAAAAAATTATAACTTTTTTTAATCGTAAAAAACCGAGGAAACACACGAGTAAAATACTAGTTGATCCTAGATTATATGGGTTGAATCAAGACATGTCATTGTTAAATATGTATTATGATCATATCAATAACAATAAATATTAGATGATAACAAACATTGAAAAAAATTAATAAATAAGTAATATTCAGAGATCTAAAAATAATGAAATATATTTATCTTTTATTTTACCCTAAAAAGAATTATTTGTATTTATCTTTTCTACTAAAACGTGAAGGTGACATATGTCATTTTATTATAAATTTGTACTTTCCTAATTGATATTATTAATGTTTTATTAGTATTTATAGATTTTAAACATAATGAATTGTATTTATCTTTTAACCTTAAACAGAATAATCTGTATCATCTTTTAAAGATTATAACATATAAAATAAAAATACAACATATGCATCCGAGATAAATTATTTAATTAGAAAATACCTCTTCATACACAATATTTGTTGTTTTGCTGCTAACTATCATACTTATCTAAATTAACGCTTTTAAACCTAAGTCTACTTTTAACTCTAGATAGGACAACATACCATTGATCATGAGTGAAAACCAACTTTTTTAGAAGCAAACCAACATTGGGTAGGGATTGTTGTTGGCTTTTATTGTCGGTAAATGAAATTGAATGTTTATCTCGCTTTGAAATTGAAACCGTTAATAAAGAAATGAATTTTTTATTCTAAGTAAATAAAAAATATATAAAATTAAAAAATAGAATTAAATGCTAAGTTACACATGTTGATACATGAATGTCTCATATGACATTCTAATAAAACAACATGCGATATCTATTAAGTCATTTATTAGAATAGATAAATGTATTATATTAGTGTTATATTTAATAAATAATTATCTTTAATAATATATACATTTAAAATATTATTATAAAAACAATAATAATGTAGTGATATAAATCAAAATTAAAAAAAATTATGAAATTTATAAAAATATGAAACTAATTTTGTTGTTATAATCTAATTGTTATATATAGTTAAGATAAAAATATGTTTAACGGCGACGGTTAAAGTATATACTATAGAACTTATATAAAATATATTAAAATAAATCAATTTAGGTAAATTAGCCAATTTGGTATTAAATGCAAAAGCAATTATATTGAATTGACTTTCATTAATAGAACTTAAAATACATAGTAATTAATTTTGTTTTTTAAAATCATTTAAATGGGTAAATTAAAAGATTTATTTTAGAAAAAATGGAAGGGAAAATAAGAATTTGATTAGTTGATGTGGTGACATATGTCATTAAATGTTCTCTTTTATTATTATATATAAAGATAAAGATATGTGATACACTTTAATGAAACACATGTATGTATGAATAGTAATTTCATCTTTTATAAATTCATATAGGCATAATCACTTAATAATTTATCTTTCATCGAATTTATTAATTAAATAAACAACACATCTTCTTTAAACTAAATTTATAGATCTATGATATTGAATTAATGTTACGAGTAAACTTATCAATGATATACCAACAAATCTTTAGTCTATTTGGCATATATTTCTGGAAGGAAAAAGATCTATGAAATGACTCAAGTTCAATCCATCTGGTAGCACCTTTCGTCAATTAAACATTATCCTCTCACGATCCTTAACAAATGGTCATGAAAATCCAAGAATTCTGGTTAAAGTTATCAAGCTGCATCGAAATCTTCTAAAAAAAGTGACCCTGAGGACTGTCATCCGGATAGAATCTCAAAACACAAAATCATACAAAAATATTAGCATAAACATTTTTTTAAATTTTTTTAGAAAATATCAATAGCTTGTTTTTAAATATCTCTTCATAGAATTATTTGTTTTTTTAAAATATTATAAATAAATCATAGGATATGAAGTAGAAGCAAAAAGGTTTCTTTTACTTTGAGAATATGTTGAGTAATTTAAATCGAAACTTGGAAGCACGAAATCTGGGATTTTCCTATTTTAAGAAAATAATTTATAATTGTGTGTGTGCTTGCTGTTATTTGAGGAAGCTTTTATTGACCGTTAATGTCCGCCGTCTTTCCAACAAAGTTGGTTTTATTTTTTCTTTTCTAAACTGAATAAAAAAATATAGGATTTACACATAGAAAACACTCAAATTGGATCAGTATTGTGATTAAAACATCCAACCATTTTTGTTATCACAAAAACCCCAACCAACTAAAATTTATCAAAATAGTGATTTTTCTCAAAAAGATGACCCGCAACATGTTTAACTGGTTGCATTTTGTTTCGGCCAACACCTTCTCTGGCAACCCTGTCAATAACAAACGATTTCGCATGAAGGATTTGAAGGTTGTGATTGTGGTTGTTGTATGATTTTATTGGATTTGTTAAAATCGTTTAATCTAACTGTTGAAGATTGGTCTACGTTACTACCACTTTCCGATAACTTCATTTCGAAAATTTTATCCGTCGATAGATATTGTAAATCTACAATTTACACTTTACAATTTACAATTAAAGGTTAAAGAGTAAATTAACTACAAAATATAAACTTTCAAGTCTCAAATTTTAATAATTCAATTATAGAGTAAACAAATTAATTAAAGACATTAAACATAAACTTTCAAGATACAAGATTCGAACTTTCAATTAAAGAGTAAACTAGCTAATTTAAGTGATTAGCTAAAGACCTAAACATAAAGTTTTAACTTTCAAGATTTCAAGGTTCAACTTTCATCTTTCAATGAAATACAAAAAGAGTAAATTAAAGATTATTGATTCTAGTAATTCAAAAATCAACACAAAATCACAAATACACAATTAATTAAACCCTAGATTCAACAATTCTGGTAACACCAATTAATTGAACCATAGATTCAAAGATTCAAAGGGTGAAGCCACGAAAAGATACAAATTTTTTATTTTCTGTTCCGCTCAATCGCCATTTGCCCTTGGTTTCTGCTTAGCTCAATCTCCAATGTCACTACATTTTCTTTTTCTTCTCTTTTCTACGTCGTCCTGAGCCTCTCTGACAATTTTAGTACTTTTTGGCATTCGTTCAATTATGGGAAATATTGGACCTTAATTTAAGCTAAAAATATCATTTGGTTTTGGTTTTACTTTTGGCTTAATTTTTTAGTTTTTTAATCAAGTTGAAACTTATTTAGTCATTCAACTTTTAATATTTTTGTTGTTTGGGCTTAATTATGGGATAAAGTTTTATTACTTTGGGCTTAATTATGGGAAATATTGGACTTTATTTGTTGTTTTATTTTATTTACTTATTTAGACATTCAACTTTTAATATTTTTGTTTCATTTGGGGTATAAATTTTTAATCAAGTTCACCCTTAAGTTTTATTTGTTTTCAATAGTATAAGTTGTACAATTAAATTTTCATCGGTTGCATACGTAAAATTCAAAAAAATTTACACTAAGAAATGAGGTTATTAAGAAGGGACCCATGGCAAGGGTGTCATGCCCTCAAAGTAACTCAAAATATCACATAAATAACACGTCAAGTAGCATGATATGATATAATATATAACTTAGCTGATTCCTAATATAATACATACAAACCCCAGGAAATTTGAAACTTTATTTAATATGATAAGTGACAAAAATATTGTCATACATATCCAAAGTAGTTTGTACACATACAATCATCACTAACTACCTCTAACTAGTAGTTACATCTACAATCTTTGAAATGCCTACCTGGGAACACTAGGCTAGCTATCTCTCTAACAACCTGAGATTAGAGGTGTTCAAACAAAACTGAAAAACGAATAAACCGAGCCGTGTTGCTTAATCTGAAACTGAAAAAAAATCAAAACCGACATATCATAGCACGGTTTAAGTTTCATTCTTTAAAAACTTTGGGAAACCGAGCCGATTATATATTAATATAATTGCTTCTATTTTTAATTGTTTAAAAACATTAATACTATATTTTCAAATGAATTTTTTATTTTAATTGTTTTGTTAAATAAGTTTAGTATAACTTTTGAGATTTATAACCAAATAATTTATTATAACTTTATATTTAAAGAGAATTAGCGTTTAAAATAGGTCTATTGCGCTTTTAATTTTCTTTTAAGTATATAACGGGTAATCGTGAACCGAACCACAGCTAACTGCCTTCATGGGTAACCGAAACCAAAACATTGTCACATTTCTACTACAAATCGAACCAAACCGATCCGTGCAAATCCCTACCTGATATGTGCACATAGAAAACATGTCAACTAAACTAAATGGTGTGAGTACATGACTTAGTACGATTATATATGTAAAACACTAGTTATAAAGCTTAGTAGTAATCATTAGGCAGTAATATGAAATCTTAACACAACCCTATAACCCTGATAATGAACCCATTAGAATAATTCACGCACACAGTTTCCTAAACTGCACAAAGCAGCCATCGAATAGCCGAAAATGGTCAGGAGATAGCCGACAAACCTAGTCGTATGGTTGCCACAATAACACAATATATCATATTTCATATTAAACACATATACTCTATTAAAAAACATTAATACTAGCATGATGTAACACCTTCGAAGTAACCCAAATGCCACATAATTGACATGTCAAGTGGCATATAGTTTTATTAAAATTAACTAATTCCCAATGTAGTATACAAAACTCTAGGAAATTTAAAACTTTAATTTACATAATCTAAGTCACAGTAATCTGTTATACATATCTGAAGTAGTTAAATACAAACTATCACCCAGTAACTACCTCTAGTGGATAGCTAAACCTCCAATTTTTGAAATTGCCTACTTAGGAGCAGCAGGATGACTATCTCGGTGACTACCTGAGATGGACACAAAAAAAAAAAACCATGTCAGCCAACTAGCTGGTGAAAATACAAGGTTAGTACGATTATATGATTAAAACACTAATAAAAGGCTTAGTAGAGATCACTAAGCAATAATATGAAATCTTGGTACAACACTAATAATGCTAATAACGACCCAGTGGAATAATCCATGCACGCAGCATCCTAGGTCGCACACAGCGGCCATCAGAAAGCCGAAAATGGTCAGGAGCTAGCTGACAATACCCAGCCGTACAGTTGCCACGATACACAATATACAATTTCATATTAAACACTTTTACTCAATTAAACACTTTAATACTAGCATGATATAATTAAACTTGCTTAATTATAAAGCACTGGTTCACAATTATAAAAGATCATGCAAGTATTAATAAGTATAAGCGTCAGTGCATCTCCTTTGCGCGAGAAATGAAATCCATAGCTTCTATGGTACTTTGCGTGAGGAACGAAATCCATAACTTCTATGATAGTTATTTATGTACTTTACTCTTAAAACAAATACAAGTATATACTTAAAGATTTTTTTATAATCAAATTATTAGTTTTAATATGTAAGTTGTTTTAGCCATTTTCATTGTGGTTGCAATAAACAATAGGGACTAAAAAAAAGTATTATAAATTTTCTTATTTTTATAATTAAGTTCCTATATTTTTTAATGATCCTTATATAATGATAATATTTCTCTGTTCAGATGGTTTAGTCTATAATATATATATATATATATATATATATATATATATATATATATATATATATATATATATATATATATATATATATATATATATATATATATATAGATTGAGGTTCTATGGGGCACCATATGCATCGGGAACCAAATGGGAACCAAAAATGCATTAAGGGCGTTTTAGGATTGCAAAACATTTAAATTATAATTAAAATATATTTTAGAAACTTTTAAAATAGAATGAATTAATTTAGGTAATTAAATCATTAAATTAACAACTTTCCCTTTATTTCTCCTCCTTTCTCTCTTCTCCCACTCTTGATTGACTCCCTCCCTCTTTAGTGACCGGCGGCCGGCCACCTTCTCCCTCCCTCTTTATTGGCTCCGGCGGCCACCTTCTCGCTTGACTCTCTCCCTCTTTAGTGACCGGCGGCCACCTTCTCCCTCCCTCTTTATTGGCTCCGGCGGCCGCCTTCATTCTCCCATTCCTCCCTCTTTATTTTCACTCCAACCCATTTCATCAAATGGAAAATCCAATTCTTGCTTCATTCCTACAACACACCAACAATCGAGAAAAACGGTCAAAACGTCGTGGTAGCAATGGCGACATCTTTAAAATGTTCAAGCTTCTTTCCATGTTATGAACTTCATGTGACGAGCATAATGAAAATGATGCATAGCAGCCGGTTTGAAAATGAATACGATGCATCATGTTTATCCAATATTTATGGAAGACGAATCCGATGCATCGTGTTTATGAAGATGAATCGTGTTTGAAAATGAATTCGATAAAGATGCATAATGTTTGATGATAAATCCAATGAAGATGCTTGATGATAAATCTGAAATGCATCGTGTTTTGAAGATGAATTTGATGAATTTGATGAAAAGGCATCATATTTGAAGTTGAATCCGATGAATTGGATGAAGATGCATGATGGTGGGACGAAGAAGATGATGAATATGGCCGAAGATGAGGATGAAATCATCCGAGATGCATCACGAATTGAAAGATTAACATTAGATGCATCCAGATCAAATCATCTTTTTTGAATTTGTTTAGATTTTGTAATTTTGGAAGTGTATCAATTAATTTAATTTAGCATTTATAGTTTGGTTATTTGATTGAATATCCAATTAATGTAAAATTAAATTTTATTTGATTAGATATATTATTATTCCCAAAATACCCCTATGCATAACAATTATGTGCATCGCGGATGCACCAATGGTCATTTAATCCAAGGGTTGTGGTTGGTTCTTTTTTTGGTTCCCGATGCATATGGTGCCCCATTGAACCTAACTCTATATATATATATATATATATATATATATATATATATATATATATATATATATATATATATATATATATATATATATATAAGAGGGTTCTTCTAAGAACCATAAAAAATGTGGGAACATAAGAACCTTTTATGGCCTTTGGATTAATGATAATCAATGGTTGATATATTGGATGACAATTTTGTAATTATTTTGAACTTTGATAGTGGAGAATCTTGAAAATGTGTGAAAATGGTATTTTTGGAAGAAAAAAATCTGCTTTTTCTCTTTCTCTTACTTTTTTTCATTTTCATTTTATTTTTCTTTCTTATAATTGATTTTTAAAGTAAAAAAACGTTTTTTTTATAAAGAAATTATTTTTTCTATATAGAAAATTATTTAATTGCTAAAAGAATAACGTATTTTATATAGAAATTTTATATGTCTATATAGAATATTTTTTTCTATATAGAATATATTAACGAACATATTCTATGTACAATCTACGTAGAATGTCATGCATTCTACGTAGAATATCGTGTAGAATGTCAAATATCATATATTCTACGTAGATTGCCTGATAAAATATATAAAAAACAAATTGAAACAAAATTTTTTTTTCATTTAGACATTTTATCAAACACTTGGTATGCAACTGATATAAAATATACCAAAAAGATATTGAATAGTAATGTTAATCTACATTAAAAAAATATAGAAATGTATAAAAAAACAATAAAATATATGAAATATATAAGAAACATAACATTCTACATAGATTATGTGTGATTTTTTACAAGTAGTCTTCTATTATATTCTATTTAGATTATCATTTAATCTACGTAGATTATCATGTAAAACATCCAATAACTATTACAATCATTATAAATCTAATATCTTACAAATAATCTTTATCAAAACACATGAAAAATGAATCTGTCATATTCTATGTAGAGTATCGACGAACATATTATATCTACAATCTACGTAGAATGTCATGCATTCTACGTAGAATGGCATTCAATCTACGTAGAATGACATGCAATCTACGTAGAATGGTATGCAATATACGTAGAATGACATGCAATCTACGTAGAATGACATGCAATCTACGTATAATGTCGTGTAGAATGTCAATTATCATATATTCTACGTAGATTATTACATGATAAAATATACCAAAAACACATTGAATAGTAATGTTAATCTACATAAAAAGATATAGAAATGTATGAGAAACATAAAAATATATTAAATATATAAGAAACATAACATTTTACATAGATTATGTGTGATTTTTTACAAGTAGTATTGTATTATATTCTATGTAGATTGTCATGTAATCAACATAGATTATCATGTAAAACATCTAATAACTATTACATTCATTATAAATATAATATCTTACAAATAATTTTAATTATAAAATATGGAAAATGAATTTGTCCAATGTACGTAGATTGTACATAGAATATGTTCGTCGATAGTCTACATAGAATGTCACGCAATCTACGTTGAATGACATTCAACCTACGTTGAATGACATTCAATCTACGTAGAATGACATGCAATCTACGTAGAATGGCATGCAATCTACGTAGAGTATCGACGAACATATTCTATGTACAATCTACGTAGAATGTCATGCAATCTACGTAGAATGACATTCAATCTACATAGAATGGCATTCAATTTACGTAGAATGACATGCAATCTACGTAGAATGTCATTCAATCTACGTAGAATGTCAAGTATCATATATTTTACATAGATTACATGATAAAATAAACCAAAAACACATTGAATGTTAATGTACATCTACATAAAAAGATATAGAAATGTATAAGAAACATAAAAATATATGAAATATATAAGAAACATAACATTGTACATAGATTATGCGTGATTTTTTACAAATAATCTTGTATTATATATTCTATGTAGATTATCATGTAATTTACGTAGATTATCATGTAAAACATCTAATAACTATTACATTCATATATATCTAATATCTTACAAATAATCTTCATTATAAAACATTGAAAAATGAATCTGTCATATTCTATGTTGAGTATCGACGAACATATTTTATGTACAATATACGTAGAATGTCAGACAATCCACGTAGATAGACATGCAATCTACGTAGAATGACATTCAATCTACGTAGAATGACATGCAATCAATGTAGAATGTTGTGTAGAATGTCAAATAACATATATTCTACATAGATTACATGATAAAATATATCAAAAACACATTGAAACAAAAAAAAAAAAGAAGATTTCATTTAGACATTTTATCAAACACTTGGTATGCAACTGATATAAAACATACCAAAAATACATAGAATAAAACTGTTAATCTACGTAGAATAACATGCAATCTACGTAGAATGACATTCAATCTACGTAGAATGACATGTAATCTACGTAGAATGACATGCAATCTACGTAGAGTATCGACGAACATATTCTATGTACAATCTACGTAGAATGGCATGCAATCTACGTAGAATGTCGTGTAGAATGTCAAGTATCATATATTCTACGTAGAATGACATTCAATCTACATAGAATGACATGCAATCTACGTAGAATGTCGTGTAGAATGTCAAGTATTATATATTCTACGTAGATTAAATGATAAAATATACCAAAAACACATTGAAACAAAAAAATAAGATTTCATTTAGACATTTTATCGAACACTTGGTATGCAACTGATATAAAATATATCAAAAACACAATGAGTAGTAATGTTAATTTACAAAAAAGATATAGATTTGTATAATAAACATAAAAATATATGAAATATATAACAAACATAACATTCTACATAGATTATAAATAGTATTGTTAATCTACATAAAAAAATATAGAATTGTATAACATTCTATATAGACACATAATATTTCTATATAGAATACATTAATTTTTTAGCAATTAAATAATTTTTTATATAGAAAAATTTTATTTTTTTTATAAAATATGTTTTTTTAATATTAAAATGAATTCTCATAAAAGAAAGAGAAATGAAAATGAAAAAAAAAAGTGAGAGAAATTGAAAAAAAGATGCATAAAATAAAAAAAGGTGGAGAGAGAAAGATAATATTTTTTATTTCAAAAATACCCTTTTTGATCCAAGGGCTCTAAAAGGTTCTTAGGTTCTCACCATCTTTAAGGTTCTTAAAAGAACCTCTCCATATATATATATATATATATATATATATATATATATATATGAATTTTATTTATTATCTATATCTATATTCTATATATAATAAAACAGAACACAAATTGTCACATGACACCACCACATTTCATCTACAAAGATAAGTACATATTATTATTTTTAAAATAAAATAATATAAAATAAAATAAAATAAAAGATAAATTGAATTTATTAATTAAAGATAAATACGTTTTATTGTTTTAAAAATAAATATAAGTTAAATACAATTCATTATTTTTGTAACACCCTTCCATTTAAGATAAAAGTCACGTCTATATAATATCATAAATGGTAATATCACAATTAACTCAAAATACACATGTCAGATAATTATACAAATTACTGATAATAAACACTTTAATACAACATCTTACCAGTGAGATCATATGATTGGTACATGTAATCGAATTCAAGTTGAACTAACATACAACCACTGACTATCATACATATGGAGTAAATACACTTGTACTGATGAACAAATTCCCGAAAGACACTGCTGACATACAACAATTCATACAAAGATCTCCAAGGTAACTCTAGCTCCTACTTATGTTGTTGTCTGCGGCTCAACCTTTTAAATGCCTGAGACATGTTAGACTCGAAAACGTAAGTTGGGAAGTTCGTGAGTACGTGAAGGGTAAACCTTGCAGAAATAAACACATAGCACATAGGATAGCATGTAACTCAACACATATAACCCATGTACGCCTCATAATCTCTGATGTAGTCTTGGAGCTCAATACACATCTCAACTCAATGGGGACGTCGTTCCCCGGTTAACAGACCGCACACAACAGTGGTTAGCCACTCAAATAAGCACGGTGCGACCTGGCAATAACACTATCGTATATATACGGTCTCATACTTCATGACTAGTTCAGGACAGTCAGACTGCGCGATCGTCCATCATGGATACTCTGGACTTGATCTCAACTCGTACACAATTATCACATATGATAAAAATAAATAAAATCGTACCTGAGGCGCCACATCTTTGTCTCAATTATCTCATCACAAACACGCAAGTAACACAATAAGACTCGTAAAATAGAGCGCTCGTTGAAAAGACTCGTGTACTCACCTGAACAGTCTGATCGACCCAAACTGAATCCATCTGATCACTATCTCGACCGAGCTCGCTATAGGCTCGACCTTGTATACATAACGAATCCTAGAATATTAATTCAAACCCGAATAATACTCATAACAGACTCATAGACTGACCCATGGTAGGAGCAGGGGATTGAAGAGGGACATCCGTGCTAAGAAGAAGGGACTGCAGCCCCGCCGAGACAACTCTCCTTCAAGTTGAGCCAATATTGAATCGGACCCCACAAGTAACCCCAAATTGGCCTCAAAGCCCTAAACCGAATGTGGTATAATTAGGCTAATCGCGGCCGAAGTCGAACCCATCACGATGGCGCTGTCATACTACACCACCACAGAACTCATTGCGGTCGCGCTTAAGGGGTCGCGACCGCACTTTTGGGGGAGTAGCTTGATGTGCCGCTAGCACACCTTAATTTTAATTATAAAATGGAGTTAAATAAACTAAACTAGCGGATAAATAGGCAAGTATTACCTATCGTATACTAGTATAGCTTACGTAAGTCCGGGTATCGAACTCAGGGACAATTGGTGGAATGATGATAGTAAGTCGTCGATTAATTATTAACTTAAAGATTGATTTAAACTGCGTATAAAACTAAATAATGACAAAAGATTATCAACACACACACACGAGCAGAATAAAAGATTAATTACTTAGATTTCTGATAAAAGGAAGCATTTAATCAAATGGGATCACTCCCCCTAAACATCAGATGAACAACTTAAAGCACAAATTGAATAATATATCAATTATGATTCCAAAGAAACAAACACACAAATCTCTAAGATATGTTTGATGTTATTTTATCATAACAACCGATATCATATCCACTCTAATCTCTTATTCATGAATACAATATCGATTTAATATGTGAAGAATGATCATCTAGCTATATGGATCTCTCGCTATAGCACAATAATCCCATAACTCACGACGTGAACACGAAAACCTCTTTTAAATGTTCAAAACTTGAGTCATGCAAAACCGAATGTTCACAACAAGTTTACGAACTTTGAACGATGATTCGGTTAACACCAAATACATAAAATTCATGTTATATTCTCATAAAAACATAAATCCCCTCTCATTATTAAAAAAAACACTGATTAAACATACTCTTTCACCATCTCTAGTAGAAAGATTCAACTACACCAAAATGTTTGGTTCATCAAAGATAAAAACCAACTATTTCAAACTCTCGTTATGGAAACAATGAAGCATTCATAGCAAGTTTAACGATTCTCAAACATAACAACAAGATTTTCATTCAAAATACGCAAACTATGATATATTATCCAATCACATACGAAATATAAATCATCCAATGTTTAGGGTTTGTTACCCAAATGATTACATAGCAAACTACTCCATATTAGTGGAGTAAAACATCATCTTACGATAAGCAAGCATTTCACACATTAAGATTAACTTAAATATACGAAAAACTCCCCTAATGGTGTATGAAGATGCAGATGCAATCCCTTAAATCAAAACTCCAAGTTGGAACCCTTCCTTGCCTTCCTTCTTCCTCAAGAAATCAAAGAATATGTGTGTGATTTTTTTTATAAAAATCTGTCTCCATTAAATGTGCAAGAATAATCCTTTTTATAGGCTGGGATGAACTCGCCGAGTATGAGCCCTGAACTCGCCGAGTTCATGTGTTGTCACCTTCGGATTGGAATTCCAGGAAGATCAACTCGCTGAGTTAATGAGATGAACTCTCCGAGTATGTGTGTTGTCGACTTCCTATTGGGTCTGGATTGATACAGGAATTATCAGAGAATATCAGGATTTCAGGTGTGAGCATGTAAACAACTCGCCGAGTATGTAGGTGAATTTTGGTTCTGGAAACCAGAGTACTCGCCGAGTATATTATAGAACTTGCCGAGTTTTGTGCAGTTCAAACCATTCTGTTTAGTTTAGAACTCGCCGAGTTTGGGGAAGGAACTCGCTATGTATGGTCTGTTTTGGCCCGTTTAGCCTTTATATACTCAACAAAACCTGAAACGAAAATATGAACCCTATAAGATTGAATTGGAGACGAATAAAAACCAAATTATTATGTAAAACACAAGATATCGTCTGATAAAACATGTATGAATTGGACGATATCAAACATTCTCACACTTAACCTTTGTTTGTCCTCAAGCAACTCTTACATAAGCATATATATATATATATATATATATATATATATATATATATATATATATATATATATATATATATATATATATATATATATATATATATATATATATATATATATATATATATATATATATACATATATATATATATATATATATATATATATATACATACATACATATATATATAGACTTGATAAAATGAGAACGCATAAAAACTCGAAAACTTTCGATCAAGGATGAAAATCCTAAGGCATTTCCGACTTACATGAACACATAGCGAGGATCACAAAAAAAATCAAGAGCCATTAAAACATAAAATAGGAATAGAAGCTAAACATCCTAAACTTTTTGAGAACAAAATAAGCATGACCGAAACTCACTATATGAACACTCAACCCTTGGTGTTTAGGTTGACAAGGTCTCTCAATTGTAACACATTGAAATATACATGAACATAAGCTTGCTGGAGCCTCAAATCTACAACACTCGATCAAGAAATATACGAAAATCAAGAGGGCTTAAGAGGGGAAAGCAAAGAGGGGAAAAAAACTGAAAGATAGAAGAGAGCGGCTAACAACACTAGAAACGGCTAGAACGGGAAAAAAAAAAATTTGTCCTTCAAAAATTCTCTCTAGCTTGAAAATACTTAGCAAATGCCTCTATGAGGCTTTCTTATTTGCTATGCTTTCTTATTTGCTATGCTTTCTTTTTACAACGCTTTCTTTGGATTTTTTTTACATGGACTTTGTCCCCAATAAACTAACAAAACGGCCACCTCAACAACAAAAGCATAATTTCTTTTTGAATTAACGGAAATTGGGCTAAAAAAAAAAAAGAAAGGCTAAAGGCACAAAATCGGACTAAGGGAAAAAATTTTGTGACGGAAAAAGAAACGAAAGCCAAAAGAAGCGTTTCCTAAATGCCTCTATCACGCAACCGCATGCGTCTTGATCATTGTGTTTTCGAGATGCATCACAAAAGCAAGTTCTAACATGCATACAACAACCGACAATATCACACATAAAACCAAACGAAATGCGAGCAACTATAAATGTATGCTTAAAGCTCGATATGGCACAAATGCTCACAAATGAAAGTGATAAGTTGGGTTAAAATGTGCAAGTCATGCTAATTTTGAAAACAAACCTTTTAGAAATGAATTTCTTTTATACCTAAACATGCTTGAATGAAACTTCAAAGATTTGCATCCTAAAAATATGAACAAATAAACAAGAAATGCCACAAGATTTTCAACCTAACAAAGGATGCGACGTATGATAGTATATAAATATGCTTGAAAGGAAAAGCCACTCAAGAACCATCAATGGTTCTTTTATTCCCACACTTGACAATTATACATTGCCCTCAATGTAATAAACAAATAAACGAGCAAGTAAGCAATGATAAGTAACGCAAGTGGGTCGAGAAATCTCCCTGAAATGCAAGAAGGGAGAACTCGAGATGTGACGAGCTGGAAGGCGAACCAACTGGGACAAAAATCTGTGCAAGAAATACGTATGAAGCAATAACAAGCATAGAGAAAAATACTAAACAACCACAGCAAGAAAAATAGAAACACTAACATTAGGAAGCAATAAAAAATAAAAGACTTGCAGGAATAAATAAAAAAATGCAGAAAAAGAAAAATTGTCTCGAGGCATTTCACCTTTACATCACAAGCATCAAAAATAAAAACGTTCAAATACACGGCTTTCCAAGAAAGCCAAACATAATCGGGTATCATTCGTCATCAAGAGGTGGTGTAGGATACTGGCGGGCGTCCCAAGGAATGTATAGGTAATATTGATACGGGGGCGGGGCTGGAGGCTGCATTGATTGATGCTCGGGTGGCTGAAAACTGAAGAGACCATCTACGGATGTCTGTATGTGCTGTAAGTAACGTCCAGTCTCCTGGGCCTGCTGATTGAACACTGACCCGAAATGGTCGGTGTTGCTGAGATTTTGCCGGAGCAAATGATTCTGCTCCTGCAGCAGGCCATAGTTTTCTTGCAACTGATCCCGATCCAAACTCATATGAGCAAAAAAAGTCGTCCAGCCTATCAAAACGAGTATCCCAAGGGTATGGGCTCGGGCCGAAATCAACATGAGACGACTGAGAATGTTATGGCTGCTATGGCTCTCCAGAAGTATAGCTCATCTATGTCTCCTGTCGGGTCACTCTCCTGAAGCCCTCAAAGCACCGAGGGGATTAAAACATTAAAAGATCGAGCCATGCGGGTAATGAACAGCCCGCCGCAGACGGCACTGACTCCCGAGCGACCGGTGGCAACATGCAAGAAATATACTGCCAACTGGTAGGGAATAGACACATTTTCTTTCGGATGAAGAATAGAATGGATGAGCCAAAGTTCAGGTTTTGTGATTTTTTCCTGACTTTCCTTCCGGATGAATGCATCAACTGTGATGCATCGAAGGGGTTGCGGAGCTTGGACTCATAGGCTCTGGAGAATGGTAATTTCCTGTGGGGAACTCGTTCCAGAAACCTACATAACCAAAATTGGTCGGTGCCTTCCGAGCTCCCCCAGATAGATAGTCATCAAAGTCCCGATTTAGGACATCCGAATCAGACTATAAATCCAGACGCCGACATAGCTCGATGACGGACATAGATCGGCTCTCTCCCCCGAGCCTAAACCGCACGGTATCCCGGGTTATCATATTCGTCACAGCCTCACTAAAAGTAAATGTCGAGTAAAACTCGAGACATAATTACGCGTACACGGGCTCCCTGATAGATACTAAATTATACCACGCCTGGGATACGAACCCTCCGTGCACTATCGAAAATGCGGCCTCCAATTGTTCTGGGGTATTAGGATGAGGCGGGTCACATTGAATGCGACCCAAGAAGTGCCAATTAGGATACCTCCCCGGGTCGAGTTCGCGACTCGCCTGACTATGGAGCAACTCCCTATACTCCCGCCTCTGTCCATTGGGAACACCGGAGAATGTCAGAAAAGGATGATTGGCATTATAAATCATCCGTAGTTGAACATCGTCACTACTTGAGTCTGACTCCGGCGAGGGTGAGAATTCGAGCGACAACATTAGCTTTAAAATTATGAAGGGCTAAAAATAACCAAAACAACATTTAGCACAACCATTCCCACACTTATTATTGGGACTAAATCCCGACGTCTCACAAAAGAACCGTGATAAACTATAACTACTACACTCAATCATAACATATCATGCGTGACATGCAAGAAGACATATGTCTTTCTAATTGGCAATCCCATAATGATCTCTCATGCAAAGAATAAAATGAACAAAAGAAAAAGTTAACACAAAAAGAGAATAAAAAAAAGTGGCAGAAAGCTCAACAAAAACGACAAAAGAAAATAGAACAAAAACGAATCTAAGTACGGATAACACACTAGGCATGCACTAGACGAAAAAAGTACATTCTATAATTAGATACACGACAAAAGCAACTGCATGCATATACACGTACATAATAGAGCTCAATAATTCAAACTCAAAGACACACAAATTTTGAAAACAAATAGGGAATGTTATCTACAAGAAACACAAACAAAAAGATTCACAATGATCTTGCAACTTTAACTACAAAAATTAAAAGTAACGACTTAAAAAAAAATCAAAGAAAAAACATAATTCTAGCCTAGAAACACAAACTTTAACTAGCTAAAACCAGAAATTACTTTAAACTCCTATGAAACAAAATTGCTAAACAAAGACAATCTACAAACACCACAAAATAATCATGAGAATTAAAAGTTAACTAAACATGCTAAACTACAAGATCTACCAAAAAGAGCATAGAAATATAATTACACAAGATTAAACAAGAAAATAAAAATGCAATGATAACCACGAAATTTAAAAAATAAATTAAAATTAACACAAAAACAACAATGCAAGATTAAACTTGAACTTTTAACATAAACAAACTAAAATGCAAAGAAAAAGAGAAATAGCATGAGAGAACTTTGCATTACAATTTTGTAGCAAGGGACAAGGAGTGTACCAAAGTAGAAGATAAGAGATGAAAGAGCAAAGATTATAGAGAATCCAGCGAGGCGGTGGCGGCGGACGGTGGATGACGGCGAGAATGACCCAAAAATACCCGCAAACGATTCCCACACTTGTATTTGACACTAGGGAAGCAAAAATATGAAGATTTTGGGGAGAAGAAAGTCGAAAACGGAGGTTGGTGGTGGTGGTTTTGTGGCTGTCGGCGGAGAGAAGAGAGAAGAGAGGATAATGAAAAGTGAAGGAATAAAACTGAAATTATGGTTAAAATCGGCACCGTACTCGGCGAGTTCTGACACGGGGGTCAGACCTTGAGATGCTCTTTTGACTGAAATAATTTTTTTTTTAGAACAAAGAAAAGCATCAGTTCTGCTCCACATACTCGGCGAGTAAAGGACTGAACTCGGCGAGTTCAACCTAGTTCCAGAATGTTTATTTTAAGTAAAACTCGAGGAGTATGGGATATGAACTCGGCGAGTACACCGATTTCCAGAATGTTTCTAAGCTCTAGAACTCGGCGAGTAGAGTGATGAACTCGACGAGTTCATCTCAGAGTCAACAACGAGCTTCATCAGGGACTCATCCGGAAACTTATCATTGATGGATGAATCATGAAGCCCTTCAAGATTTGGATTTTCAAGACGGGAGAGATGATCGGTCGCGAGATTTTCGGCTCCTTTCTTATCCTTGATTTCGATGTCGAATTCTTGTAGGAGAAGAATCCAACTAATAAGACGAGGTTTGGCGTCTTTTTTGGAGAACAAGAACCAAAGAGCCGAATGATCGGTATAAAAACGACAGTTTTGGAAAGAACGAGATAGGACCGAAATTTCTCAAACGCAAAGACAACGACGAGAATTTCTTTCTCGGTAGTAGTATAATTCTCTTGGGCGTCCGTTAGAGTTTTACTTTCGTAATAAATTGGTTGGAACTGATTATTGACTCGTTGGCCCAAAACGGCCCCCACGGCGAAATCGCTAGCGTCACACATAAGCTCGAAAGGTTGGGACCAATCGGGAGCTATCATGATAGGAGCGTGTGTGAGCTTATCCTTGACGAGGTCAAAGGAGTCACGACATTCTTGGGAAAAGACAAACCAGGTGTCCTTTTCGAGAAGTTGAGTCATCGGGCGTGTGATCTTTGAAAAATCTTTGATGAAACGATGATAAAAACCCGCATGACCAAGAAAACTTCTAATGCCTTTCACGTTTGTGGGAGGAGGAAGCTTCGAGATAGTGAAAATGTTGGCTCTATTAACCTGAATTCTCACACTTGAGATCTTATGTCCCAAGACAATACCCTCTTGTACCATAAAATGGCACTTCTCCCAATTCAACACGAGATTTGTTTCCTCACATCGAGCTAGAATGCGATCGAGATTGGCTAAACATGAATCAAATGAATCTCCATAGACCGAAAAATCGTCCATGAAAATTCCATAAAGCTCTCAATCATAACATGAAAAATTGCCATCATGCACCTTTGAAATGTGGCGGGTGCGTTGCACAACCCGAAAGGCATCCGGCGATAAGCGAAAGTTCCATATGGGCAAGTAAAAGTTGTTTTCTCTTGGTCTTCGGGATTGATGGGGATTTGAAAATATCCCAAAAACCCATCGAGAAAACAATAGAATTGATTTCCGGCCAATCGTTCTAACATTTTATCCATGAACGGCAAAGGAAAGTGATCCTTACGGGTGGCATCGTTTAGTTTGCGATAATCGATGCATACACGCCATCCCGTTACCGTTCTCGTCGGAATGATCTCATTGTTTTCATTGTGAACGATAGTCATGCCACCTTTTTTGGGCACGACTTGAACCGGACTCACCCACGGGCTATCCGAGATCGGATATATCAACCCGAAATCAAGAAGCTTAATTACCTCCTTCTTTACCACCTCCATCATATTCGGGTTCAAACGACGTTGTCTTTGGACAACGGGTTTGTAGTCCTCCTCCATTAAAATTTTATGCGTGCAAAATGAAGGACTAATACCCTTGATGTCGTTAATTTTCCATGCAATAGGCCCTTTGTGGGCTCGAAGAGTGTTGAGGAGTCTAATTTTTGGTCGCCTGAAAGACTTGACGAAATTATAACCGGCAACTTAGACTCCTCAAGGAGGAATGCATACTCGAGATGGCTTGGGAGCTCTTTGAGCTCAAGAGTTGGTGGATCTTCGAGACATGATTTGACCCAACAAGAATTATGATCATGAGAGATAGAATCAACATCCAAAGGAAACAGGGGTGGATCAATGGTCGACAATGGTGTCGACTCCTCCAAAAATTTTTCAAAATCATCGACCTTTTTCCCTTCATCTATTGAGTAGATGTCCTTCGAGTTGTATGACAAAAGAGATGAAAAATCAAAATTAAAAGCTTCTTCAAATGCGTGCACGTGGTAACAAGTGTCGTCCGTAAATGATGCATGTTGCATGGCTTTATCAATTGAAAATGTGACAGACTCATTACCGACCTTCAAAATGAGCTTTTTATCAAACACATCTATTATAGCTTGTGAAGTGGCCGAAAAGGGTCTCCCTAAAATAAGGGGTACACAGCTATCTTCCTCCATGTCTATGATAACAAAATCCGCAGGGAACACAAATTTATCAACTTTTACAAGTTCGACTACTCCCCTTGGATACTTTTTTGACCGATCGGCCAACTGAATGCTCATTTTGGTCGGTTGTGGATCTCACAAATGTAATTTTTCATATAAAGATGTGGGCATTAAATTTATGCTTGCCCCGAGATCCGCAAGTGCATTCGTGATAACTAAACTACCAATGTGGCAAGGAATAGTAAAACTCTCTGGATCCATTAGTTTTTGAGGTAGTTTGTTTCGTAGCACCGCCGAGCATTCCTCGTTCATGACCACAACCGAAATTCCTTCAAGCTTCCTCTTTTTGGTGATGATATCCTTGAGAAACCTAACATAAGTAGGCATTTGTGAGATAACATCAATAAAAGGTAAATTAATATGCAATTGTTTAAATAGCTTAAGGAATTTGTGAAATTGGGTCTCATCCTTTTCCTGTTTTAACCGACTCGGGAAAGGTGCCTTCAGTTTGGCGATCGAGACTTCTTTCATGGAAGAAGGTGGGATTTGCACGGTACTTGGTGGGCTTGAAGATGGTGCCTCATCCTTTGTAGCCTCCTTTTCCGGCTCAACCTGCGAATCATCAACAACAACGTCACTAAAAACCGAAATAGAAACGGTTCAAGAATTTTACCACTCCTCAAATTGATGGCTTTAACATGCTCTTTTAGATTGACTTCCGTGTTGGAAGGCAATGTACCCTTTCCCCTTTCCTTATCGAGAAGTAATTGAGTGAGTTGCCCCATTTGCTTTTCGAGGTTTTGAATGGAAGCTTGTTGTCCCCTCACTATATCTTCAAGGGTGGGCTTGGTTTCGGTTGATGGAGTGGTGGCATTTGTAGCTTGGTGTGGTTGTTGCGATGTATTGGTTGGTTGATTTGGTTGTCGGGATTGATATTAGGGCGGTGTTTGGATGACGAGGTTGGTATGAGTTGTTTCTTTTGTTCGGGTTGGAAGAACTAGCACCCTCAAATCCCGGTGGTACCGCCGGAGCTTGGTCATTTGGTTGACGCCATCGGAAGTTTGGATGATTCCGATTGTCAACATTGGGATTATAGTATTGTTAAGGTGGTGGTTGAAAAGCTAGCTTTCCCCTTGGGTTGTCAAATCGATCACCATAAGAATACAACACATCTTCTTCTAACGTTTCCTCCGCATCGTCGTTCCCACAATCTCTCGCCGTGTGTGGTCCCCCACAAAGTTGACACACTTCTTGAATAGACTTAATGGTGGATTGTCTATTGAGAAGTGTCATCCTTTTGGTGCACTCATTTGCGGTGTGAGGACCGTCACACAATTGACACACTTGGTTTGCCACTCTCGGGTTGTAGTTGGACTGTTTGTTTACCCATTTTAGCAATCTCATCCTTAAGTGAACTCACATCATCCCCTTGCTTCAAAGCACCGCGCACGATCCTATGTCTTGAAGAGTGCCACTCATGAGTGTTAGTGGTCGCGGTTTCTATTGCTTTGTAAGCATCGGTAGGTTTCTTGTCCATCACACATCCACCAGCATTCAAATCCAATATTTGTCTTGTTGAAATTAAGAGCCCGGTGTAGAATGTGTAAACTTGATTGTAGGTGTCCAACCCGTGATGTGGGCACTTTCTCAAAAGACCTTTGTACCTTTCCCATGCTTCGTACAATGATTCCTTGCTTTCCTGCAAAAAAAATTACTGATATCATTTTTTAACGAGCAGTTTTAGAGGGAGGGAAATACCGCATTAGGAACCGGTCTACAAGTTCCTCCCAATTAGTGATCGATTATGGCGCTAATGATTCAAACCACGTTTGAGCGGCTCCCCTCAACGTATAAGGGAATAAACGAAGGTACAAGGATTCTTCGGCCATTTCCCGAATCTTTATCATATCGCAAACGTCCAAGAACCGAGTTAGATGCGCGTTTGGATCATCGGAGTCAAGTCCATCAAAGGGGCACATTTGATTCAAGTATTGGAGATAATTTGTTTTGATCTCATAATGTTCCGCTTGAACGGGACGGCGTATGATTGCTGATCCCGACCCGATGTTGGTCGCCTTGGAACGCTCCCTCATGGTATGATTATCTTCTTCCGCCATTTTTGCTTCGACTTTTGGTTCGGTTCTTTGTCCCGAAGCCTCAAGATCCTCTACTATAATTGGGGATGCGGACGGTGGTGTTGATGGTGATTCTTGTTCAACCAAGGGTTCTCCTTCCTTTTGCTTATTCTTCCTTTGAATTAATCTCTCCGGAGCGGTCAATGGTTCTGTTAAATCCGAGAGGAGATTTCGGCTCATAAACTCCTACAAGAGAAAGGGAAACCAACTGGTAATCTAGAATAAGAAATTATAATGCAATGAATAAAAGACAATGAAATTAACTCTCGGGGATAAATCCCCGAAAGGATCGCTAATATAGAAACGTTCACCCGTTCTCAAAATCACTGTTATTGTTCCCCAGCAACGACGCCAAAAATTTGATGTGCCGCTAGCACACCTTAATTTTAATTATAAAATGGAGTTAAATAAACTAAAACTAGCGGACAAATAGACAAGTATTGCCTATCGTATACTAGTATAGCTTACGTAAGTCTGGGTATCGAACTCAGGGACAATTGGTGGAATGATGATAGTAAGTCGTCGATTAATAATTAGCTATGATTAAAGATTGATTTAAACTGCGTATAAAACTAAATGATGACAAAAGATTATCAACACACATACACGAGCAGAAGAAAAGATTAATTACTTAGATTTCTGATAAAAGAAAACATGTAATCAAATGGGATCACTCCCCCTAAACATCGAATGAACAATTTAAAGCACAAATTGAATAATATATCAGTTATGATTCCAAAAAAACAAACAAACAAATCTCTAAGATATGTTTGATGCTATTTTATCATAACAACCGATATCATATCCATTCTAATCTCTTATTCATGAATACAATATCGATTTAATATGTGAACAATGATCATCTAGCTATATGGATCTCTCGCTATAGCACAATAATCCCATAACAAATCTCACGACGTGAACACGAAAACCTCTTTTAAATATTCAAAACTTGAGTCATGCAAAACCGAATGTTCGCAACAAGTTTACGAACTTTGAACGATGATTCGGTTAACACCAAATACATAAAATTCATGCTATATTCTCATAAAAACATAAATCCCCTCTCATTATTACAAAAACACCGATTAAACATACTCTTTCACCATCTCTAGTAGAAAATAATCAAATACAACAAAATGTTTGGTTCATCAAAAATAAATACCAACTATTTCAAACTCTCGTTATGGAACAATGAAGCATTCATAGAAAGTTTAACAAGTCTCAAACATAACAACAAGATTTTCATTCAAAATACGCAAACTATGATATATTATCCAATCACACACGAAATATAAATCATCCAATGTTTAGGGTTTGTTACCCAAATGATTACATAGCAAAACTACTCCATATTACTGGAGTAAAACATCATCTTACGATAAGCAAGCATTTCACACATTAATATTAACGTAAATATACGAAAAACTCCCCTAATGGTGTATGATGATGAAGATGCAATCCCTTGAATCAAAACTCCAAGTTGGAACCCTTCCTTGCCTTCCTTCTTCCTCAAGAAATCAGAGAATATGTGTGTGATTTTTTTGATAAAAATTCGTCTCCATTAAATGTGCAGGAAAAATCCTTTTATAGGCTGGGATGATCTCGCCGAGTATGAGCCCTGAACTCGCCGAGTTCATTTGTTGTCACCTTCCGATTGGAGTTTCAGGAAGATCAACTCGTCGATTGATGAGATGAACTCGCCGAGTATGTGTGTTGTCGACTTCCTATTGGGTCTGGCTTGATACAAAAATTATCAGAGAATATCAGGATTTCAGGTGTACTCACCGAGCATGTGAACAACTCGCCGAGTATGTAGGTGAATTTCGGTTCTGGAAACCAGAGTACTCGCCGAGTATATTGTAGAACTTGCCGAGTTCTGTGCAGCTCAAACCATTATGTTCAGTTTAGAACTCGCCGAGTTTGGTGAAGGAACTCGCCGAGTATGGTCTGTTTTGGCCCATTTAACCTTTATATACTCAACAAAACCTGAAACGAAAATATGAACCTATAAGATTGAATTGGAGGCGAATAAAAACCAAATTACTATGTAAAACACATAATATCGTCTGATAAACCATGTATGAATTGGACGATATCATAAGTCTTTCCTGTTCGTGCTCTGGTTCTGTCCAAGAGTAAAATAACCCCATAACTCGATTTCCAGCCATGTAAAGTTTACAAAACTATTAATCAACTAGTTCCTACAGGCTTCTTAGTAGGGGTGAGCTCGGTACCGGACCGAACCGAACCGGTACCGATCCCGAAAATACCGAAACCGAATTATTAGTTTTGAAAGAACCGAATACCGAACCGTATAATTTTATATGGTGCCGGTTCGGTCCCGAATACCGAAGTTTAGCTAATTCAAAAACCGAATACCGAATTTTAGCTGATTTAAAAACCGAATACCAAGCCGAATATATTAATTCGGTACCGGTCGGTACCGGTACCGGTACCGGTTCGGGTTCGGGAAATGGTACCCGTCGCTCACCCCTACTTCTTAGCCAATTCACACGATTTTACTAGCTTTAACACAATCAAATCAGGCAGAAATTCGAGATTCTTACCTTCTTTGGCTTAAGAGCAAAACAAAGATGATGATTATCAAGAAGATGGAATCACTGTTGCTAAGTATCAGATTTTTGCTCCTTGTTTCTGCCCAGATACCAAACACTTACCCACACACTTTTTACTTGGCCAAAAGGAGAGTTAAAGTCTTTCCAAAGAAGTTACGTTTCTATGTTTCCAATTTTAATAACCTCGAACCCAATTATCTGAATCTGATATCATATTTTTAATATCAATGTCATTTAAATCCATTTAAACATGTGATCTCATAATTATTAATAATCCACGAATATAATAAACCGGTGACACGTATAACTCAATCCCGACACATATAATCCACGAATCGATATATTATTGGTTCAACGCAATATGACTAATTTAATAATCCAATAAGAAAAATCCACGTACCAGGTCGAAAATGGGATGTTACATATTACATTTATCATTATTTAATATTCAAACAACAATACTATTATTGTATTTTTTTTAATAATATTTCTATGTTTTAGGTTTATGTTTACATAAATTTTATATGATCAATTATTTATTAAAAGTTATCCACGTTATACGTGTGGGTTCATAAACTAGTTAGTTATATATTAAGGTGATGTAAGATATAGTTTAAATCTAAATTCAAATTCAAAATAAAATTAATCAATCCTCTTCAATTAAAATTAATATTTAAACTTTTCTATGGATATAGATAGGGTTTATAACCAACACGTTTTTTTATTTTATTTTTTTGGGTTAATATTAAAAAAAAAATCAATCAACTTTTCACATGTTTTCAATTACATCTGTGATTTTTTTTAATTATTTAAGTCTCTAAACTATATTTGTCTTATTTATAAATATATATTTTTACGACTACTAGGGGTGAACAAAAACCAAACCGGAAACCAAAAAAACCGGAGTAAATGGTTTGGTTTCGCATTCCCTCTAAAAACTGAACCGAAAAAACCAAACCGAACCGGTTTTTTTAATTATTTTAATTTTTATAAATATTTTGTATATTTATTGAGTTGTTTCTACTTTCACTCATATTTGATGTTATGTATTACTGCTATATTACAGAGCTTCTTTATTTATAGTCACATGGAGGCATTTTTTTAATTTTATATATATATAATTGATATTTATAATGTTAAAATGCTAATAAATTGATTTTGTTAATAGTTATGCTTATTTTAATTATATGTGATGTAGAGAATGCTAATTAATTGGTATAAACATTCTTATTATATTTCTACATGATGAACTTACTTTAATTAATTCAAAGCCTAAGTTAGTAAGTTTAATAAATTAAAGTATCAAATTAACTAAATTAATATTTAATATCTAATTTTAGTAAATCAAAGTATCAAACTAACACATAAGTCAATTAAAAATCCAAACATAAGCAGTTATTTTTATGATTATTAAATAATGTTTAACTTTAATAAAGAAAAACACAATTTTGTAATTAAAAAAAGTCTAAGATTTCGGGTTTAAACCCAAAATTCAAACCGTTTTCGAAAACCAAAAACCCACGGGTGTAAACCGAAAAACCGATAATCCAAACCGGAAAACCAAAAAACCAAAACCGAACGGTTTCTCCATTTCAAAAACTCAGTTGTTTGATATTAATTAAAAAAAAATATTATTATATTGTATTATTAAAAACAGATAATATGTGTTTGCAAAAAATGTTTCTTTTAATTTTTATTAACTTCAAATATGAAATATCAATGTAAGAAACAAAAAACTTCTATTATGTGAATGTGTATATATTTTGAAAATGATAAAATATAAAAATTGAATATCTGATAATCAACAATCAAATTTATCATATTCACAATTGAAGTTTTATCAATTAAATTTTAAATCTTGTTAGCAAAATAATTAACAAAAATTGTTAACTTTATTTACTACACTTCTACATTTAAATTCAAATTTTTACATTTGAATTTAACTATGATAATTAAGGATAATAATGACACATATTTATTTTAGGTAAATATTAATTCATTAATAAAAATTAGAATCAAAAATTAATGTAATTAAGGTAATGGAGTAAATTTGGAAAATGAATTAAAAAAATGGCATAGGTATAATTATTGATTTTAATTAAGGGTATAAGAGACATTTCATAAATAATTATGAGTTGTCATTAATCTGGACCATTGATTTCTTTCCATCCAATGATCCAGAAACTCCAAGTGGTTTTCTTATTATATATAGTATAGATATATAACAAATGTTGAGATTTGTTAAAAATCTTATAAAAAGGAGGAAAATTAATGATTTTTAATAGGGTCACTCTACACAATCTCTGCTAATTACCTACCCCTTAATTACCCTTTTAATTACTCTAATCAGTATATAATTAATGTTGATTTGACTATTAATCAATAAATAATTATTAATTGATTATCAATTGATTTGATTATATAATAATTATTTAATTTATAAAAATTAATCACTTAATCATTATTAAACTTGTTAATGAATTATATAAATTAAATTACACAAATGGTTCTTGTACTTTATTTTATATAACGATTTACTTATTTAAATTTTATCTACATTTTTCATTCAAAAAATTCTAAAAACAAAGTATTTGATAAAAATATTTGTACAAATTATCACTCCAAGGGTACATGCACATTACATTTAGTATTATGGGCTTGTTTATAGACAAATAATCGATCTTTATACAAATCTTCTCATCTACTTTCTTTTTTTTCTGTTTTTTATTGAACGTCAGTTATACCCACAAACAGTCGGCATTAAATGACCTTCTTGCGGATCAACTTTTATAAAATGCTTTCTATGTATATGTTCGATTGTGATGGATTCATTTTTAGAACGTGTGGTTGAGCAAAGAGGAAAATACGTCTTGCTGCTTTTATTTGTTAAACAATAAAGAATGCACTCATACTTATTCGCGAAAAAATTTTCATAATCAGACATAAACAACCAATGATAACTTGGTGCAAATCCGGAAGCTTTCCAATTTAAAGATTCTTTCACTCTTTTCTAGGCGATGGTTGTTTTGTAATGTTTCTTATTTTTATATTAACTCCTCCAATAATTCATTGCAAATTGTTGGCCATTGGTTTTGATGTCGGCCGACATCGACAGTTATCGATCGAAAACCATAATTCTCATCACCTTCAACATCTTCTATGCCGATGACATATGGTTTAAAAAATGATGGAATTTCATTCTTGAGTGATTGTTGTTTCGTATTTGTTCCTATATAAAATTGAAGATAAAAATTCTAAATATCAATCATCCAATAAACTGGATACATAATAGTAATATTGTTTCTAATTGAAAATTCGGAGACCAAATTTTAAGTTTAATACAAACCACATAAACCATTTTTATAATTAACTAAAAAAAAATTGATTTGAAAAAAGAAGGTGTGTCATTAACATGTGGAACCCACAAAAAAAAAATAAAAAATTAAAGATTATGTGACAATACGAATGATGTATATAAGTATTTATGGGCCCCACATTATGAAAAACAAAAAAATAAAGGTGATGTGACAATAAAAGAAGAGTGTCATAAGTATATATATGAATCACACATTTATTATATATATATATATATATATATATATATATAGGGTTGGGATCATTGCGGAATCTTAATTTAGTGTAGATACATAGAACCAATCTAAACCATTGGATTATAATATAACACTAGGGATAAGATGGTAATTATGCAATTAACATTGAATTAATAGTAGCCTACCAAGTTTGACTGCACATTTTGACCATTTTTTACTCTTTTAATATCGAACGGAAATGCAGTGTTGCATATATGATATATTGTATCACTTCGACGTTGAATGTATGATATAAACTGTAATTCAACATTGAATGATCTCTATATAATATATTGAATGGACGTCTAGGTAAAAAAAATTTACGAAAAATAAACACGTAAATTTTTTTCGAAAAAAATATATCATTATTGTTCTCATTAAATCAACCAACTTTTGACTACTAATTTTGACCATTATTTTGGTTTCGTTAATTTTGAATGTACATGCAGTGTGCATCGACGTTGTATATACTACATCAAGTGTTCATTCGACATTGAATGATATCGGCCATGCTACATTGCATCGTGGTCTGGGTAATTTTTTTTTACGAAAAATAAACACGTAAATTTTTTTCTAAAAAAATATATCAATACTGTTCTCATTAAATCAACCAACTTTTGACTACTAATTTTGATCATTATTTTGGTGTTGTTAATTTTGAATGTACATGCAGTGTTGTATCGCCGTTGAATATACGATATCAAGTGTTCATTCGACATTGAATGATATCGGTCATGTTACATTGCATCGTGGTCTGGGTAATTTTTTTTTACGAAAATAAACACGTAAAATTTTTTCGAAAAAAAAATATATCATGACCGATCTCGTTTTAAAGAGTATAAAATTCTCGTTTTTATGGTATAATTTTTTTGATTTAACAATTAATCATATTTATGTTATTTTAATTTAAAGAAAAATGATATTTATTTTACTAATGCCAATTTTTTTTGCTATTTCCAATCTATTCCTTATGAATTAAAAATTCACTAATTTCAATCTTTTTTTCACTAATTCCAAACTTTATGGTTTTAATCAAAACCATTAGATTAATCTAATCTATGGTCGCTATTGATTATACTAATCTACACTAAATTTAGGTTCTGCAATGATCTCATCTATATATATATATATATATATATATATATATATATTGATGTGACATTTATAAGACTCACACCACTAATCAAGTAATTAAAAAGGTTCGCAATATGCACATAAACAGTGAATATGAAGGATGTGCATGTAGCAACACCCTATTAATATTTATATAAATTCTACATAAATATCATATAACCATAGAAAACTTGAACAAGAGAGCATTCGTGTTCAAGGGTCGATTCGTACCGGCTTCATCGCTGGTTTCCTTTTCGGTAAGAACCAAAATACGAGTATGAAACGAATGCAACTAATGAAATAGCATATTCACGTTCTTTAAACAAAGTACGTATTACAAAGATACAATTGACGCAAATGCTAGTCTTCGACGATAGTTATTTTTACAAGTCAAACATGGCTTAACCTAGCGAATCAAGGGGGTCGTTATTCAACGTAAACTTGTTAGCCGCTTAATACTCTTTTCTTTAACATCTTCCATCGTATTTCCAGATCGGCCGAATGCTTGAAAAACAACAGATACATGATCTGGGTTTTAACTTTTAACCAACAAAAACTTGCCGATTTACTCTTGCCAAGCATTTCGATTTCCACAAGCTAAGGGGTAGTATAGTCATTTTACTTACGGGCAGGAGGTCTTTACAGACTTGCGGGTTACGACCCACAAAGGAAGATGAGTTGAGGAATCAACAGTCAATACCATTGACTACCAGGTCCGCCTTGAGCAGCAGCAACTTTTCGTGGAACATATGGTGGTCGTGCCTGTAGCCCGTTACCCGAAACTTCTATGGTCGCTTCTACTTTGTCGTTTTTGCAAGCGGCTGAGTTGTTGCTACGTCTAGGGTAGGAAGATGCTGGAAGAGGGAATTGGGTTGGTGCGGCTACCGGATTACTCCTGCTGACCCTTCGTTGCTCGAGAGCGTCTCCTGTTCCTGCAGCCGCTGGTCCACAGTTGTTATAACGCATCACCGAACCAACTACTTTACCAGGCCTTGCAGCATTTCCCCCTGTTAAAGCCAAGTAACCAAATAAATAATAAAAAACTTGGATATATCATGTATGATTAACAAATTTTCCAATCTTTGGCAAACTTCTTAATTTTTTAAAAAATCAAGGTGTTATTTTTTTTAATATCTACACTAGTTTATTACCCGCGAACTCGGATATTTTTAATATATACAAAATATAATAAATTAAAAGATAAAAATATAAATATTATTTTTAAACAAAAGTACATATAAGAATGATATTATTATTTATTATGACCTATTAACTTTACATATTTCTAAATACATATGAATAGTAATTACTTTTATATATTTTTTAAAACTTTTATTATATTATATTATGATTAATAAGTTAGTTGAGTATTAGATTTTTTTGATTTGATATAATTTGAATTTAAAAGTAGATTATATTAGATTTGGATAGATATAATTTAAATTTCTTTAATATTATTAAAACCTATAAATGTCACGTGTCAATTCATGGTGATGACACGTAGCTTCACAAGAAATGAGTATAGTTACTCTTTTATTAGTATTTATAGATGGATATGAAATGGTAAGAAATATAATGAAATAGCAATTCATCAAGGTTTGTATTGAAAAAAACCTAACATACTTTTACATTTTAATGATTTGATCCCTGCATCCTCTTTTTCCTCATTTTAGTCCATGTACTTTGTCATATTCACTTTGGTCCATTTGTCTTAGAAAAATAAGCGTTGGGTGACTAAACCGACAAAAAAAATGAAAGTATAATCGTTTTAAGTAATTATATATCATTAAAAGAAATCAGTCCACGGTAGAAGGGACCAAAGTAAATACGACAAAAAGTAAATGGACTAAAATAAGAAAAAATAAAACAATGACCAAATCAATAAAAATATAAAAGTACATTGGTTTTTCCAATATAAACCCTTCGTTAAAATGCATAGTTTATGATTAACTACAATGTATATCATTATAAAAGTTCTTTATATAAAATCAATTCTATATATCATGAACTAATGAGCTAAATACTTTCTTTTAAATTTTTATCCAAACATGACAATGAAGTATTTTTAAATCCTAAATGAGTTGTTTAAATCCTTCAAACCAAACAGCACCTAAGGGGGCGTTTGGTTCGCAGATTTTTTTTCTGGGATTTGCATTTTGTCAAAGGATTTGCATTATGCTTGGTTTTAAAAAGCGCGAGGCGCACCGTTGCGAAAAGGGTTATGGAGCCCGAGGTGTGAGGCGCAATGTGAGGCGCGCGCATCACGTACGCGAGGCGCACTTGTTTTGGTATCATAATTCGTATATAATAACACATTAATACTACTTTAACAACTAAAAATGTAAAATACCAAAATCTAGAATACCAAAATAATGAAAATATACACAATCTTCATTACAAAATTTGAATTACTTTAACAATTAAACAAGGAGGGACTCATTTTCTTCTTTTGTGGGCCAAATTTAATGAAACGACAAGGAGGCGCTCGCAACAGCTTGTGTTGCGCAGGGCTTTGAGCCTCAGTGAGCCTCGCGCCTCACTGAGCCTGAGGCGCGCTTTTTAGAACACAGGCATTATGCAGCATTTGCATTTGTCAGGATTTTGTCAAAGAATTTGCATTATCTTATTAATAAAAATTTGCTAATCTGAAAAATGCAAGGTAACTGGGATTTAAAATCCTAGGGGGGGAGGCTGGGATTTTAAATAACAAAGAAGGGAGGGATTTAAGAAATCCTGGGATTTTAAATCCTTACTGAAATCTGCGAACCAAACACAGGATTTTAAATGCAAATCCCAGTGAATCCCAGGAAATCCGCGAACCAAACGCCCCCTAAGCTTCTTGATGTAATAATATTAAGTTTGTTACGAGCGTTACAAAGCCAAAGAACATTGTATAACATCTCACTCTACAATACTTTATTATGTATCAAACTATCATGTGTTTAGTGTCAAATTTACAATCATATACATATGTATATTATTTCATAATTATACTTATCACAATTTGATATATTTATTTAATAAATGAAAGTGATAAATAATATATTATGCCATTAAAGCGGAAATTTCAACGGGGTTTCCAATCAAATCCATAAGTTCGAGTCCACCAGGCATACTAAAACGGTGCAAAGCTCTCCCATATGAGAGAACGGTACACACGATGAGTGACAGTACCACGAGAGCCCAAAATGAAACAAGATAGAGGGGATGGATCAAAATGTCCAATTATCATTGGTCAAAATGGTTGTACTTTCTTCAAATTTGGAAGTACAGTGAAAATGGAATGCTAGAGAGACCAAAAATGCCCCTTGATCAATGAAAAACTAATGTTCAGTCGTTATTCGTTAGTAACTTATTCAGTAACGCTAGAGTGAAAAAGACCCAGAGTCCCAGAGATCATAGTATGATTATAGCCGGTCAAAATTATATACTTCTGAATAAGACAACAAATGGTGTATGGCCTCAAACAATCAGAAAAAAAGTTAGGGACTTGATCACAAAAACAAGAAAAGTTGATAAGAGGTTTTTTCAATATTAACCCAAATTCTAAGGGGGCGTTTGGTTCACAGATTTTTTTCTTTGGGATTTGCATTTCGTCAAAGGATTTGCATTATGCAGCATTTGCATTTGTCAGGATTTTGTCATAGAATTTGCATTATCTTTTAGGAAAAATTTACTAATCTAAAAAATGCAAGGTAACTGTGATTTAAAATCCTAGGCGGGAGGCTGGGTTTTAAATAACAAAGAAGGGAAGGATTTAAGAAATCCTGGGATTTTAAATCCTTTCTGAAATCTGCGAACCAAACGATTTTAAATGCAAATCCCAGTGAATCCCAGAAATCCACGAACCAAACACCCCCTAATTGTTTAGGAAACTAATTGATAGACGACCAAAAACAAACAATTTTAAGTATTGTTGAGATATTCATAATGAGTGTACCATAGTTTATTATTTACAAACTATGGTAATAAAAATACGATTTTTTATTAATAGACTTTTTCAAAAGACATGTCATTTATAATTCCAACAAGGCAACAATTATTTTTTTCTAATAGTATTTTTATAACTACAAAGGTGAGCAAGGTTATATAAGTAACTTTTTAGATTTCTATTAGATAATCAGTATTCTGTTACCATTGGTGTGTAAATGATAATTGGACCCTAAATAATACAAATCAAAATTTATTGGATATAATGAGCAACTTAATCCTAGAAGGCTATAGATATATGTGAAAATAATGAAAACGTAATGAGAGTGCATAAGTTCATAATGCCATCAAACCTTGGATGCTTTGAGGAACTTGTAAAGGAAGTCTGGTCATCGGCATTGGATTAGTCATGTATTGCTTCCCGGCTTCTTTTATCGAACATTTCGAGAGACCATTTGTAACTTCTACTGTAGTTTGTGCACTCTCTTTCGGATATAATACACAAGCCCTGCATTCAGAAATTAAGCAAACACCCGCATCAGAACTCAAAGAGAAAATAAACCTATCGTTGTTATTTATTAACCACAAATTTGAAAACACGAACATATAAGTTACCTTGGCAATGACGAAGATTGTTGCCTCTCCATAGGCGCAGCCGCTGTTCCCTTGCCATAATGCTCCTCAAGATGAGCAAACTGCTTCTTAAATTGGTCAACAGCACTGTAAAATGAGAAAAAGAAAAAACTATTTTACAAATATAAAGTAAAATACTTGATAGAAAGGTAAGCAGAATTTTGTTTTAAATACTGAGATGTGATAATTTTTGTTTGGGTTATTTTCATAAAAAGGTAATCAACTTTAGAATTTTTCTCGTTTAAAGTAACCAACTTAAAATTTGTGAATTTTAGGTAACAAACTTCTATTTTTCTACATTGGATAACTAATAATAATTATGTGTGTATGTAGTACATTTGATGTAGATGTGAAAACAACCACTTTCGGTACGCCGACTAAAATAAGAAAAAAAAAGTTGGTTACCTTAAACAAGAAAAGTTTGAAATTTATTACACTAAATAGACAAAATTTAAAGTTTGTTAACCTTAAATAGAACTTTTTGAAAGTTGAGTCCTTTTTCGTAGGGCAAAAAAATGTTTGTTACCTTAAATGATAAAAATGATAAAGTCGGTTCCCGTTTATAAAGTAACCCTTTTGTTTACATAATACATAATGTCATAATTTGAAAGAAGACAGTACCTTGGATACATGAAGCCCGTTGGTTCAGCTCCATCTAAGTACTCTTTCAACATCTTGGGATGGTATTCGAGAATCTCCCTGTAGATCAATTCTCGCACATCTTCTTTCGTAATTCTTCGTCTTTCAAACTCAAATTCCATCTTCGTAACTGGCTGAGCAGAAGGTTCCCTCTCAACCTTAGCCAAATTCTTGAAATATGGATCCGAAAGAGCCTGATACAAAAAAAAACAATGCACATATTTTTAATAAAAGTGATCTTTCATATAAAAATGTAAAAGAAATAGATAAACAATAACCTCCTCTGCAGTAGGACGATCTTTTGGTTCAAATGCAAGCATTCTTTCTAATAAACGAAGAGCAAGGGGATCTGCATTCGGGAACTTCTGTGAGAAAGGAATAGGCTTTTTCTTCCTCATGCTGCTTAAGTATCTCCTCGCCTTCTCGTTTCTTATCTGTTTGTTTTATATCAACGTTAATACCCCAAGAAAAGGAAGTAAAAGAATATAATCTATGTATATTATTTGATAGTAAGTTAAACAGACCCTGGCTATAGCTTCAGGTGACGGTGACCCCAAAAGATCAGTCATCAGATCCAACTGATGCACCACATTTTTACCCGGAAAAAGCGGCTTCCCAGTTAAAAGTTCCGCAAAAATACAACCAATACTCCATGTATCTATTGCTGGTGTGTACTGCAGAAAAAAGGTTAAGTTAATATAGAAGTTCGAATCCGGAACAGTTTTATTTAAATTATTTTGAAGTTTGGATGTACATTTTGAAGCTGATTATGTAATCTCAAATAACTAAATCCAAAAAATCAACAATAATGTTTAAATGTACTTTTATGACTTGAACTGGTAATACTCATATTATCTATTGTTTCTTTGCTTGGTAAATTACTAAATTTTAATTGTTTAGGAAACTAACTAACAGACCAAAAAAAAATATTCTTAAGTACTGCTGAAAACCAATGTTGTAGAAATCGCTAGGCGGGAGTCGGCCGGCCGAGTGGGGACTAGGGAGTAGTCGGTCTAGGCGGGGAGTAGTCGGGGAGTAATCGGATTGAAATTTTTGTATGTAAATTTTAGAATTTAAACACAATATGTTTATAAATATTTAATATACATATAAATATTTATAACACCCAAAATATATGTTTAATAATTTTAAAATTTTATATAGGAATACCAATAATTAAATTACGAGTTTATTTTATTTAATTAAAAGATACGTTATAACTTTATTATTATTAATATTATTATTATTATTATTAAAAATATAAGTATAAATATTATTATTATTAAAAGCCCTAACAGTCACAGAGACCATGCCACTCTTTCTCTCTCTACCAGGTTACTTTTCTAATTTTTATGAACTCTTTCTCTCTCTCTCTACCCTAACTCCTTCACGTCGCTCTCCTTCACCACACCATGCCACCGAACAGTCACAGAGAACGCCGCTCTCCTTCAGCACACCATGCCACCGAACAGTCACAGAGAACAACGATGAGAGAGAGACTTACAACGTTGTTGTCGGCTGGAGTCCAGATCGAGATCGACGAAAGACGCAGAGATGAGAGAGCGTGGCCAGATCCAGCGACGCCTAGCCCCGCCTAACTCCGCCTAGCACCGATTCCGACTAATCTAGGCCGACTACAGGTAAAGCGCATCGGTTGTGTCCCGATCACCGCCTAGGCGCCGACTAATCGGCCGCCTAGGCCGACTTTTACAACCATGCTGAAAACTTGAAATATTCATAATTTGTGTACTATAGTTTATTATTTACAAACTAAATAATCAATTTTACAAAAAAAAAATTTATTAATAGACTTTTTCAAAGATTTGTCATTTATAATTCCAACAAGACAACAACTATTTTTTCTAATAGTATTTTTATAACTAAAAGTCTAAAATGGTGAACAAAGAATATTTCTAATTCTATATTGAGTAAAAATAACGGTTTAATAAGTTCCTTTAGTTTTCTATTAAATAAACAGTTTTTTGTTGTCATTGGTACGAAAATGATAATTTGACCTAAATAACACATATCAAAATCAATTATTCATACACAAAAAACTAATTATTGTGGCACATATCCAAACACGACTTATTGAACCAGAACTTTTGCTACTATTACAGTACAACACTAATCCGATGATTTTACAGCATATATCTAATGTACGAGCAGATTTTTACCTTAGAGAAAAATGATCCACACAATTCTGGAGCCCTGTACCACCTTGTTGCAACATAATCCTGTGAACGCATCCAGTACTAGTTGGTCAAAATACGTTCTCTAATCATAACAACAAAAACTAAATTATGGAAATAGGAGTTGGAGACATACTGTCCAGAATATTGCAGTAGGTGTATCATTAAAGGCAACTCTTGCAAGACCAAAGTCGCAGATCTTGAGCTTGCAGTCGGCATTTGCCAAGATATTTTTCGGTTTTAAATCTCTGTGAAACACATTTGCTGCCAGAAAAGTTACTCAAAATCAATATGTGCATAAACCACTTGATAAAGATATACACAGCCATAAAATGATAACAACGTACAACCTGTGTGAATGTACTTCAATCCTCGAAGAAGTTGATAAAGGAAAAACTGATAATGTTCTGGTGTCAAGTCGTCGTTTGCTTTAATAACCTGATGTAGATCAGATTCCATAAGCTCAAACACCACGTATATATCTTTGAATTCTCTTCTTGAAGGTGGCAATAAGATGTGCTTTATTTCCACAATGTCGGGATGACGAAGGAGCCTAAGAAGCTTAATCTCACGAAGGATGCGAGTGGCATCAGAAACGTGTTCAAATATGTCATTTATCTTTTTTATCGCTACTTTTTCGCCAAGATGAGTATCGTATGCAGAACATACAACACCATAACTTCCTTTACCAATTACTTCCTCTATTTTATACCGACTCCCTTCACCATATTCAGTGAAAAAATCTACTTCCGCAGATCCCTGCAATGTCATAGGACAAACATTAGCAAGAAAAAACACTACAATATATTCTTATTTTCCCCTCCTTCGTTTTTACTGTAATTAATGTAATATAAAAGAATGCGTTGCATTGACAACCATAATTGTTTTATCTTGTAACTAAATAGCACTATTTGCTCTAAAGAAGTTACAAACATTGACTAAAAACCATCCATTTGAGTGGCTAATGCCTAATGGTTCCTAAGTTTTTACATGTGGTTAATTTGCACCAAAATGCAACATTCTTTCAAAATGAATGTTTGAAGTCCATGTCATAAGTTTACAATCAGATAAAGAACATGGAAACCAGAAATGAAAATCAGACTTTTGGTAAATCGACTTTTGGTACATTACATTTCTGAGCAATTAACCATTTAAACCTTTTCAAAATAAACCAAGAATCGAAGTGTCAAACATTTGGGTATTCAGTGTTAAAAATAAGTTGATCTAAGCAAGTAATGCTTAAAATAAGTTTCAATCAGGATTAAATACATAGAACAACCTCCAATACCTAAAACCAGCTAAAGAAACAAGCAGCTTTACATATTCGTCGAATCGTAATCAGCTGGTACAAATTTAAACTCAAAAACCTAATAAATCTTACAAATAACTATTTTTTTAAAAATCAGTGTAATGCAAAAAATCATAAAATACCTCACATAAGCATGAGGCTATAAAACAGATGCAATCTCACCAATCATAATAAAACCACCCGTACATCAACTGATCTTGATAAACCTCCATAACAATTTCATCAAATAAAGATGCAATTTCCAAATCCTTTCTTTTACACTAAAAACATAAACATCATTCTGTAAAACAAACAGAAAATGAAAACCCTTTTTAGTATCAGCTTAGATATGAAATTACCTTTCTTCTTTGATCAGACTGCATCACAGCGGCAAAGCATCAAACACCTTACAGGCAACTAAACAATACCCAAAAAACCAAACCTATTAAGATGAAAACTTAGTAGATCAAAGACCAACAAGAACCTTGACAAAAGGTTTTAGATCTCACTATCATAAATCCAAAATGGATTAGCCAAAAAACCGTCAAATTTACAGCAACGAAGTCAATCAAGAACACAAAAAACCCCCAATAGTTATTAGGCAAAATTTGAAATTTTCTTGGTATGGGTTAGTCGTATAAATGAATTAAAAGCGTGTCGGCAAAAAAGATAAAGGGGTTTGAGCCGATGAAATCAATGAATGGATCTATAATAACAAGAGATCGATGATGACTATTCTACAAGAACTATGTAGAAACAGATGATTTTGAGTGTGATTATGTATAGATCAAAGAAACCCTCTTGGGTTTTTGCTAGAGTAGAGTTGTAGAGAAGAAAATGGAGATGGATTTTGGATCTAGAGACAGATAAGGGATTTGGAATATCTAAAGACTGATACGCGTATGTATGTATGTATACATGTGTATGTATATTTTCGCAAATTGAAAGAAAAAAAAGGGAAAGCTAATAATGGAAATGAGAGAACAAGAAGAAACGAAGAATCTTGATCCCTGGCCACATAAAAACCAATTCTTGATTTTACGTGTAAATACAAACTACTTTATTTAAGTTATAACTAGTTTATAACCCATGTAATACGTGGATATTTTTAATTAAATTTATTTATATAAAATGTATATGAGTAAAAATAAAAACATACAAAAATAATAATTGTGTTTATTTTTTATTATTTACAGATTAAAAAATAGTGTATATTTATCTTTTTTTAAAATATTAAATTGTATTTATCTTTTATTTTTTATAAGTTGTAATTATCTTTTTGGTGAACGTAGAGGTGACGTGACATTTGATGTTTTTCTTTATTATACATAATAATAATAATAATTTCCACAACTAATTCAAATTTTTACATTTGGATCTAATTATGATTATCATGGATAATAATGATAGATATTTATTTAAGTAAACATTACTTTTAAATGTTACAAAATCTAATTTATTGCTAATTAATTAATGAAAAAAAATAAAGTCAAAATTTAATGCAATTAAGTTAAGGTGTTAAATTTGAAAAAAGACGTGGAAAAATAAAATTTTCTTGTATCGTAGAAGTGACATGTGACATGAATTGTTTTGTTTTATTATAATATATAGGTTAATCAACCCATGTACTACATGGGCTGATTTAGAAAATACATATTTTTTATATTTTAATAAATTATTATATTAAAATAAAAAATTGAAAGCTAGTTAAATTAAAGATAAAAAAATACTTAGTTGTTTGATATTAAATAAAAAAATATTATTATATTGTATTATTAAAAACAGACAACATGTGTTTACAAAAAATGTTTATTAACTTCAAATATGAAATATCAATGTAAGAAACAAAACTTCAATTATGTAAATGTGTATATATTTTGAAAATGATAAAATATAAAAATGGAATATCTGAAAATCAACAATCAGAATTTATCATATTCACAATTGAAGTTTTATCAATTAAATTTTAAATCTTGTTAGCAAAATAATTAACAAAGAATTTTAACTTGTCAATCACGTTGTGTTCAACCTCGACCTTATCCCGATCCGTTAAAAGAGTTTGACGTCATCATCGGCATGGACTGGTTAACGAACATTACTATTATTGATAGAAAATAAAAAGTTGTTACTATTAATGATAAAAAATAAATAATGTTACTATTAATGACAAAATTGTCAAAACTTGTTACTATTTTTGGTCATTTGCCCAATCTATCTATACTATATAAAATAAGAAAACCATTTGGAGTTTCTGGACAGTTGGAAGGAAAGAAATCAATGGTCCAGAATAATGTCAACTCATAATAATTTATGAAATGTCTTTTATACCCTTAATTAAAAGCAATAATTATACCTATGTCATTTTTTTAATTCATTTTCCAAATTTACTACATTAACTTAATTACATTAAATTTTGATTTTAATTTTTTCATTATTGAATTAATATTTACCTAAAATAAATATGTGTCATTATTATCCTTAATGATCATAGTTAAATTTAAATGTAAAAATTTGGATTTAAATGTAGAAGTGTAGAATGTGCAATTTCGGTAAACGGAATCAGCCATAACGTAATTGTTACTGGCTGTTTCTATATCAAGTATAACAGGAAGCTTCGAAGGAAACTTAGATAATCTTTGCGCAAAAGTAGTCGAGATGTATGAATGACTTGCACCAGAGTCGAATAACACACGCGCAGGTATTGAATTTAGTAAAAACGTACCGGTAACCACATCCGGGGTTTCTTTCGCTTCCTCCGCCGTTATTTGGAAGGCGCGGGTCCTAACAGTTGGAGTTGCAGCTGAGCTTTTCATTGTAGAACCTCCAGCTGATGACTGTGATTGACCTCGTTGTCCACTGTGGCACTGATACATGAAGTGTCCACGCTTTCCGCATTTAGCACAACCAAGGCCTCGTTGGGGGCACTCTTCTCTACTATGGCCGATTCTGCTACACACATAACACGTGACGTCATCTGGATTACACAATCCCATATGCGATTTTCTGCATCTCTTGCAGAATCGTGGTTCATTTGTAAGCGAATAAGCTTGAGCTTTTTGCGGCGAGCTGTACTGTTGAGACTGCTGGGGTTGCTGAGTTTGAGATTTATTTGGCTTGAAGAATCTGCTGAATCTTTGCTTCTTTGGAGGAGAAGGACATGTCGGGTTCGTTGATGGAGCGTAGAGTTGATCGCCGTACTCTAAATATCCCCTCTCAATCTGCCTTGCCGCTTCAACCATTTCGAGATAAGAATTATACTTTATCGCGCTCATTGGGTGTCGATATCTCGGGTTAAGTCCTCCACGAAATCGGTTCATCTTTCTTTCTTCAGTAGCTACCTGATATGAGGAATATCCACAGAGCCGTGAAAATTCGTGCTCGTACTCGTCTACAGTCTTGGTTCCCTGAGTTAATTGCATCAACTAAACCTCCATTTTGTCTTGTTGATCAGCAGGACAATATTTTGCGTTGAACATTTCAAGAAACTGGTCCCATTCTAGAGTCTGGATGACCTCCTCGCCATAAATACTTCTCTGGGTCTTCCACCAGGCACGGGCAGCACCCACGAACAGAGCAGATGCATAACTCACTTTCTTAGACTCCAAGCAATCGGAGATTCTGAAGATTTCTTCAGTATGGCTTATCCAATCCATCGCCTGAATTGGGTTGACTGTACCCTCGAAGTTAAGGGCACCGCTGGCTTTAAAATCCTTGAACTTACAGCCTTTCGGCTGCTCAATTTGGACATTCGGGGTAGAGTTATCAGAATCAGATTCATCATTCTGGATTTGTTTATCTTTTCTTTTATTCTTTTTGTCAGCGCGTCTTTTTGCTTCGGCCTCATCTCTAGCCTGAAGCTGTTCTTGCATATACTTATTTTGTTGTTCATAATGTTGGGCTAATAGTTGTTGCATCATTTCAAACATTTGCTGAGGGGTCATGTTGTTAGGAATATCACCTGATCCTGACATTTTTACTGAAAATTAAAATCATTTAACTATCAGTTTATAGACTTAGATCTATGTACCCTTTTTCCCATCCTAACAGTCTGTACATCCTATCTCAGTTCAAATCACCTAAATGATTGATACATATGTATTGCTTCAGTTTGAGACCAAGTATTACTCTCGTAATACTTGATTCACTCAAACTATGGGCTCTGATACTATCCTGTGAAGACCTCCCCTTACGGGGCAGTCCTCAGAGTCTAGGTCCCACATCATGCAACACGATATCAATCATAACTAAGATAGAGTAATTTAAGTTGCGGAATTTCAGATTACAAGTACAAACATTAGGATAAGTTTAATACAATTTTAGTACAGATTACAGTTTTCAAATTAAACTTATAAAGGGCACAAGACTAATCTAATTCATGTCATCATACATTCAAATCAAATCTACCCAGACCACCACAATATCATCTGCCAATCAGTACCGAAGGTTTTGTTGAGTAGTGGTCTTAGAAAAAACTTCAATCTTGATCTTGTAAGACCTAAGAACTAGGTCCGGCAGGTGACTTTCCTTTATCTTTTCCTGTAAAAAGATCAAATAGCAACTGTAAGCATGACTTAGTGAGAATATAGATTTTCAGATTACATGCATTAATCAAGCGGATCATGGGTCAAAGCGTGATATGTCTGGACTGCCGCTACAACCACTCATGATTGAGACATAGAATTCTTAGAATTGGATGATGTTCAGCCCACGCTCACGCTTTTAGTGAAAGCTATCCACTTATGCTGGGCTAGCTACCAGCGGTCTTCATGGGGGAACATCGGAATGTCTATACCAAGTTCAATAGAACTGGTGAAGTAGCAAGGTCTAGAACAATAGACCGACAAGGCTAATCATGCTAAACTGAATCAATATGTCAAAGATGCGAGTAATAATGAAAGCATAAGTCATCAAGGTCATGATAGCAATAAACTCATAGCAATATCTGAAATGAATTATAAGTACAATGTCATGCGAAATGATAAGTCAACTAGCTATCATGATCCACAGGGCATCACCGAATCATGGTGTGCACAGGTCACAATCCAGCTGAGCATTCATGAATGTCAAATAATCTATCATCAACAATATATCTCAACCGGAAGTCTAGCATGCAAAACTGAATATCTATAACTCACTGTTTCTGTAGTCTTTATCAAGCAGATTTATAATCCACCACCTGAGTTGTTACTATTAATGATAAAAAATAAATAATGTTACTATTAATGATAAAATTGTCAAAACTTGTTATTATTTTTGGTTATTTGTCCTTTATAATTTATAAATAATAATTAACTATAGTAAATAAATGGATATGTAATTATCTCGTCATCTTTTTTTTTTTTGCTTAAATTTAAACTAAATAAAAATCAAAATTATGTTAATCTAATTAATCAAATAAATATTTTGCTAAAATTTAATAAGCTTAAATTTGTTATATTTATTAGGGTTGTAAAAATTGGCCTAGGCGGCAGATTAATCGGCGCCTAGACGGTAGGCGACCGATCAACGCTACGATTTTCATATAATCGGCTGTCTAGGCGGAATTGATCAAAGTCGGTCAAAAAATTTTTTTATGAAAAAATGCTGAAATAAAAAAGAAAGGACCCAAAATAGAGCCCAATTAAATTAGGGTAAAATCCACATGCAGACAAACTCAACTCGTCTTTCATTTCCCTCGCAAGAAGGCTATCAATCGATCTCTCTCTTCTCTCTCGCTGTTGTGCCCTATTTATGTGCTCGTATATTAGAACAATATGGTCAAAACGATTAAGGATCATCAATCTAATTATAAAATCAATGAACTATGGTTTATGAGTAAAGTATTTGAAATTTTTAACAAAAATGGTTGTGATATTAAAAATATTTTTAAGCACGATGCATAATTATAATTATATTTGAATATTTATAAATATGTTGTATATATAATTCTGAAATTTACATACTAAAAGTTTCAATCTGACTACTCCCCAATTAATCCTCACCTATCCAATTAATCGTTAGTCCCATGTCGGCCGGCCGATTACCGCCTAGCGACTTTTACAACATTGATATTTATATTATATATATTCATTAATAGTTTTCATAAACAATTTATTAAATTAATTTGTATAATATATGAGTATTTAGCATAGTTTTCATAATAAATGGTAATTTCAGTTTATTAAATAGTGAGTGTTATTTTGTTACGAATATGAATTATAATTTTTTTAGAAAAATATAAACTTAGCGTTAATTAGTTTTGAATAAATATTTTATTACGATTATATTTTAAGCAAAATATATAAACGTATATTCATGATAGATATTTGTATGTTTTAGTTTTTATATTTGGTTATATACATTTCGGTTATATTTTGTTATATATATGTTTCGGCTCGTATATTTCTTGATATTTTGTTATATATGTTTTGACATGCATATATGTTTAAAAATATATAAGCATATATAACGAAACATATATGAGTAAATACATGAACCGAAACGTATATAACAAAATATACAACCCAAAATAACAAATATACAACCCAAAATATACAAATGTATATCATAAAATTATGTTTCATTAATTCGAAACATATAAACGTATATGTTAAGTTTATATATTTTGCTTAAAGATTAAAACTATATCAAAAAATATAAACATAACAACATATTTAATTCAAAACAAATAAAATGGTGAGTTTATATATTTTTTCTGGAAATTATAATTAAATAAAACGTATAACGAAACAAAATATTTAAATTAAAACGAATAAAACGTCAAATATATATACTTTTCATAAAATTTTAATTAAATAGAAATCTTTTGATGTAACAAAAATTAAAACAAAATGAATAAAATAGTATGTTTTAATTGAAGCATACTAATTTAACCATGGTTATCGAAATCGCGATTTAAATCGTAGGATCGTAGGATCGTACGATCCTACAAGTAGATTTCGATCAGGATCGCTAGTAGGATCGATTTTAGGTAGGATCGTAAGCAATATCGTAGGATCGTTAGTAAGATCGTACGACGATCCGATCCTACACACGGTTTGTTTTCGTAAGCAAGATCGTAGGATCGTTAGTAAGATCGTAGACGTGTATTTCAAACTTTTTATGACTTGTAAATGGATGTATGAAAATGACTTTCTTTAATATTGTATTTAAAGTTTGAATCCTCTATGAAAATGACTAGCTTTCTTTTGAATGAAGAATTACTTTCTTTATGAACATGATTTTTTTTATGGTAATGACTCTATTTTGTTTATGATCTAATATTGTGATATATAATATTTAATTTTGCTAGGATCTTACGATCCCGATCTTGCAATGACAAAAACGATCCTAGGTAATATCTCGATCTTGACAACCTTGAATTTAACAAAATCTTAAATCAAATATAAATTACAAAATTTAAATCAAAATATATTGTAGCACCCTTGCCACAACAACCACCAATTACAATACACCCAGAATTAATCATCAACATGCAATAACATAATGATCTGATAACCTAAATTAAGTGCGGAAGCATTAAAACATAAATGAAATAGTGCAACAAGTGTTAAACACCCTACGGTACTATAAGGTACCAAGTCTAAGTCTACACACCCATACATTTATTACAATCATCCAGAATATTACAGCATTGTCTCATAACATAAATTACCGATAAAATAGTGCCGAGTCTCCCAAATCTTCCAAACGACCTAACTAGAAGGTCCAGCAGTAGATTTTCCTTTGCCTGTAAAAAAAATACAACAACTAAAACGTAAGCGAATGCTTAGTGAATACATAGATTACGCATTTTATAAATTTTTATGAAGCCCAAGGATAACACAGATGACCAACATCAGATATCCTCTTCGTACACAAAGTACGGACCAGAGCCGCAGCCCCTTCGAGCCCACAGCTCGGCATTTAAACATACCATCTGAGACAAACGTACGATCGGGGATGACATACTGCCTACCGAGCCTAGGAGGGATCAGCTCCAGGTCATATAGCACAGTAACATCAGAGTAATCGATGCGACCCACCGGTCCATCACTAGATGCACAACAACCGAAAGGACATGCAACAAGTAAGAATGTGCATCTAAATCTACGCAAATTAGTAGAATTCCAAACAAATAATTGAAGCAACAGGTCTCAGCAGGCAAAGCTTACATAAAACAAATATAAACATGCGAAATCTACTGTACTCACATTGGGTGCGTAATTTATCTTTTAACCGATATTATTTCTCTTCGGGCTTTCAACCGGATCCACCAAGTACCCCACTGTGGGTTAAACAACACCACAAGGGACCTGTTATATCAATTACAACAATTCCTCATATCATTAACCGTTTAAATCCATAAAATCATGTTTCGTAAATTTGGCGATATTTTCCCCCGTTTCGGGTACATGTCTAAATTCGAACTATAACTAAAGTTGAAACCCATTTCAAGTCTATATCTTGTCCTTTGCATATTTTATATCATTTTATGTGTTGTATATGAGTTTCATTCATAATACTCGAGTTTAGGGAGTAGCATTCTCAATTTTAAGGCATTAAACTCGAATTTAATGGTTAGATTCTACTACATTCGAATCTAATGACTAGATTCGAATTCCATATGTAGATTCGAACACCCCATAGCACAAATTCAACTTCCATTCGAGTTTAGGTGATAGATTCGAACCTCATGCATTAGTTTCGAACCCCATTCGATTCTGGGCATAGATTCGAACCCTCCATTCGAATCTAGGGGTAGATTCGAACCCCCCCCCCCCTTCGAATCTAATGTTACACTCGAAAACACACTCGAATCTAGTACCAAACTCGAGTTTGTTCTTGCATTTCGACTCTGTTCTTGACATATTCGAGTCTGTTCATCATTTCAGCTTAAATCCTTCATTTCTAAGTCAAAAATCATGCATATATCATGTATGATACCTAGATTCGATTCTATTATGCATATACTATCATAATCTTGCAGTATTTCAAGCAAAACAAGCTCCAATTTACATAAAATGACAGATTCGAATTCTGATTTACTTCAAAACCGAAACTATAAACTTAAAAGGATCGATTCTTACCTTAATTCGTATGAAATCAGAAATCCGTTTGTAGATTGTTGTTGTACTCCTCGATACCTTTTCCGGTTGACGTATAATTCTCAAAAATCTGACGGTCGGTTTGTGAGATAACTTAGAGAGATGTAGAGAGAACTTCTAGAGAGATAAAGTAGTGAGATAGTGTAAAATAGAAAAATGAAGCCTATTGCCCTTTATATACAACTTTCGTCATTTTTGCACATTTCACCACTCGAACTAACCGGTTCCATAAAATACTGATTTAATCTTAGAATTATCATAAATAACTTTTTAATTCCTTAATATTCCATAACAATGATTCTGAGTTCAATTTTCTCAAAAATAGCAACAAACTTCTAAATAACCCAAATACATAATAATTGCTTAATTTTAACTTAAACATATATTTTCCACTTAATTAACCAAAATACATTAAAATAAATCCGAGGATGTTACAGCATGGGCTCCACCACGCTCAACTTCGTCCTCGAAGTTACTCGGATTCAAACAGTTTCGGATACTTTCTTAACATTTCTGACTTAGTTTCCCATGTATGATTTGCTCCCTTATGATGCTTCCATCGTATAAGCACCATTTCTATCTCTTTGCTCCTCAACTTCTTCATCTTAGTATCCAATACACATTCCGGCTCCTCCACATATCGAAGCCTTTCGTCAACTTGCAGCTCCGTGTGGTCTGCCCAATCCTCATTTCCAGTGTTAAATGATTTTCGGAGATTCCCAACGTGAAATACTGGATGTATGCCCGACATCCCTTCAGGCAATTCTAATCGATAAGACTGATTTCCAACTTTTTCAACAATCTTAAAGGGTCCGACGAATCTCGGAGCCAACTTGCCCCTTTTAACAAAACGAGTAACACCCCTCATGGGTGATACTTTCAAGTAGACCCAGTCATTCACTTCAAAATTGATCGGTTTGTGCCTCCGATCATAGTAACTTTTCTGACAATCCTGGGCCGCTTTCATGTTCTGCCTAATCAACTGTATCTTCTCGTTTGTTTCTTGAAGCAAGGCCGGCCCAGCGATTGGTGTTTCACCCGTTTCTCTCCAACATGTAGGAGTCCTACATCTCCTTCCATATAAAGCCTCAAACGGTGCTTTCTTGATTGTCGCATGATAACTATTGTTGTACGAAAACTCTATTAGTGGCAGGTGATCATCCCAATTGCCACCAAGATCTAGTATGCACGACCGCATCATATCTTCGAGTGTCAGGATAGTCCTTTCACTTTGACCATCGGTTTGCGGACGATACGCCGTACTCATAGTGATCCTTGTTCCCAACCCCTCTTGCAAAGCCGACCAGAAGTTCGAAGTAAATCGGCTATCTCGATCCGACACTATGGACTTAGGCACTCCATGCCTAGAAACAATCTCGTCCATATAAATCTGAGCTAACTTTTCCAGCGAATAACTTTCACGAATCGGTATGAAGTGAGCCGACTTAGTTAACCGATCTACTATTACCCATACTGCATCGTGTTGTCGCTTAGTCTTCGGCAGCTTTGTAACAAAATCCATTGTAATGTGCTCCCACTTCCATTCCGGAATAGGAAGCGGTTGCAGACTGTCATACGGTTGTTGATGTTCGGCCTTTACCAACCGACAAGTTCGGCATCTTTCTACATATTGCCCTATGTCCTTCTTCAATCCCGGCCACCAAAAGTCTGCCTTTAAGTCATTGTACATCTTTGTGCTCCCGGGATGTACAGAAAACCTAGACTGGTGTGCTTCTTCGATAATTACTTGTCTCATTCCACCAAACTTTGGCACCCATATCCTCCCGTATATCCCTTTCAGTCCTGACTCACTTGTTTCCATGTTCTTAACTTGTACTCTAATATCCTCAGCACCAATATTCTCATCTTTCAAGGCTTCTTCCTGAGCAGCCTTGACATCATCAATTATCGTGGAGGTCAGCATTGTAGACGTCATCATATAACAGAAATCTTTAGCATAAGCTTTCCGGTTCAAGGCATCGGCTACTACATTAGCTTTCCCGGGATGATAAAGTATCTCACAATCGTAGTCTTTAATAAGCTCCATAGACCTACGCTGTCTCATATTAAGTTCCTTCTGGCTAAAAATGTACTTTAAGCTCTTATGGTCCGTGTAAAGTTGACACTTAGTACCGTACAGGTAGTGCCTCCATAATTTCAATGCAAACGTTACTGCGGTCAACTCCAGGTCATGAGTTGAATAGTTCCTTTCGTGTTGCTTGAGCTGTCTCGAGGCGTATGCTATAACTTTTCCTCGCTGCATCAGTACAGCGCCTAATCCCAACCTCGAAGCATCAGTATAAACTACGAAGTCATCATTACCTTCCGGTAAAGCAAGTATTGGTGCTTCACTCAAAGTCTTCTTCAAAACATCAAACGCCTCTTGCTGCACGGTCTCCCAAACAAAAGGCGCATTCTTCTTCGTTAAAGCAGTCAAAGGGACTGCAATCTTCGAAAAGTCTTTGATAAATCTCCGATAATATCCTGCCAACCCCAGAAAACTTCTAACTTCGGTAGCTGTTTGAGGTGGCTCCCAGTTCTTTATTGCTTCAACCTTAGCCGGATCTACCGAAATCCCAGCTCCAGAAATTACATGTCCTAGAAACTGCATCTGTTGTAGCCAAAACTCACACTTTGAGAATTTGGCGTACAACCTTTCTTTTCTCAACAACTCCAACAGTTCTCTCAAATGTTCAGCATGTTCGGCTTCAGACTTAGAGTATACTAAAATATCATCGATAAATACAATTACCGATTTATCCAGCATCGGTCTACAAACCCTATTCATTAAATCCATAAACACTGCTGGGGCATTAGTTAATCCAAAAGGCATTACCAGAAACTCGTAATGTCCATACCGAGTCCTGAATGCTGTCTTTGGCACATCTTCCTCTCGAACCTTCAATTGATGATATCCCGATCTCAGATCAATCTTAGAAAATACACTAGCGCCATGTAACTGATCAAATAAGTCGTCTATCCTCGGCAGAGGATACTTGTTCTTAATCGTCAACTTGTTCAGTTCCCGGTAATCTATGCACATCCTCATCGTGCCATCCTTCTTCTTTACAAACAGTACCGGAGCTCCCCACGGCGATGAACTCGGCCGAATGAAGCCCTTGTCCAACAATTCTTGCAGCTGTGTCATCATTTCCTTCATCTCGGTTGGGGCAAGACGATAAGGAGAACGAGCTACCGGTGCAGCTCCAGGGATCAAGTCAATCCTAAATTCTACTTGTCTTTCAGGCGGCACGCCAGACAAGTCTTCCGGAAACACATCCGGGAATTGTGAAACAACCGGCACATCGGCCAAAGTTCTCTTCTCTGCCTTAGCATCAATCGCATATGCTAAGTATGCATCACATCCCTTTGCAACAAGCTTTCGAGCTTTTGCAATAGTCAGCAAACACAGATCCCCGCTTCTCCTATCCCCATATATACATATCTCACGCCCCTCCGGGGTAGTTATCTTTATCATTCGGCTCTTACACACTATATGGGCTTCATTCTCGATCAACCAGTCCATTCCGACTATCACATCAAACTCGCTGAACTCTATCGGAATCAGATCTAAATTGAAGACTACATCTTCAATTACTAACGTGCAATTTCGGTATACATGATCTACCTTAACTAAAGTATTGCTAGCAGTTTCAATATCAAGTATAGCAGACAACTTAGACAGTGGCATGGCAAGTCTTTGTGCAAACACAGTAGAAACAAACGACCTATTGGCACCCGAATCAAATAAAACTCGTGCTGGCATAGAATTAACTATGAACGTACCCGTGACGACTTCCGGATTTTCCCTTGCCTCCTCTGCAGTTATCTGAAAAGCACGAGCAGGTGCCCTCTGTGACTGACCCCGACGGTTAACTGAACCACCACTCGAACCTCCAGACGATCGTGTTGATGATGGGACAGCAGCCGTTGGAGCATTCTTTCTACAATTCCTGCTATAGTGACCCCACACCCCACACTTATAGCAAGCATCACCCTTCCTTGGGCAGTCATTCTGAAAATGGCCCAGCTCCCCACAGCAAAAACAAGCACGTCCGTTAGTGCATTTGCCAAAATGTTCCAGGTGACACTTGTTGCAGTATTGTGGCTCGGTGTTGATAGAGTATGCACGAGCACGACCACGATCAGAAGAACCAGATGGTCGGCGAAAAGACTGCTGTGATGAGTATTGTGAAGACCGGGAAGATCCCGAGTATCCTCCCTCCCTTTGGCGCTTCGGCGGTGACGGCTGTGTTGGATTGGTGGAAGCAGCAGCAGACCCGATCGAGTAGCCCGACATAATCAAAATCTGTTCTACATTTCTGGCAGCCTCAAGTAAGCCAGCAAATGTAGGGTAGCGGATGTTGCTCATAACCCTCCTTATCTCAATGTCCAGACCAGCCTCGAATCTGGTCACTTTTCTTTCTTCAGTGTCCACTTGATGAGGCGCAAATAGACTAAGCCTCGTAAATTCTACAGCATATTGGGACACCGTCTTAGTCCCCTGTACCAGTGCCATAAACTTTGCTTCCAACCTCCGGCGCTCATCAACCGGACTGTACTGCTGAGTGAATAGGTCCTTGAACTCAGCCCAAGTCATATCAGAAATCTTCTCTAACGTCAACGCATTCACCATTGCGTTCCACCACTTGATTGCATCATTCGTGAACATAGCAGTTGCATAACGAACCATATCCTTCTCAGCACAATCGCTGATTCGGAATGTTCTTTCAGTAGCTGTTATCCATTCCAGTGCGGCAACAGCATCCCCTAAACCATTAAACTCTACAGCTCCGTTTCCTTTGAAATCCTTAAAACGACAACCTCGGGGTTTGTTAGATGACCCAATGTTGTCATCTTGTTCCTCGTTATTTCCTCATTCCTTCTCCTTGTTCTTTCTTTTATCCTCTCTTCTCTTAGCATCGGCCTCATCTCGAGCCCGAAACTGGTCTTGTATCATCTTATTCTGCTCAGCCATCATGACTAGCATCATCTCTCTTGCTTCTTCAGGTGTCATTCCTCCAGACATGTTCTGAAAATATAAACATATAACTTGTTTAGTAACATGTCATCAGTTTAAAGACACCACTTATTTGTCCCGTATGATAGTCAATCTCTTATAATTACTAGATCATAACCTATCTTAGTTCAGATCCTTACTTAAACCACTACATATCATTACCTAATGTTTGAGATCAAGACCTCACGGACACTTGAATCTCAAACAACTGCTCTGATACCATCTCGTGTAGCACCCTTGCCACAACAACCACCAATTACAATACACCCAGGATTAATCATCAACATGCAATAACATAATGATCTGATAACCTAAATTAAGTGCGGAAGCATTAAAACATAAATGAAATAGTGCAACAAGTGTTAAACACCCTACGGTACTATAAGGTACCAAGTCTAAGTCTACACACCCATACATTTATTACAATCATCCAGAATATTACAACATTGTCTCATAACAAAAATTACCGATAAAATAGTGTCGAGTCTCCCAAATCTTCCAAACGACCTAACTAGAAGGTCCAGCAGTAGATTTTCCTTTGCCTGTAAAAAAAATACAACAACTAAAACGTAATCGAATGCTTAGTGAATACATAGATTACGCATTTTATAAATTTTTATGAAGCCCAAGGATAACACAGATGACCAACATTGGATATCCTCTTCGTACACAAAGTACGGACCAGAGCCGCAGCCCCTTCGAGCCCACAGCTCGGCATTTAAACATACCATCTGAGACAAACGTGCGATCGGGGATGACATACTGCCTACCGGGCCTAGGAGGGATCAGCTCCAGGTCATATAGCACAGTAACATCAGAGTAATCGATGCGACCCACCGGTCCATCACTAGATGCACAACAACCGAAAGGACATGCAACAAGTAAGAATGTGCATCTAAATCTACGCAAATTAGTAGAATTCCAAACAAATAATTGAAGCAACAGGTCTCAGCAGGCAAAGCTTACATAAAACAAATATAAACATGCGAAATCTACTGTACTCACAGTGAGTGCGTAATTTATCTTTTAACCGATATTATTTCTCTTCGGGCTTTCAACCGGATCCACCAAGTACCCCACTGTGGGTTAAACAACACCACAAGGGACCTGTTATATCAATTACAACAATTCCTCATATCATTAACCGTTTAAATCCATAAAATCATGTTTCGTAAATTTGGCGATATTTTCCCCCGTTTCGGGTACATGTCTAAATTCGAACTATAACTAAAGTTGAAACCCATTTCAAGTCTATTTCTTGTCCTTTGCATATTTTATATCATTTTATGTGTTGTATATGAGTTTCATTCATAATACTCGAGTTTAGGGAGTAGCATTCTCAATTTTAAGGCATTAAACTCGAATTTAATGGTTAGATTCTACTACATTCGAATCTAATGACTAGATTCGAATTCCATATGTAGATTCGAACACCCCATAGCACAAATTCAACTTCCATTCGAGTTTAGGTGATAGATTCGAACCTCATGCATTAGTTTCGAACCCCATTCGATTCTGGGCATAGATTCGAACCCTCCATTCGAATCTAGGGGTAGATTCGAACCCCCCCCCCCTTCGAATCTAATGTTACACTCGAAAACACACTCGAATCTAGTACCAAACTCGAGTTTGTTCTTGCATTTCGACTCTGTTCTTGACATATTCGAGTCTGTTCATCATTTCAGCTTAAATCCTTCATTTCTAAGTCAAAAATCATGCATATATCATGTATGATACCTAGATTCGATTCTATTATGCATATACTATCATAATCTTGCAGTATTTCAAGCAAAACAAGCTCCAATTTACATAAAATGACAGATTCGAATTCTAATTTACTTCAAAACCGAAACTATAAACTTAAAAGGATCGATTCTTACCTTAATTCGTATGAAATCAGAAATCCGTTTGTAGATTGTTGTTGTACTCCTCGATACCTTTCCGTTGACGTATGATTCTCAAAAATCTGACGGTCGGTTTGTGAGATAACTTAGAGAGATGTAGAGAGAACTTCTAGAGAGATAAAGTAGTGAGATAGTGTAAAATAGAAAAATGAAGCCTATTGCCCTTTATATACAACTTCCGTCATTTTTGCACATTTCACCACTCGAACTAACCGGTTCCATAAAATACTGATTTAATCTTAGAATTATCATAAATAACTTTTTAATTCCTTAATATTCCATAACAATGATTCTGAGTTCAATTTTCTCAAAAATAGCAACAAACTTCTAAATAACCCAAATACATAATAATTGCTTAATTTTAACTTAAACATATATTTTCCACTTAATTAACCAAAATACATTAAAATAAATCCGAGGATGTTACATATATTAACGTAAAAAATATTCTAATCAAAATGATAAAATCATAAGTATATATATTTTTCTTAAAATATATAATATATATTTTATCTTAAAATGTATAATTAAATTTAAATATATTAACGTGATAAAGTAGCTAAATGTAAACGTATAAAAGTAAAAACTTATAAATATTTTAACAAACGAAAAGTAAGATAAATACATTTTTATTAAAGAAATTAAATATATGTGTGTCTGATATCTTAAAATTTACATATATTTTATGGCGATTTTATTCCTTCATTTTAGCTATTTTTATTGTTCCCAATTGTCATTTTTGGTTATTTATGATTTTTGTTCTGATTTCAACTTTAATTGTTGAAAAGAATGACTTCTAAAGTCACCTACAGTCGACTCGTCGAGTCATAGTTAAAACAAGAGATATTCAGATTCAAGAAAGTTTCGACTTGTCGAGTCATATGACCCGACTCGGCGAGTCGCTGTTGATATGACACGCGAGTTGTTAACAGCGGTCCAATGGAGGCTTCGCCCGTAAGCGACTCGACGAGTCGGCCTGGATGACTCGCCGAGTCGCCATCAGATATAAAAGCTTTTTGTTCTTCAATTCAGGAGGAAACGAATTTTCACACACACAAACACATAGCTCTGCTCGTTTTTTAAGAAGAGAAAGGAGATTATTGCATGTTAATTTCAAAGGCTAAATCAAAGGGAACAATCATTCTTACATCAAGGATCATCATTTAGGGAGTTTACTCATTTCCAAATTTCTTGCTTATGTGTAAATTTTTTTATTATCATTGCGATCTTGATGGATTCTCTCCAAAATACGGAGTAGTGTTTTGTTGTAATCATTTGGGATTAAAAACCCTAAACATTGGATGATGTTATTTTTGTGGCTAAAATGAATATATTGTTGATCTTTTCATGAAATTGATTTTATATAATGTTTGGAAGAAATGATGATTGTATGATTTTGGATGATTTATTTATGTGATGTGAATCAATATTTAGTCATTCATTATTAATAAAGTTGATTATTATTTTTTTGTTGGTAGTTTTGAGATTGTGAAATTCAAAAAGAGATTTCATTCATTATTTGATCAAACATTATATTAAGGTTTGTGATTTCGATGTGAGTCTAATCATAAACTACTTTGAGATCTTTACATTTGATTATTTTTCATGAGTAGATCATATTTGCAAGTAATTCGGAAATATTCGAATGTTTAACTTTGATATGATTGAGTGATCTACATATTTTAGTTAACTTATCATTTGAGATTATAACATTATATTTGAGTGATCTTGATAATGTTATGATCATTGCTTGCTAATTGAGTTTTTGATAAATGTGTGGTTGAATGATCTTCATACATTTAGAATTAATTTTAGGATTAATATGTATTCATTTTATTAAATGATCTTTATATTAATTATATTTAATCCGTCTAATATTCATTCTAGCCTTGTCCTTACTGCCATTATCCGATGTTTAGGAGGGAAAATTCCACGTGGTTACATTTCTTGATATAGCTTTATTCAGTGATAATTTCCCTCGTGTGTTAATTAAGTTGTGAGAATTTCGGTTCTAAATTTAAATTAATCATTTCAAATTGCTACTAAAACTCAATTCGACTGTAACTAATATTTAGCTGTCATCTATTTTTCTTATTTCATCTCTGTCCCTGTGTTCGATATCCGGACTTATTTAAACTATACTAGTAAACGATAGGTGATACTTGCCTATTTGTCTGCTAGTTTAGCTTATTTGTTTCATATTTTTATTAGAACAAAAAGGTATCCTAACGGCACATCAGTGTGTGTAAAAAGAGACTTCAAATAAATATTAAATATAAATAATTTTAGTTTTTAATAAATAAAAAATTGTATATTTTAGAAAATAAAAATGTATAAATAATATTAATATTTATAAATTTAATATTTAATTAAGTCATAATTTATGAATTCATATTTAAATTTTTAAACAAAAATTTAAAATTTTACCAAAAGGACTGATACGAAACTCATTGACATAGATTCAACTTGAACCGTAAAAAGGTCTAGAATGACAAGAAAGGAATAACTCTCTTCATGCATTTTGATTTTGTTGATGTAATTTCCTTTTGAAGTAATAATTTGTAATTTATTTCTTTCATCTTTTTATGTGTAATGATGTTTAGAACTCAATGAAATAAAAGATATCTTGAAGAAAATAGCTCAAAAATTGAAACGAAGGTCAAACAATGAATTCCAATTGTTAGTTATTGAAATGATCTATCCCGGTGACTATTTTATCTTAGGACTGTTTTAGTTTTTCACATTTGTATTTTATTTTCTTGTTGAACATCATATATATATATATATATATATATATATATATATATATATATATATATATATATATATATATATATAAGTGATTAAGTACCTTTTCCTCACCATTTTAGAAAAATTTGTTAGATCCTGTTTTGTTTTTTATACTGTATAAAAAACTATAGAAAAGTCCAACCGTTAGAGGTTCATCAGTGACTTCAAAGTTAAAGTTCCTATCAATTATCTAAGATCGAGGTTCATCAGCAAGTATAATAAGCCGTTGATGAACTTCTATTTGAACTTAATTTAATCATAAAGACAACACCTCCTGAAGAAGATGACACAGATGTCCTCACTGAATGAAAGATCAACTCCTTACTATAAATCAATATCAAGGTTAGATTATTGAGCATCTATCTGATAGATGCGCTCAATGAATCCAATATGTTTGAAATTAAACTGCCAAAATATAAGCGGGAGCTCTTCAAAATACAAGGTAAGTTGACCAAGACATGTTTGCACATTCATACGATGAAGATCATCAAAGGAATTGTGGAAATAAGAAGTGTTAATTGTATAATGGTACTTTCTTACGAGGTTTGCTACTTTAAAGACAAGTGTCACCTGGTCATTTAACGCTTTCTGCCTAACAATGAGCATGTGACAACATACAAATATGGTTGAGAGCATGAAATACAAGTTTGCCTATATAAGTAAAGCTCGGATCAAGGGCCAACATTTTTGGTGTACAAATTGTCAAGGCTTTTTCGAGCAAGTACTTTCTCATCAGCGTATCAGCAAGGACCTTTTCAGCAAACTGTTAATGCACTGGAATTTACATTTAGAAATTTCTAAGTGTAAACGAGTAGTGTGATGCCATCTAAACCCATCAAAATGCCACGTAAACACGTGACATGATATTACATAATATTATACTAATATCTGTTTAAGTTACAAAAAACCATATATAATTTACGTTAAGTACATATTACAAGTAATGATTGCATCAAGATCACATAGTCTCAAAATCAATAATAACTCTAGTATAGTTAGGGGTGTTCAAAACCGGATATCCGAATTTCGGATAGTGAATTTTGCTATCCGAATCCGAAATTCCGGATATATCGGATATCCGAAATTTCGGATTCGGATATCGGATTATCCGAATATCCGAAAATTCTTATTTTTTACTTTCTTTTTAAAATTAAATCAAATATTTAAATATCTAAAATACAAATTCATATATCCAAATAGATATTAAAAATAAATATATCACAAACTAAATATATCCGAAATTATTTTACTCAAAACGACTAAAAAAATATAAAAAAACTAAAATTTATAAAAATATTAGTTAAGAAATCAATAATACTAAGATAAAACTTAAAAATATACATTAGAATAATAATAAACACTCAATATTATGTAAATAATCAATACTAAAGATATAAAAAATTGTAAAAAAATTATTATTTTTTGGATTTTCGGATATCGGATTATCCGAATATCCGAAATTCTTGAATTTTATTATCCGAATCCGAAATTTCGGATATCCGAAAATCCGGATATCCGAAATTTCGGATAGTTTCGGATCGGATTTTCGGATTTTTGTTTCGGATGCTCGGATTCGGATTTTTATGAACACCCTAAGTATAGTATATAGTAATCCACAAGCGTGTAAGGGTGTCTTTTACTTCTGAGCAGCAAACTTACTATCCTTTTTCTGACTACATAAATTTGCAAGCATGACAGAGTAATTCAAAATTTAATATAAAATAGTAGTAATAAAAAATTAAAGAAAATATTAAATATTGATATATAAAAAATCATATCTAAATATAGATTATTGATTGTTTTAACCAATAAAAATAGATATTGTAATATAGATTAGTAAAGAATAAAGTAGTTCGTTACATAAAGTTACAATTATCTTATTTAGGGTATGTTTGACATAGCTACTTATAGTTTCGAGCTGAAACTGTGAGCTAGAGTTTTTAATAAGTGAAATTTTTGGGTTAAGCTTTTAGTTTTTATAAATGTCTTTTGTAAAAGTAGTTGTAGCTGCAGATTTTAATATTAAATAACATAAAAGAACATATAAATTAATTATAAAGTTGTAGTTTATAATTATTAGAGTTAATTGCATAGATGATCCTTTAACTATCTCCAAATTGCAGATATAGTCCTTTTTTCGAAAACGTTGCAAATTGGGTCCTTTATGTACCGAAAAGTTGCATTTAAGGACCTTTCTAACAGAATCCGTTAACTTTTGAGGTTAAGTCAGGGGCATTTTTGTCTTTTTAAGTATAAAGGACCTTTTTTGCAATTTTTTCTTATTACTTGCTTCTTTATTATTATTATTATTATTATTATTATTATTATTATTATTATTAAAAAAGGAAAAAGAAACCCATAAAGAACAAAGCAACCCACATCTCCGTCATCATCATCCACCAAAGCAACCCTTCTTCTCCACATCTCCTTCTCCATATTATCAAAACAAAACCTTAAAATCATCCATGTCTCCTTCTTCTCCGGCCACAGCCACATAATGTCTCTGTATATATTCTATATATATAAAAGTTTGTGTCTTTTTTGGTAAAGATTTATTTTGAAGAGATGCAATCGAGTAATGATGGTGGGTCTGATGAGCAACAACAAATGCAAAAAAACAGTCACCGGTGACGACGATGGCGGCGCAGACGGTATAAAGACTAACCTGTGATGCTAGAGGGTTGGTACGAGACCCTTCTCCTAGTGATACTTTTGACTAATAAGCCTCCCGGTCTCAGCACCGTGACTTTTGGGTTTTTTCACCCATTTCACCCAATGTCTATGATCCTCTTTCCATTCTCTCCCCACATTTTCCATTCTTCGGTTTTTAGGTGTATGCTTTTCACCCAGCTTGTCACTATTTACAGTGACCACTACTTACCCTCTAATGTACCAAAACAGACCCTCTGTTTGATCTAACCACCAACACCAGAAGCCAGATCGACCACCACCTCAACCCCCCAGTCTAACTCCTTCGAGCCTTAGACCATTGCTGATGCTTTCGACTGATAAACCTTTTGTTTTAACAACCGATGTCGACCACCACCGTTGAATGCATCGCCACCGTCAAATGCTATGTCGACCTTCTATAAATTCAGCTACATAGGCCAGATCAAAAAGAGATCCACCAACAATGCCACCGCCACCACAACCACCGCCACCGCCACCCACAGAGAGAGAGAGATAGAGAGAGAGAGAACCAACCCAGAAAAACAAAGATTTTCGAAACCCTAATCCAAACAAGCAACGACTTCGAAGAAAAGATCCCAAAACCTTTGGATTTTGAAACCCCATTTGAGATCTGGAATGCATAAAACGGGAAAAGAACTTTGATTTTTGAAGAAAAGAACTTTGAGTTTGTAAAAGGTGCAGATGTGTGTGATGCTTAATCGGTTTGTTATTTATTAAGTTGAATATAATAATAATAATAATAATAATAATAATAATAATAATAATAATAATAATAATAATATAAATAATAATAAAAAAGCAAATAGCAAGAAAAAATTGCAAAAAAGGTCCTTTACCTTAAAAAGACGAAAATGCCCCTGACTTAACCTCAAAAGTTAACGGATTCTGTTAGAAAGGTCCTTAAATGCAACTTTTAGGTACATAAAGGACCCAATTTGCAACGTTTTCGAAAAAAGGACTATATCTGCAATTTGGGGATAGTTAAAGGACCATCTATGCAATTAACTCTAATTATTATGAGTGTAAAAAAAATTTTGTTTGACTAAAAGCCAAGCTCATTTTAAAACTTCAAGTAACTTCTCGTGAAAGAACTTTTGGGAGTTTTTATTTCTGAACCAATAGCTCAAATTCCTATCAACCAAAAAAGTTTTTAAAAGTAATTTTGTTTGACTAAAAGTTTCTTGCCAATTAGACCCTGAATATTAAATTTTTTTACAATATAGTAATTAAAATACATATTAAAAACTACAAGTTAGGAAGTAGGAATGGCAACTATGACTGGAGATTTTAATTTCGGGTATGTTTGGCAAAACTAGCTGTAGCTTTGTGTTTTTAATAGAGGTAGAACTTTTAATAGCTGAAGCTTTTGAGAGCTGAAACTTTTTTAAAGAGCTAGAGCTTTTAGTTTTATAAATGTGTTTGGTAAAACTAGCTGTAGCTGTAGTTTATAGTATTAAATTACTTAAAAGGGCATTAATATTAATTAAAGGTGGTAGTTTATGATTGATAGAAGGGTAAAAAAGTAAATATGTTTTACTAAAAGCTCCGGAGCTTTTCAAAAGCTACTTCTAATAGCTTTTTAAAAAAGAGCTTATTTTTTAGAAAATGAAAACTTTATGTATCCTTCCAAACAAAGCTTTTATTTTTTAGTAGAGCTTATTCAATATAAAAGCTTCTAAAAGCTTTTGGAAGCTCTCTACCAAACATAGCCGTTCTTGTCCCTATCTCATCCCCGTTGGGCATTAAAATCTTGTCCCCATTCCCGGCCCCATCGGGTTTTTAATATTCTAACATATTATTAACTTTACATTAAAAATTTTAGTTTATATATATATATATATATATAAGGTTGGGATCATCGCAGAACCTTAATCTAGTGCAGAACTATAGACTAATCTAGACCATATGATTATAATATAACACTAAGGATAAAATGGTAAATATGCAATTACAATTAAATCAATGGTAGCCCACCAACTTTGATCACTAACTTTAACAATTATTTCGACTATTTTAATATCGAATGTACATGCAGTGTTGCATATATGATATATAATATACTTCGACGTTTAATGTGTGATATAAAATGTAATTCGACATTGAATGATCTCGATATGATATGTTGAATGATTGTCTAAGTAAAATTTTTTATACGAAATTAAACACGTAAAATTTTTTCAAAAAAACTATATCATGACCGGTCTCGTTAAATTAAGGGTAGTTCATCAAGTTTGACTACTAATTTTGACCATTATTTTGACTCTTTTAATATTGAATGTATATGTAGTGTTGCATATATGTTATATAGTATTACTTTGACATTGAATATACAATATAAATTGTTAATTCAACATTGAATGATCTCGACATGCTATATTGCATCGTGGCTGGGTAAAACTTTTTCTTTTACTAAAAATAAACACGTAAAACTTTTTCGAAAAAAATATATCATGCTCAGTCTCGTTTTAAAGAGTATAAAATTCTCGTTTTTATGGTATAATTTTGATTTAAATATTAATCATATTAATGTTATCTTAGTTTAAGAAATAGAATATTTATTTTGCTAATGTCAATTTTTTTATTATTTCCAATCTTTTCTTTTTTTACTATTGACTATATTAAGATATCATTAATACCAATTTTTTTCCACTAATTTCAAACTTGATTCTTTTAATCAAGACCATTAGATTAATCTAATCTATGGACGATATTGGCTCTACGGTTCTACACTATATTTAGGTTCTGCAATATCATTGCAGAACCTAAATATAGTGTAGAACCGTAGAGCCAATATCGTCCATAGATTAGACTAATCTAATGGTCTTGATTAAAACCATAAAGTTTGGAATTAGTGAAAAAAAGATTGACATTAGTGATTTTTTAATTCTGTAGATTGGAAATAACAAAAAGATTGGCATTAGTAAAATAAATATCATGTTTCTTTAAATTAAAATAACATTAATATGATTAATTGTTAAATCAAAAAAGTTATACCATAAAAACGAGAATTGTATACTCTTTAAAACGAGACCGGTCATGATATATTTTTTTCGAAAAAATTTTACGTGTTTATTTTTCGCAAAAAAAAAATTACCCAGACCACGATGCAATATAGCATGGCCGATATCATTCAGTGTCGAATGAACACTTGATATCGTATATTCAACGGCGATGCAACACTGCATGTACATTCAAAATTAACAGAACCAAAATAATGGTCAAAATTATAGTCAAAAGTTGGTTGATTTAATGAGAACAATAATGATATATTTTTTTAGAAAAAATTTTACGTGTTATTTTTCGTAAAAAAAATCACCCAGACCACGATGCAATGTAGCATGGCCGATATCATTCAATGTCGAATGAACACTTGATGTCGTATATACAACGTCGATGTAACACTGCATGTACATTCAAAATTAACAGAACCAAAATAATGGTCAAAATTAGTAGACAAAAGTTGGTTGATTTAATGAGAACAGTAATGATATGTCTTTTTCAAAAAAAATTTACGTGTTTATTTTTCGTAAATTTTTTTTTACCTAGATGTCCATTCAATATATTATATAGAGATTATTCAATGTCGAATTACAGTTTATATCACACATTCAACGTCGAAGTGATACAATATATCATATATGCAACACTGCATGTCCGTTCGATATTAAAAGAGTCAAAAATGGTCAAAGTGCAGTCAAACTTGGTAGGCTACTATTAATTCAATGTTAATTGCATAATTACCATCTTATCCCTAGTGTTATATTATAATCCAATGGTTTAGATTGGTTTCTATGGTTCTACACTAAATTAAGGTTCTGCAATGATCCCAACACTATATATATATATATATATATATATATATATATATGTATATATATAGATTTAGGTTCAAGTGAGTACCACCTATAATGCAGCGCACCAGAAGGTACCACACTTAAAAGTAATTTTTTTGAAATTTTTTTTCATGAACATGTTCTAATTAACATTACACAGATCATATGTGAATTTCATGCAAATCCGAACACTCTAAGTGCATGAAAACACACATCACATAAATGCACGTTCACATGTCTTCAAAATTATGTAAGTGTGTGTTCACATCATTTTTTAGGAGCTAGGAGATGTGAATATATGTGAAATTTACATATGATCTTCATAATGTTAATTAAAACATGTTTATGAAAAAAAAATTAAAAAAAGTTTTTTTAAATGTGGTACCTTCAGATGCGCTGCATAATGGTGGTACTCTCTCGAACCATATTCTATATATATATATATATATATATATATATATATATATATATATATATATATATATATATATATATATATATATATATATATATATAATCAATAATTTATATAATTATAGTGAATAATTTTCATTCTAAGATTACATAGACATTATAGTTTATATTATGATATTAAATGGGACCGGGGTCCAGGATTAAAGTGTTTCCCATCCTCATCCTCGTTAAACCCGGATTCGAGAAATCCCTGATCAAGTTGGGGGCGGGTTTCCGGTTCCCCTAGGTGTTAGGTTTTTTTGTCGAGTCTATTAGGAAGAGAGATTTACTATTAATTTGATTGCCGATGTTAATAATAAAAAACGTATTAGTGTAATTACTAAAAGCAAAATATGATTACATAAAAATATACATTTAAGCCGTATTATTGAAATATACATTTAATTATTCTATAATAAAATTAATTTAAATAATTGATTTTTTTTATGGGAAAAGCAAGTCAATTGGATGTTTTATGCTTTATTTATTAAAATTATATCACGTGGCATTCATCATGAAAGTAAATAGTAGTGAAAAGGAGGCTTTTTGTAATGCAACATATAATCAATGTTATTGGAGGGACCTAACTTTCATTTTCATGCCTCCTTTTTCAAATATAGTATCTATCTCAATTTATTATTATTATTATTATTAATTATTATTATTATTATTATTATTAGTGTCTGGTGGTGATAGTGATTTACCTTAATTTCACATTTGTCGGTCCTGAATATTTTCATGTCCAGTACGAGAGAAGAAAATAATTTTTTAAGAATGCAATATACTATTTTTTAAATAGGTTTGGTCAAAATAGAAAAATAATGTCCTTTTAACAATGCAACACTATTTTTATAGGGTCTTTTTCATTTATTGAGCTGAAAATTTTAAAAAATACATGTTAAATCTACCATATTGCTTATCGAACTGAAAAAATAATGTTTGTCATTGGCATTGGGCGGTAGCCCATTTGGCCCACTTCAGGACCGATCCAGATTTCACATTTGGTTTATTATATATTTATAAAATTATCATATTTATCATAAGTTATACTAAAAATGTTTTTAACAACTATAAAACATTAATTGAAAGTTTGATGGGTCCAAATAATCATACATACGATATGTGAATCGATGACTGAAATGTCAAACCATTTAATTAATCAATTCATTAATGGGTCCAAATAGTTTTTAATATTGTTTTTTGGTTGATGTAATTTTGCATAATTTACATGAAAATGTAATATATATTTAAAACTGATTTTTAATTTAAGTAACCGTTAATATTTATTTTTTATATAAATTTAACTTGTAGAAAATTCTGAAAAAGATATTTTCTGTTCTTTGTGAAAATGTTGACATGTTTAATTAACAATTGTTTAGTGACACTGGTCCCTAAAAAATAATTAAATTTAATATTTCAGAATAATTTAAAAGTATGTTATCTTTTGACAAATTATTTGTTACTTAAAAATATTTGAGTACGTTGTTTTTTAATATAATTATAGTAAAATTTCTAATGTATTTTTTTATTATATTGTAATTTTCAATGACATTTTTATTAATATTTTATACTTTTAGTGGCATTCATTCAACTATGTTGGCTAGTTGCAAACCGTTTTTGAAAATGAAATATGACCAAACGGAAAACAATATTTTTACCTATTTAACTTGAAGGGTCTAAAAATAAGGAGAAGTTTTTATTTTTTATTATTATTTATAACATATTATTTATTTTTGTATTATTAATAGTATCAACGTTTATATTTTTCATAACTAATAACATCAATTTTTGTATTTTGTGTCATTACTAACATTAGTTTTTGTATATTTTTTTATCATTTATAGCAACAAAATTTCAACTTTTTTCTATAAATGATAAAAAATATAAAAGTTGATACTATTAATGATAATAAATAAATAATATTACTATAAATGCTAAAAAACATAAAGTCATTGCTATTTTTAGCAATTAGCCCTTAAATTGAATAATACGCTCGAAAATTTATTATAATTAATTTTGAGGATAATGACATACAATAAAGCATACTTTCATTTTGTTTTCATTTATGCGTTGTATTTTTTTTTTTTTTTTTCATTTTGCTTCTATTTGGTAATTATACTTATTTTTGTTTCCATTAGGTAATTATAGTTTTTTTTTGTTTTCAATAAATGTTTTTTAAACTTGTAAATGATATACACTTGTTAAAAATCTTTAAGCAACTATTTTATATTGAGATTATAAAAATTAAGGATGTACAAAACTCAAAACTGACTCAAAAACTGAATAATTTCCAAGAATCAGACTGGATGGTAGCTTACTAGCTTTTCAGTCAATGTAGTTCATCGATTTTCTGGTACAAACTCAAGTCTTGTCTATCTCTAATTGTTATAATATCGTTATAAAATCCTGTGTAGATGCTTTTTCCAGTTGTATAGTTTTTTTAAAGTTTAAAATCATTTGTTGGAAACAAATAAAAAATATATAATTGCCTAATGTAAACAAAAATAAAGTATAACTATCAAATGCAAATAAAAGAAATGTGTAAATACCAAATGAAAAAAAAATGTAACTACCAAATGAAAAAACACAACGTATAAATGAAAACAAAACTGAAAGTACACATCTATTGTATGCTTTGATCCCTTATTTGCACGGCAAACCAACGTAACTCCTACTCTTAAACTACCTCTATACTCCAAGTGGAGACCTCAAAACTTACAAACACCACCTAATTTCCAACTTGCTTTTGACAATAGTCGAACCCACAACCTCTCGGTTTATATACTAACCCTCATACTTATCCCTTAATTTTGATAGTATTGTATAATTGTATTCGGGGTTTGGAAATAATAAAACGGAATCCTATTTAATGATAAGTATAAGGTTACTTTAAATTGTGATAGTGGTTGATAACTTTATAGGAAATATGTGGTGGTTGATTTATTTTGAGATATAAATTGAGACGTGATTTAAATGGTTCTTTATATTTTGTGGATAATATAAATTGTGGGGTTTTTGTATATTAAAGTTGGCTTACAAAATTTTTGACATTAATGATAATTTTACAGGTCTTTTTATATTTTTACGTCAGATTATTTATTACTAATTTATGAACCTACGCATTACGGGGATAAATGTTGATAAATAATTGATTATAATATATTTATGTAAAATTAAAATTAAAACATATAAATATTAAATATTTATAAAAATACAATAATAGTATGATTATATGTTATAGTCATTATTTAATAGCATTTACTTTTTTAATAATTTTTAAACTATTTTATTTCGAAATTTATATGTATTTAAACTAGATATAATTTAAATTTTCAGTTTTATATAAAACATAATTTATATATATATATATATATATATATATATATATATATATATATATATATATAATATAATATAATATAATATAGGGAGAGGTTCTTTTAAGAACCTTAAAGATGGTGAGAACCTAGGAACCTTTTAGAGCCCTTGGATCAAAAGGGTATTTTTGGAATAAAAAATATTATCTTTCTCTCTCCATCTTTTTTATTATATGCCATATCTTTTTCACTTTCTCTCTCTTACTTTTTTTTTTCATTTTCATATTATACTTTCTTTTATTAGAATTGATTTTAATATTAAAAAAACGTTTTTTATAAAAAAATAAATTTGTTTCTATATAAAAAATTATTTAATTGCTAAAAAATTAATGTATTCTATATAGAAATATTAGTCTATATAGAATGTTATATAATTCTATATCTTTTTATGTAGATTAACATTACTATTCATGACCAATGTAGAATGTTTTGTTTCTTATATATTTTATATATTACCCGTTTATTATACAAACCTATGTCTTTTTTGTAGATTACCATTACTACTCATTGTGTTTTTGGTATATTTTATATCAGTTGCATACCAAGTGTTCGATAAAATGTTTAAATGAAATCTTATTTTTTTTTTGTTTCAATGTGTTTTTGGTATATTTTATCATTTAATCTACGTAGAATATATGATACTTGACATTCTACACGACATTCTACCTAGATTGCATGACATTCTACGTAGATTGCATGTCATTCTACGTAGATTGAATGTCATTCTACGTATATTGAATGTCATTCTACGTATATTGAATGTCATTCTACGTAGATTGCATGACATTCTACGTAGATTGTACATAGAATATGTTCGTCGATACTCTACGTAGATTGCATGCCATTCTACGTAGATTGCATGTCATTCTACGTAGATTGAATGTTATTCTACGTAGATTGCATGTTATTCTACGTAGATTAACAGTTTTATTCTATGTATTTTTTGGTATATTTTATATCAGTTGCATACCAAGTGTTTGATAAAATGTCTAAATGAAATCTTTTTTTTGTTTCAATGTGTTTTTGATATATTTTATCATGTAATCTATGTAGAATATATGATATTTGACATTTTACACGACATTCTACATAGATTGCATGACATTCTACGTAGATTGAATGACATTCTGCGTAGATTGAATGACATTCTACGTAGATTGCATGTCATTCTACGTAGATTGAATGTCATTCTACGTAGATTGCATGACATTCTACGTAAATTATACATAGAATATGTTCGTCGATACTCTACGTAGATTGCATGTCATTCTACGTAGATTGCATGTCATTCTACGTAGAATGAATGTCATTCTACGTAGATTGCGTGACATTCTATGTAGAGTATCGACGAACATATTCTATGTACAATCTATGTACATTGGACAGATTCATTTTCCATATTTTATAATTAAAATTATTTGTAAGATATTAGATTTATAATGAATGTAATAGTTATTAGATGTTATACATGACAATCTACGTAGATTACATGACAATCTACATAGAATATAATACAATACTACTTGTAAAAAATCACACATAATCTATGTAAAATGTTATGTTTCTTATATATTTAATATATTTGTAGGTCCCGAGAGGTTCCCAAAGTATATAGTTATAAGCTGTAGATGGGGGTGAATACAGCAATTTAAAAACTACACACTCTTTTCTCAATGTTTGTATGTATTATCAACAATTTGTTAATTACAAACAAGCTTGAACGCGGAATAGTTCAAGCTGAGATGACAGATACAACAGTATGTTCACTAGTCTAAGACAAACTCAAACTAGAATACAATGAATACACTCACTAAAAAACACTCACTGTGTTTACAAGACTTAAGGGAACAACTTATGTAAAACAGCTTAGACACACAGATGCTGGTTTACATAGAAGCCTTGCATGTATGAAAATCACACTTGCACGTTCACTCTTGGTTTCAGCACTTAGCTTTCTTCACCCTTCTTTATGACCTTAGAAGCTTCCTTTTATACTCACTTAGAGGATCTAAGAGAAACATCTTCATTGGACAGAATGAAAAAGGAGAAGCTTGTTGAAAAGACAACATAACCTTTTCTGCACTTTTCTGAAAAACAAACTTGTCTTCACATGTGCAGAACTTTTGTCTTTTTACTTTGTCTACTGTTGCATTGCCTTTAACTAATTTAGGAATGTCAACTTTGCGTCTTTCTTCCTTGTAAAGGCCTATTTTGATATAAGAAAAAGGGCTGTCACCCTTTTTCAAATAACCTTTTGTCTTCATGTTACAGAACAGCGTGGGCAGGCTGAGCAGTTCTGTTTTCCACTTTATCTTCGACTTTGTAAACTGATCTTGTAGTAAAAAACAATACATGATGACTTGGAAACATATTCCATAAAGTGTTTAGCCTGTTCACAAAGAACAGGTTCTGTTCACAAAGAACAGAACACTTTAAAATTGCCCAAGCTGCTCAACAGTGTAGAGCAGCGTAGACAGTTTATGTCCAGCCTGTTCAGCAGACAGAGCAGCTTGGACAAACTGTCTTAGTTGCAACACATGCAACATATAGAACAGCTTTAGACTGATATTGCAAATCATTTTCAGGTTTCAATAAGGCATATAACAGGCCTTAAATTCAACCTTCAAATGCATCAACAGGTTTGATTATAAATCTCCCCCTCAGATGTAGAACAGGTTTGACTGAGGCCTTTTTGTGCCTAACAATCTCCCCCTATTTGCAATAACCAGTCCAAGCTGGTCTTATCAAAAATCACTATATATTTTTACAGTACATTTTGTTGAATTGAAATTACAACATTACAGTAAAGTAAAAGATCAGTTTATATATACACTGATTCTTGATTACACTAGAACAACACATGTTCTTACAAGAGTACAACTAATGTACTAATGTATTTTACAACTAATGTAAAAGCAAAAATTACAACTTATGTAATAATGTACAACTAATGTACAAGATGTGTAACATCCTTGGAATTAAATTATTGTATTTGAAGTTATTAAGTTTTAATATGTAATTTAAGTTGAATTATGGAAGTTGGTATGTAATTTGGATTAATTATAAAGTTTGTTGCATATTATGAAAAATTAGAATTTTAAATTATTAAGTGAAAATAATTATTAATTATTAAGGATAATAAATAAAAGATAGAAATCTTTTATTTTATAAATCAGTATTTAATGGAACCGGTTAAGTTGAGGGACTAAAGGTGTTAAAATGGAATTTTGAAATAAAAGACCAAAGGTCTTTCATTTCCAACTATTACACTCTCTTACTAGAAATATCTCTCCCATCTCTCGGCTCTCTCTCTCTACAAATTGAAGAATCATCGAAAAGTTGCTGTTTGAAGCTGAAAATTTGGATTCAGATTGCATTCAAGGAACTATAACATCTGCAATTGACGAATTAAGGTAAACATTTCACAAATTCTTCGAAGTTGATGGTTTTTAGTTCGGATTTGTTAAAATCCGAAATATTAATTTGGTGTTGAAGATGTTGATGCATGTGTGATATTTTTATGGATTTGTTTAAATCTAGTGTATAAGATGCTACATATTAAATTTCAGCTCCTGATTCGAATTAAAAGTATGGATTTGAGCATTTAGTGTGTGTTTTAGTGTGTGGGTCGATGAGTGATGAAAAATGGTTAAAAAGGTTGTGATTTGGTGCATGAAAGAGGTTAATGATAGTGTTAAAGTGGTTGAAATTAAGTGTATTTTAGTTGGTATAATTTATTTCATGTATTGAATTAGTACCAAAAATGAAGGAATTAAATCTGGAAATTTTATAAACTTAGAACAAATTCGAACGGGGTGGGATCCGAATTCGGATCCGAGATGAACTCGGATCTGGTCCGAATTCGGATGAGGCCCGGATTTCTGGAAAATTAATATATCAAAATATTTCTAAGTATTGGAACTTGGATGGGGGTCCGAATTCGGTTGGGGACCGAATTCGGATGAGCCCGAACTTGTAATATAATCAAAAATGGCAAAAATATTCTAAGTGTTTGAATTTCGGATGTGGTCCGAATTCGGTTGGGGACCGAATTCGGATATGGTCGGAAGTTAGCATGTGGTTCGAATCTAATAAATGGTTCGAATTTACAAAGGGTCCGAATTGGGACTTATATTTACGTGAACCGAATTGAGAAATATGTGGGATCCGAACTGGGGTCCGAATTCGGGTGGGGTCCGAATTCGGACATAGATCCGAAACTTGGACCAAAATTTGCAAGAATTATAAAATTAAGATTTATGAGATTAAACAAGTTATTGACACGATGTGCTGTTACAACTGAATTAACAGGTCCCTTGTGGTGTTGTTTAACCCACAGTGGGGTACTTTGTGGATCCGGTTGAAATTCCGAGGAGAAATAATATTGCTAAAAGATTAATAACGCACCCACTGTGAGTACCTTTGATTTTAATATTGCTGCATCTGCATTATGTTTGCATTGCCTGCTGAGGCATGTTGTTTCATGTTCGTTTGGCATTCTACTAACATGCGTTTATGTTGATGCACATTCATATTTGTTGCATGTCCGTTCATTTGTTGTGCATCTTTTCGATGGACCTGCGTGGTCGCATCTGTACTCTGATGTTACTGTGCTATATGACCAAGAGTTTGACACCTCTGTGGTCAGGATAGACAGTAGGTCATCCCCGATGTAATGTCTGCCTCAGATGGTTGGTTGTTCTTATGCCGAGTGTCAGCTCGAAGGAGCTGCGGCTCGGGTTTGCGTACTTGGAGTACGTGTGGGGTATACGGTATGTGTTACCGCGGTTACCCTGGGTGGCATCATAATGATTTGTAGAATGTGTAAAATCATATGGTATTCACTAAGCTTTAGCTTACCCCTTTAGTTGTTGAATTTTTACAGGAAAAGGGAAGTCTACAGCTGGACCATCTAGCTAGGAAATCTATTGAAGTATTTGAAGATTTCTACCGTTTACTTTGGTATTTGGTTTATGAAAATTCTGTTGTAATGAATTTGGGATAATGTAATAAATTGTGTTGGTAGACTTAGACGTGTAACCTTTGTAGCACCGTAGGGTATTAAACTTAGTTGTAATACTTTTATTTATGTATTTTGCTTCCGCACTTTAATTAAGTTATCAGATCATTATGTTATCTGTTTGTTGGTGATTAATCCTGGGTGAATTGTAATTGGTGGTTAATGTGGCAAGGGTGTCACAAGATGTACAACTAATGTACAAGATGTTTGGACTGTTTGAGTTTGGAGCAAATAATGGCAAGCCTGTCCAACTGATGGACAACTCCCATTCTTCACCTACCCAGACGGTAGATGGACTTCATATCAATGGAGAAGGATCCTGAACCATCTTTTCCAGTTCTTCCCTTGTATCCTCAAGTTCCTCAATTTCACTTCTGATGATCATGAACTTGGGATCATTGAGCTCTCCTCTTTCATAGAAGCCTCTGAGCTGATCCCAGATGGCTGCTCTCCATTTGCTAGACTGCCTGAAAGAAACTGCAAGTCTGAAGGCGGCAAGTTGTCTCAGATCAACTTTGTACAGCTCTGAGGCTCTTTGGAAGCACTTCTTCTGATTTAGGGGATCTACAAAAAATGCCCCCAGCTCAGGTTCTTCAATAATCTTGCCATCCTCAAACTCTATTCCTTTAGGCAGACTATGATCAACTCCTTTTATTTCAAGGGCATAGTCGCCCTGTTCAATCAGCGTAAGGAGTAGCTCCATCTCTGTATCCTTCTTTGTCCTTCTGGCCTTTAGTTTGGGGTATGTCACAGAGACACCCTCTTTTACTTCTTTTGGAATCAGGCCCAACTCACTTACTCTCTCCATCAGCTTCTTGATATATGCCCTGATAGTCTTAGCCGTTTCTGACTTAGACTGGCTCAGGGCAACTGCCAGTTCCACCCATTCCCTGTATCCCATCTGTGCAACATCAGTGTGATCGTAGGATTCCATTTCAGGGCCTGTTGCACCCATCCTGGTGATCTGAAGCTTCCACTGTGTGCCTTTTCTTGAAATGGGAACAGCTTTGACAATCGCTTCCTTGGCAAGCCTTCTAGTAGCAACATCATGAAATTTCTTTCTAGCCAAGTTGTCAAAGTGGAATTTGGCTCTGGCAGAGGGTACTTGAGTCTTGGTCACAGAGACCTGAGCACCCTGTGCTTTTTCTCCCTCCTTTCTCCTGCTGATACCTTAGCAGCTTCCATTAATTTCTTTTGCACCTCCAAGGTAGACATTTTAATTTTCTTTGCTTCTTGGAGTGCAAAAGATTTAGCAGTTTTAGCAGTATTCTTCTTCTGTTCTCAATTCCTCCAGAGCTTGAAAGTTGTTCTTCTCTTAAACTCAAAGACTTGTGCTAGGAAGACCCATCTCTTTAGCCCTGGCTCTTGTGAAATTAAGAATCCTGCTGTTGCTGCTGATTCAATCAGCTGCTTTTCTTTTCCCTTTAGCTGCTGCTGATAGTGACAGCAGCCTCAGGAATTTCCTCTTCTTCTTCTTCTTTCAGTTAGATTAAGTTGCCTCCTTTTACTGCTGAGGCCTGTCCTCAGGACTGACTTCCTCCCCCTAGACTGAGAGGGTTTGGAGAGAACAGCCTGAGTAGGCATAGCCGCTTGAGAGGCACCTCAGCTGTACTGTTCAGACTCTGTGGTGACCAGTGGAGTTGTAGGAACATGTTTCTCTTAGGAGAAGAGTTTTCTCCCCCTTAGACTTAGTCTTCGAGGCAGATGACTTCTCCCCCTTTGAAGGAGATGGACGCAGCACTTCAACACCTGGTCTGCCCTGAAGACACAAAGTCGATGCTAGCCAGCAGTTTTGTAGAAGTTTTGGCCAACAGGCTGTACATAAGAGCCAGTTATCCTCTACCTAATAACTGAGGAAAGACAGGTCGAAGAGAAGAGGGTGGAATCAGCAGGAGGTCACTTAACATGTTTCCCTATCAGAGCGGTGAACACACACTTTGAAGCTGTGCAAGATGTACTTCGAGAGAATCGTGCACATCACCAGGTTTGAGACACAGTATTAGATAGGGAGGCCATTAAGGTGGCAGGCTAGGCCAGAGTGGCAGGAAGAGTAGAAGTGCAAGAAGTAATTGAAGTGTATGCAGTTGTTGGGACAATAGCTGTCTTGAGACACAGGAGTCCTGCCTCTGAATGAAAGAATAGAGGAGAGGAGGTGAGATACATTTGCAACTGAGGCAGTGAGTGCTAACAGCTCGGAGAATGACAGGTGGTGAGGCGTAGGGAGAGGTCTTGAAGCATCAAAGAACCCCTGAAGCTTGCAGACACAGAGGCTATATGACGGACGTGGTAGAGAGGTGCATGGTGTTTTCCAAGAACAACTTTGTTGGTCGCAAAGCGAAAGCTGTCCTCAAAGGCGACTTTGGGAGATGGGGAGGTGTATGGGTAGATTGTTTTTTGCAGTGGGTAGATGGAGAATGATGATGATCCGCTGGTGTTATGCGATGTGATGGAGAGGGAAGCGGACTTTGGACAGAAGCTCATAGCCTGGGCAAAAGTAAGATGCCCCAGTTGGAGGGATCAAGCGGGTCCTCAGCAAAGCGGCTGTAGCTGCATCACTCGGAGAGAGGGGGAGTGATGTTTGGGCCTTTCAGAGCGTGTTGTTTGCAACCACCCTCATGAAGACCAGTTGGTGTTCCTCTCAGTGCCTTTGGTCTAAAGGCACCCAGCATTGGGAGAGTGGATATGCAGTTCAACATCAGCAGTGGTGAGAACTTGCTGCTGATGGACTTGCATGCGGGGAGCAGCCTCACCAGAGGGATGGTATGATCCCTGAGTCATCAAGCTTGGGTTTGGTCCTCAGCAGCTGTTTTGGTGTTAAACAGTGTTCATGGGGAGCAGAAGTTTGGAGGCTGCTGCCTGTGGTCTATATCAGGCAGCGTGGGCACCCGTGGCAGACTCAGGGTGTGAGGAAGATATGAGTGGGGGCTGGTGTACACAGTCTGGAGTGGAGGGACTGCCTCTTTCAATATCCTCGCCGGTGGGAGGCTGGGATGTTGATGTGGGTATCTCCGTTTGTTGTACAAATGGTTGCCTGTTTGGGAGGACACCAGAGGGGTCTAGGCTGACTCTGGGTGCTCAGATTGGAGTGAGCAGGTCAGGCTCCAAATGAGCGGAACCTTTCCCAAATAAGGATGGCGCTGGGTTGCTTCTTTTCAATGAACCCTGTTGAGAGGAACAGAGGAGTGGTTCTTTGGGACTGGTTTCTTTGGGTGCGTTGGTATGGAATGCGATGAAGTGGGTGATTGTGGAGAGGGAGAGGATCTGTATGGGCCAGGGTGTGAGGACGGGTTTAGGAACAGTGGGGCTACCTGTCCATGGTCTCTTGTGCCAAGAGCGCACCAGCCACTAAGGTTCCGAGCTCAACAAATGAACCAGGGTGAGGGTCTGACTCCTCCTCACCACAGAGGTAAAGTACAACTCAGACTGAGCTTATTTTGGCCTTCTTTTGCCACCGGGACCCAGCTTCAGCGAGTTGCCAGGGTCCTCTTTACAGTTTGGACCTGGCTTGGATTTTCTGGCGGGAGCAGCAGCTCTGGATCCACCCTCACAGCAGAGGGTCCTCCACCAAAACCCTAACAACCTACTCATTGTGTGGAATAGAGGAGGCTCATTGGGTAGACTGGGGTATGAAACATTCTATTCCTATGAACAGGGGAATGCGCAAGTTGCAGACGATAAGGTAATGGCTGGAATTTGTATAGTTGCCACCACAAACAGGACGGACAAATGAGGCTCGGAAACCATGGGATAACGGACAGCCAGCTGCTTGGCTCTTCTGCCCAGGTTTCTAGGGTTCGAGAAGATCCATTAGCCATGAGTCAGAGTAGTCCATCCATAGCTGTAGGACTCATTGGCACTTCATCTCGACTTGCGTTTGGTCTGAATGAACCAACTTTACTGCTGACAGCTCCTCATTCACAGAAGCAAACAGAAAGTTTGTAGTAGAGGACAAGTTCCTTCCTGTTACAATGTTGGCTCCAATTTTGGGTTCTGCTACACCCAAGAAGCGTGGACAGATTTCCCATGTGTTCGTCTTCAGGCTGGGGCAGGTATCATATGACTCAGCAACAGGCAGATGAAGGACCTCCCTCAGAAGATCGCAGTTTTCAATGGTTATGAGTCCCATTAGAAAATAGTCCTTTGATGACTGTGGTTTTGGGTTTGTTGTAAGAACAAGTGTACCAGAATTCCTTACAACCTCATCCTGGTAAGGACACCAGGAGTTGAAGTCATTGCATAAGTTCAAGGCGATGACTGTGCTTAATTGCACCATCTGATCGTAGCCTTTTCCCACATAGTTTTTGGAAGATAGTGGGTTTGCTACGAGTTTTGTGGGTTGAAATGGTCAGCATTGTGGTGGACTGATGAATGTTTTACAACATCGGCAACACGAACACTGGAAGAAAGGGGTAGGTCTGTGAGCCATTTGGGAATTCTACGGTTTTGGGCGAAGCAGAGGACACTTCGTCGATGTTTAGGGTCTTGAGGATTTCTGGACATGATGAGGAAGACGAAGATGAAACAGTGGTTTGGTTTATAGATTTGAAGTGAGTGGTTATGACGAGAGAAGGTTGGGCGGTTTGGATGTGAAATGTAGTTACGTAAAACGGAACGGTTGTCCAGTGTCAGAAGACATTGTCAGACCACTTGACCTTTGTTAACGCCTAAGCACACGCAACCCCACATTATCCCGCATATTAAGTTAAATAAAACATAACTAAGTAAACTTAAGTTGAAGAAAGTAAGTTAAAAACTGTTGTCAAGCTGTTTGTCCACAACCTGTGATAAGTTGGGTCAAAACACGCTGTTCAGTCTGGCAGCTGTTCATTCCTACAAACTGTCCTCAGCATGCTCTCTTGTGTAAGAGCAGGTTGTGTTCAATAGTTGAACAGTTGACAAGACATGGCTCTTTGTAAGGACCAGTTGTGAGACAGTGAACAGGGTGAAGATGGACCATCAGAGCAGGCTGGACGAAAAACTGTTTGTGTTCACCTGTGATGCCAGCTTCAATGTTTCAGTTACAGTGACCAAAGGACATAATAAAAAAAAAAAAGAACATGTATAACCTGTCTGCCTAAGCTGTTCAGAAACTTGAGCAGTGTGTGAACACACAAATTCCTTAGACCTTTGAGAAACACCCTTAGTCACTCTTGTTTACATGCGCAGCTGTGGACAAGGGGAATTAAACCTTGTTGCATCCAGATGTTTGGTGAAAATGTCTGCAACTGTTCATTTGTGGAAATAAACTACATGCACATTACCATTTCGATGTGATCTCTGATAAGTGTGATTATGACTTAATATTCTTTGTTCTTGAATAATCAGACTGGATTGTTTGGAGATGGCTATGGCATTGTTTATCCACAAATAGGAGTTTTCCTATACACAGGCATATCTTCAAGCTGAGCCTGCATCCACAGAATCTGCCCACAGCAGCTTCCAGCAGCAATGTACCAGTGTTTTTTTTTTTTTTTTTGTTTTTTTTTTTTTTTTTTTTTTTCAGAGTGAAGTGGATACTGAGTTCTGCTTCTTGCAACTCAACTGACAACTTGTCCCACCAAGACGTTGACATCCACCTGTTGGCTTTTCCATCTGACCGGCAGCCTGCAAAATTCAGAATCTATAGCCTGTTAGTTCAAGGCTTGAGTCTTTGGGATACCAAAGACCTAAACCTGGTGTACCCTTCAGGTATCTGAAGATTCTTTTATACAGGCTGAGATGAGATTCCTTTGGATCAGCTTGGGAACCTAGCACACAGACAGGGTGGCAAAACTAATCAGGCTTCTACTTAGTTAGTGTAATCGTAGCAGCCCAATCATTCCTCGGTAAGCTGTTATCTGAAAACAGGCTTTGCCACTGGCCATCAGCATCCAATTTTCATTGGTTGCGCCTTGGGGTTTTTAATCAGGAGAACTTTGATCAAATTTGACTTTTTAAAATAGATCTAAAGTGTACTTTTCTTTGATGTATTTAAAAATCCAGTTGAGGGTGTTTAAACCTGTACTCCTATAAAGAAAGTTAGTTCTCCCATCATACTCATTCATACTATGATTTCGAGTAAGAGGAAATCTGCATAGTGCTCATAGTAGAACAGCCAAATATTATGTCACCACATAAATTTGAACAAGCATATGTCCAGGACTTCACCTTCTTATGAACATGTATATCACTTCTTTAACTCTGGAATACCCATTGTCATAAGGAATCAGTAAGAGGGTCAAACCAGGCTCTAGGGGCTTGTTTGAGACAGAAGAGAGCTTTGGTCAAACTATAGACAAAAACCGATGTTGTTCATTTTCAAAAACCTGGAGGTGCTTGACATTAAACTTCTTCTTGCAAGCTTCCCATTAAAATGCACTCTTCAACATCCAGTTGAAATACGTGTATGGCTCTTATGAGGCAGCGTTAGCTAGATACAAAACGGAATTGCTCTCGCCTGCCACAGAGCGATGTTTCATCCATAATCAATTCCTCCTTCCTGCTGTAGCCTGAGCAAAATTGGCTCCCTATCTAATAATGTGTCTTCAAACCTTGGTGATGTGCAAGATTCTCTCGAAGTACATCTAGCACAGCTTCAAAGTTTGCTGTTCACAGCATCTGATAGGGAAAACATAGTTAAGCTGACCTCCTTAGCTGATTCTCACTCCTCTTCTCTTCAGACCTGTCTTTCCCAGATTACTGAGGTGAAGGATAACTTGGCTTACTAGGACTAGCCTTGTTTGGCCTAAAACCTTCTACTAAACCTGGGCAAGCCTGCTGACTTTGTGTCTTCAGGCAAACCAGGTGTTGAAGTCGCTGCTTCATCTCCTTCAAATGGGGAGAAGTCATCTGCCTCGAAGACTAAGTCTAAGGGGGAGAAAACTTCTTCTCCTAAGGAGATACCAGTGTCTGCAACTCACACTGGTCAGCCAGCAGATGTCTTTGAAACAGGTACAGCTGAAGGTGCCTCTCAAGCTGCTATGCCTACTCAGGCTGTCTCTCCAAACCCTGCTCAGTCTAAGGGGAGGAAGTCATTCCTGAGGACAGGCCTAGCAGTAAAAGGAGGCACTTAATTCTAACTGAAGAAGAAGAAGAAGAGAAGAAGGAAATTCCTGAGGCTGCTGTCACTTACAGCAGCAGCTAAAGGAAAAAAGAAAAGGCAGCTGATGATCCCCATTGCAGCAGAAACAGGCAGAAATTCAATTTCAACAAGGCCAGAGCTAAAGACGATGGTTCTTCACTATGCACACAGTACATTTGAGTTTTTAGAGAAGAACAACTTCAAGCTCTGGAGGGAATTGAGAAAAGAATAAGAATTACTGCTAAAACTGCTAAATCCTTTGCACTCGCAAGAGCCAAAGAAGAATTAAAATGTCTACCTTGGAGGTGTTAAAGAAAATAATGGAGCTGCCAGACCAAACAGCAGGGTGAGAAAGAGAGGAAGTAATAAAGGTACTCAGGTCTCTGTGACCAAATCACGAGTATCCCCATGCAAGGAGCTCAATTACCACTTTGACAACTTGGCTAAGAAAAAGTTTCATGATGTGCTGAAAGAAGGCTAGCCAAGGAAGCAATTGTCTCAAAGCGCTGCCCTGTATCAAGGAAAGCAGTCAGTGGAAGGCTCATAAAAGTAAACAAGGATGGGGTGCAACAGGCCCAGAATGGAAACTTACTGCACACTGATGTAGCTCAGATGGGATACAGGGAGTGGATTGAGCTGGTAGTTGCCCTGAGTGAATCAAAGTCTGAAACTGCTAAACAGATCAGGGCATATGTCAAGAAGTTGATGGAAAGAGTAAAGGATCTTGGCCTGATATCTAAGGAAATTAGTGAAGGTGTCTTTGTGACACATCCAAAAATAAAGGTCAGGAGAACAAAGAAGGACACAGAGATGGAGCTACTCCTTACACTGATCGAACAGGGCGACTATGCCATTGAAATGAAAGGAGTTGATCATAGCCAGCCAAGTGGAATAGAGTTTGAGGATGGCAAAGTTATTGAAGAACCTGAGCTGGGGGCATTTTTTGTAGATCCCCTAACTCAGAAGAAGTGCTTCCAAAGAGCCTCAGAGCTGTACAAAGTTGATCTGAGACAACTTGCCGCCTTCAGACTTGCAGTTTCATTTAGGCAGTCTAGCAAATGGAGAGCAGCCATCTGGGATCAGCTCAGAGGCTTCTATGAAAGAGGAGAGCTCAATGATCCCAAGTTCATGATCATCAGAAGTGAAGTTGAGGAACTTGAGGATACAAGGGAAGAACTGGAAAAAATGGTTCAGGATCCTTCTCCATTGTAATGAAGTCCATCTACCGTCTGGGTAGGTGAAGAATGGAAGCTGTCCATCAGTTGGACAGACTTACCGTTTTCTGCTTCCAACAAAAACAGTCCAATGTACATTAGTTGTACTCTATGTTACATATGTTGTAATTCTCTTTTACATTAGTTGTAAAATACATTAGTGCATTAGTTGTACTCTTGTAAAAACATGTGTTGTTGTATGAAATCAAGAATCAGTGTATATATAAACTGATCCTTTACTTTACTGTAATGTTGTAATTTTATTTCAACAAATGTACTGTAAAAATATATAGTGATTTTTGATAAGACCAGCTTAGACTGGTTATTGCAAATAGGGGGAGATTGTTAGGCACAAAAAGGCCTCAGTCAAACCTGTTCTACATCTGAGGGGGAGATTTATAATCAAACCTGTTGATGCATTTGAAGGTTGAATTTAAGGCCTGTTATATGCCTTATTGAAACCTGAAAATGATTTGCAATATCAGTCTAAAGCTGTTCTATATGTTGCATGTGTTGCAACTAAGACAGTTTGTCCAAGCTGCTCTGTCTGCTGAATAGGCTGGACATAAACTGTCTACGCTGCTCTACACTGTTGAGCAGCTTGGGCAATTTTAAAGTGTTCTGTTTCTTTAGTGAACAAGACTGTCTTTGTGAACAGGCTAAACACTTTATGGAATATGTGATTCCAAGTCATCATGTATTGTTTTTGACTACAAGATCAGTTTACAAAGTCGAAGACAAAGTGGAAAACAGAACTGCTCAGCCTGCCCAAGCTGTTCTGTAACATGAAGACAAAAGGTTATTTGAAAAAGGGTGACAGACCTTTTTCTTATATCAAAATAGGCCTTTACAAGGAAGAAAGACGCAAAGTTGACATTCCTAAATTAGTTAAAGGCAATGCAACAGTAGACAAAGTAAAAAGACAAAAGTTCTGCACATGTGAAGACAAGTCTGCTTTTCAGAAAAGTGCAGAAAAGGTTATGTTGTCTTTTCAACAAGACTTCTCCTTTTTCATTCCGTCCAATGAAGATGTTTCTCTTAGATCCTCTGAGTGAGTATAAAAGGAAGCTTCTAAGGACAGAAAGAAGGTGTGAAGAAAGCTAAGTGCTGAAACCAAGAGTGAACGTGCAAGTGTGATTTTCATGCATGCAAGCCTTCTGTGTAAATCAGTATTTGTGTGTCTAAGCTGTTTTACATAAGCTGTTCCCTTAAGTCTTGTAAACACAGTGAGTGCTTCTTAGTGAGTGTATTCATTGTATACTAGTTTGAGTTTGTCTTAGACTAGTGAACATACTGTTCTATCTGTCATCTCAGCTTGAACTATTCCGCATTCAAGCTTGTTTGTAATTAACAAATTGTTGATAATACATACAAACATTAAGAAAATAGTGTGTAGTTTTTAAATTGCTGTATTCACCCCCCCTCTACAGCATAAAGCTATATACTTTGGGAACCTCTCGGGACCTACACTATCTTATTGTAATTCTAATTGTTCAATATAATCATTCAGTTAGTTTTGATCTAATCCTGTTCTTATTCATTGAATCTATATTTGTGATTGTTAGTATTGAATATCACTAACTTATAGTTTGAAGCCATCGGAGTTGTGATAGCCGTGCAAGAGTCTAACTTATTCTTCTTGTGAATATCAAGAGTATATTTCGACTTGTTCACAAATATCCCATCTTCAAGTTGTTTGACTTCTAAATCAAGGAAAAAATTCATCCCCCCCCCCCCCTCATACTTATATCAAACCTGGACTCCATTAGGGATGAAAAATTCTTACAAAACCTACGGTCAGTAGATCCAAATATAATGTCATCTACATAAATTTGGACTAGCATTAGATGCGGGTTTTCCTTTTTTGTAACAGAGTTGTGTCCACCACACCTTTTCGTTAAGTTCACCGTTTAAGAAAGCAGTCTTGACGTCCATTTAGTACACCTTGAAGTCCTTGTGTGCCGCATACGCCAAGAAGATTTTGCTAGCTTCAATCTGTGCAACTGGAGCGAAGATCTCGTCATAATCAATGCATTCTTGCTGTCAGTAGCCTTTGGTGGCTAGTCTCGTTTTGTTTCTTACCACAATGTCGTTTTTGTCTCGTTTGTTCTTAAAGATCCACTTGGTCCCGATTATGGCTCGGCCTTTTGGTTTGGGAACTAACCTCCATACTCTTAGCTTTTCAAACTGGTTGAGCTCTTCCTGCATTGCTACTATCTAGTCTGGGTCTTTCAAGGCTTCAACCACACCAGCAGGGTGTATCATACTAAGGAATGACGCAAAGAGACATTCGTTAGCAGATGCCCTTCGAGTTTGGACCCCGATAGAAATATCATCAATGATCTGTTCAGTTGGGTGATTTCGGGTCTATTTCGTCTTTTGTGGCAGGGGTGAACGTGATTGAATCTCAATGGTGATGGTAAGGATGGATGAAGAGTTCTGATCGATGGTTTCAAGTGAAGGTACCGCTGGTTCCGGTTCTGGTTCTGTTGGGTCTTCTAGAGGGATAATGTTTGAGACAATGTGTGATGATATTAATGGAGTAGATTCAACTTGAAGGATGTCTTTGGATGAGGTGGTAGGTGAAGATGATGAATTAGATGGTGTATGAATTGGTGAAGGAATTGGTGAATCCGAAGGTGGTGGATGAACAGTTTGTTGGTACACCCTGTGTGACAATAGCAGTCTAAGTGATCCAACATTGTGGTTTAGCAAGTGTTTGATATATATGTTTATATATGTTTGATAATTAATTGTATGTTTGAACTTGATGTAACGTATTACAAGAAGTTCAAACATAAAGATCAAAGATAAAATCAAACATAAGTTAAAAAACATAAGTTAAAAAACATAAGTTTCAATTCTAAGTTAAATAGGTGATAGAGTAAATTCGAATTCTATAAGGATTGGCATTCGAATCTATTACAGATTCGAATGTGTTCCTAGGCAGATTCGAATGTTCCTCAGTAGGCAGATTCGAGAGTGTCAGTGGGGACAAACTCGAATGGTCCTTGGGCCTGATTCGAGTTTGGCCCATGGCAGACTCGAATTAGCCTCTATAATTAGGGATAGACTCGAATAATTATTAGACTTTTTGCAGAATTCGAGAGAGATTAAGCAAAAGGCGATTTCGAGTTTATCAGTGATTTTAGTGTTGTTTCGGAGAGAATCAATTCGTAGGTGCGTCCGTCGTAGTTCGTGTAGCTTATTAATAGTCTCCGTGTTCCGAGTGAAAGTTGTTACCGTCAACCCGTTAACGAGGATTCCGCACTCGTTGACGGTCTCGCGTCTAGATAGATCTCGTAGTGTGTAGACCTTACAAGTGGTATCATAGCCTACGGGGTGTTCTTGGTGTTCTTCGTGTTCATCTAGTTACATCCTAGGTTTCTTGACGCTTTTGGACGGTTATTCTCTCAAGTTCGTGTTTTTCGAGCTTAGTAAATTGTCATCCGGGAAATACTTCGTGTTTTTCACGTTTTTTATCGAAATCAATATTTTTCGTTGTAAAAATATTAATTTAATCTGCAAAACGTTAAGAAATCGAAGTATTAGCCGTTTTTCGAGTTTGCGGCGCTCGAATCTGTTAGGAGTAATTAGGGTTTTATTTAGTCTCGAGTCTAACGAAAATCCGCTCCTTTCGAGTTTGATAAAGAGTGTTTCGAGTTTAATTCGAGTTTGTGCTAAAGTCGATTAGGAGTCTCGAGTTTGTTGTGCTTCGAGTTTGCTTCGAGTGTGGACTATAGTCGAACAGGGATTCGAATCTACTGAGTATTCGAGTTTGTCTTGACCTTCGAGTTTGGGGACTTTCGAATCTGTCATCAATTTCGAATTTAATTGAATTACAAAACTTAATCGAATTTGATCCTAAATAAATTTAAATTTAATTAAATTCGAATCTATCTAAAGTCGAAAGAATTAACTTAAATTAGTTTCGAATTAAATTTATTAAGTTCAATTCAATTACTTTTGAAAAGATGTCAAATCTTCAAAAGTTTCTAGAAATGGATCATGAGGTCGGGAAGGGAAATACTCCGCCTAAGCTGATGAAACTTGAAGATTACTATTGGTGGAAAGATCGGTTTGCCGATTTTGTGCGTTTCAACGACATGAGAATGTGGGTATGTATTAACGAAGGATACATTCCACCTATCTCAGAAGTCGAAGGCCGTCAAAGAGTCTTATCATACCAAATGATGAAGGAAGATGATAAGAAACTATATGAAGCCGAGAACAGAGCTTTCTCTATTATTCGAATGGCTTTGCCTCAGGATATACTACACACATTCCGCACTCAAAAGACATCTAAGGAACTTTGGGAGTCGCTGGAAAAGAGGTGTGAGGGTAATCCGAGAGTTCGAAGGAAGCGCATGGAGTTGTTGAAACAACAATTTGCTATTTTCAAGGCTTTGAAGGATGAACAGTTGGATGACACCATCACCCGCTTTTATCATCTGCTGACAGAGCTTGAAAGTCATGGGATTGAGTATAATGACACAGAAAAGAACAATAAGCTTCTTGATGCCTTACCAGCCAAATGGGCTATGTATGTGGCTATGATTAAGTTTAATGAAGACAAGTATTATACCCAATCATTGGAGGATATAGTGGGAACGTTGCGAGCTTATCATTTCGAGCTACTGAAGGCCGAAACGGATTACGAACAAGTCCAAAATCCAGCAATGTATTTTGGAAAATCAACAAAACCTTCAACGATAGCTGATCTGAAGACTGCTACAACGTTTTTCACCGGAGAAACGTCTTCAACAGCAGACACTGATGACTCGCTTAATAGAGCGTTCTTAGGGTTGGGAAGATCGGAAGAACAGCAACCTCAAGCAACACAGGCATCAACATCTCAGGGCTACTCTAAGATGCCCATGAGCGCTAAATCGGCCGAAGAACATTTGAACTTGCATGCGTCATTTGTGGCCGCGTATGGAAACTGCGTTCAGGGGAAAATAAACGATCCTGCTCTCTGGGATGAAGACTATGATCAGGTCGACCCTGACGATCTTGAGGAAATGGATCTCAAATGGCAACTGGCCATGGTAACCCAACGGGTTAAAAGATTCATCAAACGGACTGGAAGGAATTTGACTATGAACAATAAGGGGATTGGCTTTAATAAGTCCAGAGTCAAATGCTACAATTGTCAAGGTCTAGGACACTTCGCCAGAGAATGTCAGAGACTGAAGGTAGATACTTACCAAGGGCAGAATCAGCATCATGGACAGTTTCAGAATCCGTCTCAACAGAGATACCTTCCGAGTTCATCTTCCGGTCAAGCCAATCTAGCTGGTCTATTATCAAACGTCACTTCAGACAGACAGCTGGATGGTACCTACGACTGGAGCTCACATCCGGAAACTAATGCTAGAGCCTTCATGGCTGAAGTCAACGAGAATGGATGTGAAGGGGAAGAGCAGACCACAAGGGACAGCAGTCTGATGTGGGTGGAGAAGACGAATGATCAGACGCTTCTGGAGTTTGCCGCTCAAATGGCCAATGTGGAATCTGATAACACAAAGGTTAGTCTGAATTACTCTCTTTTTCATGAATTATGCATGTTATGTGTTACTTCTAACGATAGGTTGAATCTAGTCTTAGAATCACATAAAAACATAACAGCTCAAAATGAGTCTTTAAAATCTGATAATGCTAGCCTGAATGACATTAGGCAAGATCTTAAGGACAAACTTAAAGCTGATGCACAAGATGTCATAGTTCTAAAAGACAAGCTGAGTGAGCAGTGCGTAAGATTAGAACTGATGTATGAGCATGTAGAGGCTTTGACCAAAGACCTTAAGACCAAAGAAGTAGAGTGTTGGTACACCCTGTGTGACGATATCAGTCTAATCGATCTGCATTATGGTTTAAGTAATATTCTGAGTATTAACAAGTGTTTTGATATATATGTTTAATATGTGTTTGTCTGTTATTGATTGTGTGTTTGAACTTGATGTAACATATTACAAGAAGTTCAAACATAAAGGTCAAAGATTAACTCAAGCATAAGTAAAACATAAGTTTCATCACTTAAGAGTTTAAGTGTTTTTGGCTAGATTCGAATTACTTAAGGGAATACATTCGAATCTGAGATAGATTCGAATGAGACCTTAGATTCGAATGGGCTAGATTCGAGGATGTCAATATGGACAAACTCGAATGGGCCTTGGGCCAGATTCGAGTTTGGCCCACATCAGACTCGAATCAGGGTCTATAATTAGGGATAGACTCGAATCATTAAGAGACTTTTTGCAGAATTCGTGAGGGATTAAGCAAAGGGCGATCTCGAGTTTATCAGCTAGGTGAGTGCCGTTTCGGAGAGAATTAGTTCATAGGATCGTTCGTGTGTCGTTCATTTAGCGTCTAATAGTCTCCGTGTTCCGTTGGTTGAGAGTTGTCCGTCTAACCGTCAACGATGATTCCGCACTCGTTCACGGATCCGCGTCTAGATAGATCTTGCAGTCGTAGACCTTACAAGTGGTATCAGAGCCTACGGAGTGTTCTTGGTGTTCTTCGTGTTCATCAGATACATTCTAGGTTTCTTGACGCTAGTTGGACGGTTTTGCTCTCAAAAACGTGTTTTTGAGCTTAGCAAATTCATATTCGGGAAACACTTTGTCGTTTTTCACGTTTTTGGTCGAAATCATTATTTTTCGTTTGAAAAATAGTGATTTAATCTGTAAAACGTCAAAAAATCAACGTGTTAGCCGTTTTTCGAGTTTGCGGCGCTCGAATCTATAGGGGTAATTAGGGTTTCACTTTAGTCTCGAGTCTAACCTAAATACGCTCCTTTCGAGTCAATTTCAGAGAGTTTCGAGTCTACTTTGTTTCGAATCTGTTACTTCATTCGAATAGGATCTCGAGTCTATAGTAGTTTCGAGTTTATTTCGAGTCTGGTACTGTTTCGAATCTGTGCTTCGATTTTGCTGAAATTCGAATCTGCTGAGCCTTCGATTCTAAGGACCATCGATTCTAAGGAGTTGTTCGAATCTGACATAATTTCGAATCTAATTGACTTTTAAGACTTAATCGAATTTAATCTCAAAAGATTTAATCTTAATTAGTTTCGAATCTATCTAGATTCGAATAAGTTAGTCTAAATCAGTTTCGAATTAAATTAATTAAGTTCAAATTCAATTTGTTTCAGAAAAGATGTCAAATCTTCAGAAATTCCTTGAGATGGATCACGAAGTTGGGAAGGCAAATGCACCGCCTAAGCTGATGAAAGTTGAGGACTATTACTGGTGGAAGGACAGATTTACAGATTTTGTACGATTCAATGATATGCGCATGTGGGTGTGCATAGATGAAGGGTACATTCCGCCAGTATCTGAAGTTGAAGGTCGTCAAAAGGTCTTGTCATATTAGATGATGAAAGAGGATGACAAGAAACTATTTGAAGCTGAAAACAAAGCTTTCTCCATAATCCGTATGGCTTTACCTCAAGATATTTTGCACACATTTCGGACTCAAAGGACGTCGAAGGAACTTTGGGAGTCTCTCCAGAAAAGGTGTGAGGGTAATCCTCGGGTGCGTAGAAAGCGTACAGAGCTGTTGACCCAACAGTTTGCGATTTTCAAGGCAATTAAGGATGAACAGTTGGATGATATTATCACAAGGTTCTATCATCTGATAACGGAACTTGAAAGTCATGGAATTGAGCATTCGGACACTGACAAGAACAACAAGCTTCTTGATGCCCTACCAGCCAAATGGGCTATGTACGTGGCAATGATTAAGCTGAATGAGGACAAATATTATACTCAATCACTTGATGACATTGTGGGAACGTTGAGGGCATATCACTTCGAGATGATTAAGGCAGAGACTGATTACGAGCAAGTCCAGAATCCGGCAATGTATTTTGGAAAGACATCTAAATCATCAGTGACAGCTGAACCGAAGAGTGCTACAGCGTTTTTCACCGGAGAAACGTCATCGCCACCAGAGTCCGAAGACTCACTGAATCGCGCGTTCTTAGGGTTAGGAAGATCGGAAGAACCGCAACCTCAAGTCCAACAGGCATCGACAAATCAGAGCTATTCGAAGATGCCGATGAGCGCAAAGTCAGCAGAAGAACATTTGAATCTGCTTGCTTCCTTTGTGGCAGCTTATGGAAATTGTGTTCAAGGGAAAATCAATGACCCAGCTCTATGGGATGAAGATTACGATCAGGTCGACCCTGATGACTTAGAGGAAATGGATCTTAAGTGGCAACTGGCCATGGTGACCCAGAGGGTAAAAAGATTCATCAAGCGAACTGGGAGGAATCTGCAAATGAACAACAAAGGGATAGGATTTGATAAGTCTAAGGTCAAATGCTACAACTGTCAGGGATTGGGACACTTCGCCAGGGAGTGTCAAAGACCGAAGGTAGAGACATACCAAGGACAGAGTCAGCATCAAGGACAGTACCAAAATCAGTCCCAACAAAGATACCTTCCGAGTTCCTCATCTGGTCAAGCCAATCTAGCGGGTCTACTATCCAATGTCACCTCTGACAGACAGCTAGATGGTACCTATGACTGGAGTTCACATCCTGAGTCGAATGCTAGAGCCTTCATGGCTGAAGTCACGGAAACTGGGTGTGATGGGGACGAGCAGATCACACGGGACAGCAGTCCGATGTGGGTAGAGAAGGCGAATGATCAGACCGTGCTGGAGTTTGCTGCTCAGATGGCCAACATGGAATCTGATAACTCTAAGGTTAGTCTTTCTTATTCTCTATTTTCAGAATTATGTGCTTTGTGTGCTACTTCTAATGATAGGTTAAATCTAGTCTTAGAATCACATAAAACCATATCTGCTCAAAATGATAACTTAAAAATAGAAAACGCTAGCCTAAATGATATAAAGCAAGATTTAAAAGAAAAGCTTAAGGCTGATGCTCAAGACGTGGTAGTTCTAAAAGACAAACTCAGCGAGCAGTGTGTTAGGATAGAACTAATGTATGAGCACGTAGAGGCCTTAACTAAAAGTCTTAAGGACAAGGATATAGAGCTAGCCGAGACCAAGGTTAAGGTAGCAGAGGCAAATAGCAAGCTGGAAAAGTTTAGGAATTCGAGCCTAAATCTAGGAAAAGTCTTAGATGCCCAAAGACAGTCTAAGAAGCCTGTAGGTCTAGGTTTTCACGAAATTCCTCCACCTTTCAATGCGAATTATGTGCCTCAGCCTCAGGAGAAAACTGACAAGTCAGTAGACTTAGAGGACCTACCTGAACCGACACCTGAGCCTACAGTTGATAATACACCTAAGGTGGTTGACTCAACCGTCAAGGTCAAGAAAGTGAAATTTGTGTCTTCCTCCAGTGAAACACCTGCAGGAAAACAGAAAATTTCATGGGCTGACCAGGTCGAAGAGACATACACTGTAGATGTACCAAAGGAAGTAGACACCAGTGAGACACCTAGATCTAAGGGAACAACCAAAAAGTCCATGGATAAGATGTCTTGCTTTAGATGTCACGCGAAAGGGCATGTTGCTTCTCACTGTCCACTTAGGAAAGCAGATGTTGCCCCTAAGACAGTGAACCCAACACCTGTTAAGCCCTCACCCAGTGTGGCAAGCAGCAGTAGTTCTCAACCTACCGAGAAAACTGTGCAGGCCGCACCCAAACAAGTTGTGAAAAACACACCGGTTAAGGTTGGACCAAAGGAAGTGATTAGGACAAATTCACCGAATCGTGTCACAAATCAATCTAGGTCAGCACCACAGCAAGTCTATAGGAGCACCACACCTAGCAGGTCACATACTCCAGTTAGGTCACATACTCCAGTTAGACAGTATGCACCGGTAAGAGCTCAAGGATCACACTCAGAAATGGCATATAATAGAAATTATTCCAGAGCTCCACAACAAATGCCTACACCACGGCAGAGAGTGAACTTAAATCACTCGGCACCACAACAGAATTCAGTTCACAGGCCCAAGTCACCTGAAAGGTGAGATGGGTACTTGAAAGAGTTCACGTATGTGGACGAGAATGGTATTACCAAGTAAGTCATGGCTTGGGTTCCCCGTGATAACTAACCTATTTTCTTTCATGTGCAGGAGATAACTACCGGTCCAAACAACAAGTGGTTCGTCGACAGTGGTTGCTCCAGGCACATGACGGGGGAACGAAGTCTTCTCACAGACTTCAAGGGGGGTAATAGGGGATTTGTATCATTCGCGGGTAACAAGGGTGGAAATATCACTGGAACTGGAGAAGTCACTAATGGGACGATTACTTTGGATCAAGTGTATCACGTTGATAAACTGGTTCATAATCTCATTAGTGTCTCTCAAATCTGTGATAAGAAGAACTCGGTGTTATTTACTGACACTGAGGCGTTAGTGCTAAAGCCTGGATTCAAAATTCCTGAAGAATGGGTGTTGATGCGGGCGCCAAGGAAGAACGACTTGTACGTGCTGGATATGAACAAGCCAGAGACTTCGATGGGGCCAATTTGTCTACTGTCCAAAGCTTCGGAGAAGGAATCCGTACTGTGGCACAGACGCATGGCTCACCTGCACCTGAGGAAGATGAATTACATTACGAAGCATGGACTGGTGCAGGGTGTGCCCATGAAAAGTTTTCAGTTTGAGGATAAGTGTCTACCTTGCATGAAGGGCAAACAACACAAGAAGACACACAAGTCCAAGAAGCAGAATTCCATAGCCTCAACATTCGATCTGTTGCACATGGACCTTTTCGGCCCAATCAACAAAAGGAGTATTGGAGGTAGTTGGTACTGCTTAGTTATCACCAACTATTACTCACGTTTTTCTTGGGTTTTCTTTTTAGGTACGAAGGACGAGACGGCTGCAAGGCTCATCGGGTTCTTGGACCAAGTGGAGAACTCATACGGAACTAGGGTTAAATATATTCGTAGTGATAATGGAACTGAATTCAAAAACACTGTAATTG
>JAANYP010000033.1:0-156915 GCA_020465985.1 Centrapalus pauciflorus
AATACCCATTGCTCATAAGGAATTCAGTAAGAGTGTCATACCAGGCTCTAGGGGCTTGTTTGAGACCATAGAGAGCTTTGTCCAACTTATAGACAAAACCTGGATATTGTTCATTTTCAAAACCTGGAGGCTGCTTGACATAAACTTCTTCTTGCAGCTTTCCATTCAAAAATGCACTCTTCACATCCATTTGAAATACCTTAATGCTCTTATGAGCAGCGTATGCTAGATACAAACGAATTGCTTCTAGCCTGGCCACAGGAGCAAATGTTTCATCATAATCAATTCCTTCCTCCTGTCTGTAGCCCTGAGCAACCAGTCTTGCCTTAATTCTAATGACATGACCTTGCTCATCCATCTTGTTCCTGAAAACCCATTTTGTGCCAATTATAGTTTTACCTTTAGGAGCAGGGACCAGCTTCCATACTTTGTTCCTCTCAAACTGATTGAGCTCTTCTTGCATGGGCAGTGATCCAATGGCAATCTTTTAATGCTTCATCACCTTCTTTGGCTTTCCATCAGTGAAACCAAAAACTAGAGAACATTAAAAGTTCCCTAAGCTGTCCCACCGTGTTTGTATCCCTTTGTTGATGTCACCAATTATTTGATCATTGGGGTGACACCTGATCCAGCCTTAGGATCATTTCCAATGATGATTACCTTGAGTTGTTAACATCTTCAGCAGGTCCTGTTGAACAACTCTCAAGATTTTCAGACACACTGTTGTCTTGAGCCTGTTCACTTGTTGAACATGTCTGACCACTGTTGAACATATCAGCAAAGGAACTGGGAAAATCAGCATTGATAGGTTCTGGACATGCAGTTGTAATTAAGTCAGTACATTTATTCACACAGGGTGTATTGACATAATCATCATCATGTCCATCATGATTAACAGGTTCCACACTAGGTGTAGTGGAAGCTTTTGAGTCCTCTTCATTGATTGAATGCATCAGATCATCAAAGTTAAGTTCTCCTGAAACTGATTCAGGGACAGCTTTGGTGGAGGCATTCTTGGACTCTTCAAAGGTGACATTGATAGATTCATCTATCACCTTTCTTTTGTTGTTGTATACTCTGTAGGCTTTGGAGAAAGCAGAGTAGCCAACAAACACACCTTCATCAGCTTTAGGTTCAAACTTTGACAGCTGGTCCCTTTGATTCAGAATGAAACAGGGACATCCAAACACATGGAAATAACTGACATTTGGCTTCCTCCCTTTGAGCAGCTCATAGGGAGTTTTGTTGAATCTTTTCACCACTAAGGATCTGTTTTGGGTGAAGCAGGCAGTGTTAACAGCTTCAACCCAAAATGATGAAGGTAAACCTGATGCACACAGCATGGTTCTGGCAGCTTCAATGAGAGCTCGGTTTCTCCTTTCAGCAACTCCATTTTGTTGAGGAGTTCTTACTGCTGAAAAGTTTTGAGTGATTCTTTTCTCTTCACAGAAGTCTTCAAGAGTACTGTTTCTGAACTCAGTACCATGATCACTTCTAAGCTGCTTTACTTGGGCAGAGTTCAGCATTTTCATCTTTTTGACAAATCCAATAATCTCTCTAGCAGCCTCTCCTTTGCTCTTTAGAAAGATCACCCATGTGTACCTGGAGAACTCATCAACCATTAGTAGAGTGTATCTTCTTCCTCCTAGACTTGGGACATTAACAGGTCCAAACAAGTCCATATGGATTAAGAAGAGTGGAGTATCAATAGAGGAATTATGTTTGGATTTAAAAGATGTTTTTCTCTGCTTGCCTTTCTCACAAGCTGTGCATAATCTATCCTTAGCAAAAGTCATAGAAGGCAAACCTGTCACCAACTCTTTCTTACAGAGTTTGTTGATGTTCCTTAAGTTCAGATTTGTACAGTTCTTCCTGTCCATAAGCCAGTTTAGATCAGCATTTGTTCCTTTGTGAGGGGAAAACAGTTTCAGTTTGTGTGGGTCAGCAGAATGCATTATCCCACAACTATACACCTTTCTTTCGTTGAGCACATAGCACAACTTTGCCTTGGGAATCCAATATGTAACCCAGATGCTCATCAAAGTTAACCTTGTAGCCAGCATCACATAGTTGGCTTATGCTAACAATGTTATGTTTTAGCCCAACCACATAGGCTACTCTTTTGAACACTGCAGCACCAGCTTTAAGAGTTCCATATCCCTCAGTGGATCCCTGACATTGTCACCAAAGGTGACTTTTGGCCCTTTTTCAGGCCTGAGTTCACTCAGCAATTCTTTACAACCAGTCATGTGCCCTGAGCAGCCACTGTCCAAGTACCAAACCTGGGTAGGTTGTTTTTCCTGCGGAGTGATAAGAGAATTATTAGTCATTTTTAGGGGAACTCATCACAGAGATGAGTTCTCCTACTTCATCATCATTTGTTGATGGACTTGAAATATCCACACTAATATTCCCTATTTGAATGGTATCAGCTTGAATACCATCCTCAGTGACTGTGACATTTCCACCACTGCTTGTGACAGCTGTGAGGGAAACAGCAGAGTCAACAGGCCTCATGTCCTCAGATTCAGGACAGTCCTTGGCCAGATGTGTCTTCTTCCCACATTTGTAGCATTTTCTCTTTTTTGAATTTTTGGAAGAAGATCTTTCAGAAACACATTCTGAGTTATTTTTGTTGATTCTTTCAGCAGGTTTAGCAGTTTTATTACTTCTTGTTGAATCAACAGTTTGAGTGGATAGTTCAATAGCCATGGCTTTGGCTGCCTCTTCTGTCTTCTTTTTAGGAGGACAGATATCAAAGACAGGAAGCTTGATTGGCTTTTGAGCTTCCACAGGTTTGGGAAACTTATTCCCAATTATTCCAGTTTGAGCAATGGCTTTATCTTTGCCCCTACTGGATTGTGATTTATGTTGCCTATCAGCATACTCACTGTGTCTGGTTTTAAAAAGTTTGTTCTTGTTTACAACCAGTTTACTACTATGATTTGAAAACTTATTTGAAATCACAGCAGTTTTGTTTTCAACATGAGACTTACCCTTGTTTAAAACAGACTGCTTACCTTTTGAAAACTTGTTTTCAAAATGTTTAGCATCAAAAGGATTAACATGCTTTTTACCATCAGCTTGGGACTCAGAACCCGTTTTGTCAACAGGTTTAGTATCCACAACTTCAGTTTGAACATGTTTTCCTTTCTTTTGCTTTTGTGAACCAGTAGAGCACTTAGCACGCTGACTTGATGGAGAACAAATTCCAACATCAGCTTTTGAACTAGATCCACACAAGCTGTCAGTGTTTTGAGGCCTGACAAACCTATTTGTTGAGATCAGTTTACCATTCACATTTTGAATGAATGTGTTTGGAAGTTCACCAAGAGTGGATAAATCTTCTTTCAGATTATTGATCTCAACGATGGAAGCTGCTGTGTCAAGATCCCCTCCAAGATAGGCTTGGATTTGTGCAGGAATCTGTTGACTTATACAATGGCTGACTTTTTGTGCAGATTGGCACCAAGAGTCAACTATCTTTTGAAGCTTAGCATGCTTTATATCTGTTTCTCTCTTTTCTTCCAGTAAAATAGAGTTGATGTGTTTTAACTCATCAAGCTCAGTTTCCAACTTATGGAAACTGTCCAGTTTACTGGATTTAGTTTTAAGATCAGCTTTAAGCTTAGAGATTTCAGATAGTAAGCATCATGCTTCTCAACAGCAGCTTTGAGATCAACAAGCATATATTCAAACATTTTAACTTTTTCTTCAGAACTGTAAGCCATAAAATTTTGTACCTTATACATCATAGTAGGATTCCAGTTCTCTAAGCTGCTGAAAGCTTCAGCTTCAGCCATATCCTGTTTGAAACTGCTTGTTGATGGGACATCAGTGTTGGCCATCAGACATTGATTGTCTTCTTCATCAGATGATGAATCAGATTCCTCCCAATCACAGTCTCTGCCATAAGTCCCTTTTGGCGGTTGGAACCCACTGAGTTTTCCAACTTCCTCAGCTTAGCCATGGCCATAAGGTACTTAACCCTATAACCATCATCCTTGTTTGTCTTGTATGGTTTGGATGACTGACCAACAGCTTTTGACACACAGTCAGCAGCAATATGGCCAGTTTTGCCACATTTGAAGCATTCAGCTTTGGATTTATCAAATGGCTTCTTTTTGCCAGCACTTGAACCTCCTTGCAGCATTTTTCTTCCAAACCTTTTCTTGTGGAACCTTTTGACAAGCATGGCTATCATTTGCTCATCATCTTGTTCAGCAAGATCTGCATTATCTTCTTCATCTGACTCTTCCTCCTTGTCATCATCCTGTTGATCTGGTTGAGTGAACACATCACTCACCTGATTTACAGGTTGTCTCACATTGGCCACAAAGGCTGCACCTCTTTTGGACATCTCGAAGGCATTTCTCTTTTGTTGCCTTGATTGTTCATCATTCAGTAAGGATCCATACAGATTGACTAGATCCATACTTCTGATAGTACCTGAGTTCCTTAGAATTGTTGAGAAGTAGTTCCACTCTTCAGGTAGAATGTCCAGAAATTTATTCACCAGGGTGAGACTGTCCTTAGTGATCCCAACAGCTTTGAGATCATTCACTAAAGCAGTAAACCTGGTGTAGGTTTCAGTGAGAGTCTCCTTTGGTTTAGCAAAGAAAAGTTCATACTGTCTAACAAGATTGTTGATCCTGTTGTCCAGTGTGATTGTGGGTCCATCATAGACGGTACACAAAGTATCCCCACATTTCTTTTTGCTGTCTTCATTTTCTCAACCTGTTTGAACACATCATCAGGAAGAGAAATGACCAGATTGTTTCTGGCCTTTGCATCCAGAGCCACCAGTCATTTGTCTTCATCAGACCATTGAGCTTAGCTTTCTCAAAGGTCCTGATTTCAGGAGCAGCTCCTTCTACCGCTGGAGTTATGGTAGTAACAGAGGTTGGCACATAGGGACCCTCCATCACTATCTCTGGCAGTTGTACATCCAGATTCTCTAAATAGAGGCATCATTCTGCACTTCCAACCAGAGAAGTTTTGATGATTAAATTTTGAGGTTTGCCCATAGAGCCATGCATAGTAAGAAGAATTTGCAGCACTGTTGTCCATGGAAACTTGGGAGAATGAGAGATCTAGAATGACACACACTCTAAACTGCTCTGATACCAGTTGTAGGTCCCGAGAGGTTCCCAAAGTATATAGTTATAGGCTGTAGAGGGGGGGTGAATACAGCAATTTAAAAACTACACACTCTTTTCTCAATGTTTGTATGTATTATCAACAATTTGTTAATTACAAACAAGCTTGAATGCGGAATAGTTCAAGCTGAGATGACAGATACAACAGTATGTTCACTAGTCTAAGACAAACTCAAACTAGAATACAATGAATACACTCACTAAAGAAGCACTCACTGTGTTTACAAGACTTAAGGGAACAGCTTATGTAAAACAGCTTAGACACACAGATGCTGTTTTACACAGAAGGCTTGCATGCATGAAAATCACACTTGCACGTTCACTCTTGGTTTCAACACTTAGCTTTCTTCACACTTCTTTCTGTCCTTAGAAGCTTCCTTTTATACTCACTCAGAGGATCTAAGAGAAACATCTTCATTGGACGGAATGAAAAAGGAGAAGTCTTGTTGAAAAGACAACATAACCTTTTCTGCACTTTTCTGAAAAGCAGACTTGTCTTCACATGTGCAGAACTTTTGTCTTTTTACTTTGTCTACTGTTGCATTGCCTTTAACTAATTTAGGAATGTCAACTTTGCGTCTTTCTTCCTTGTAAAGGCCTATTTTGATATAAGAAAAAGGTCTGTCACCCTTTTTCAAATAACCTTTTGTCTTCTTGTTACAGAACAGCGTGGGCAGGCTGAGCAGTTCTGTTTTCCACTTTGTCTTCGACTTTGTAAACTGATCTTGTAGTCAAAAACAATACATGATGACTTGGAAACATATTCCATAAAGTGTTTTAGCCTGTTCACAAAGAACAGGTTCTGTTCACAAAGAACAGAACACTTTAAAAATGCCCAAGCTGCTCAACAGTGTAGAGCAGCGTAGACAGTTTATGTCCAGCCTGTTCAGCAGACAGAGCAGCTTGGACAAACTGTCTTAGTTGCAACACATGCAACATATAGAACAGCTTTAGACTGATATTGCAAATCATTCTCAGGTTTCAATAAGGCATATAACAGGCCTTAAATTCAACCTTCAAATGCATCAACAGGTTTGATTATAAATCTCCCCCTCAGATGTAGAACAGGTTTGACTGAGGGCTTTTTTGCCTAACAAAGTTGTTACTGAAACAGCTTTGCCACTGGCATCTGCATCCAACTTTACATTGGTTGCCATTGAGGTTTTAATAGGAGAACTTTGATCAAATTTAAACTTTTTCAGTAGATCTAAAGTGTACTTTCTTTGATTAACAAAAATTCCATTTGAGGCTTGTTTAACCTGTAATCCTAAAAAGAAAGTAAGTTCACCCATCATACTCATTTCATATTTGGATTTCATGAGTAATGAAAAATTCTTGCATAATTGCTCATTGGTAGAACCAAATATTATGTCATCCACATAAATTTGAACAAGCATAATATCAGACTTCACCTTCTTTATGAACAATGTGGTATCTACTTTACCTCTGGAATACCCATTGCTCATAAGGAATTCAGTAAGAGTGTCATACCAGGCTCTAGGGGCTTGTTTTAGACCATAGAGGGCTTTGTCCAACTTATAGACAAAACCTGGATGATGTTCATTCTCAAAACCTGGAGGCTGCTTGACATAAACTTCTTCTTGCAGCTTCCCATTCAAAAATGCACTCTTCATATCCATTTGAAATACCTTTATGCTCTTATGAGCAGCGTAAGCTAGAAACAAACGAATTGCCTCCAGCCTGGCCACAGGAGCAAATGTATCATCATAGTCAATTCATTCTTCCTGTCTATAGCCCTGTGCTACAAGTCTTGCCTTATTTCTAATGACATGACCTTGCTCATCCATCTTGTTCGTGAAAACCCATTTAGTGCCAATTATAGTTTTTCCTTTAGGAGCAGGGACCAGCTTCCATACCTTGTTTCTTTCAAACTGATTGAGTTCTTCTTGCATGGAAGTGATCCAATTGGCATCTTTAAGAGCTTCATCCACTTTCTTTGGCTCCGTTAGGGACACAAAGCTAGAGAACATACAGAAGTTCACTAAGCTGTCCCACCTTGTTTGTACCCCTTTGTTTATGTCACCAATTATTTGATCATTGGGGTGACACCTGATCTACTTAGGATCATTCTTCAATGAAGATTCTCCTGAGTTGTTGGCATCTTCAGCAGGTCCTGTTGAACAGCTCTCAGGGTTTTCAGACTGTATTGAGCCTGTTCACTTGTTGAACATGACTGACCACTGTTGAACATATCAGCAGAGGATCCAGGAAAATCAGCATTGATTGGTTCAGGACATGCAGTTGTAATTAAGTCAGTACACTTATTTACACAGGGTGTATTGACATAATCATCATCATGTCCGTCATGATTAACAGGTTCCACACTGGATGTAGTAGAAGCTTTTGAGTCTTCTTCATTGTTGGAATGCATGAGATCATCAAAGTTGAATTCTCCTGAAACTGATTCAGGAACAGCTTTGGTGGAGGCATTCCTGGACTCTTCAAAGGTGACATTGATAGATTCGTCTATCACCTTTCTTTTGTTGTTGTACACTCTGTAGGCTTTAAAGATAGCAGAGTAACCAACAAACACACCTTCATCAGCTTTTGGTTCAAACTTTGCCAGTTCATCCCTTTGATTCAGAATGAAGCAGGGACATCCAAACACATGGAAGTAGCTAATATTTGGCCTTCTCCCTTTGAGCACTCATAGGGAGTCTTGTTGAACCTTTTCACCACTAAGGATCTGTTTTGGGTGAAGCAAGCAGTGTTGACAGCTTCAACCAAGAATGATGAAGGTAAACCTGATGCACATAGCATGGTTCTAGCAGCTTCAATGAGGGTTCTGTTTCTCCTTTCAGCAACTCCATTTTGTTGTGGAGTTCTTACGGCTGAACTCAGTACCATGATCACTTCTAAGCTGCTTTACTTGAGCAGAGTTCAGCATTTCCATCTTTTTGACAAATCCAATAATTTCTCTAGCAGCCTCTCCTTTGCTCTTCAAGAAGATTACCCATGTAAACCTGGAGAACACATCAACCATTACTAGAGTGTATCTTCTTCCTCCAAGACTTGGGACATTAACAGGTCCAAACAAGTCCATGTGGATTAAGAAGAGAGGAGTATCAATAGAAAAATTGTGCTTGGATTTAAAAGATGATTTCCTATGCTTGCCTTTTTCACAAGCAGCGCAGAGTTTATCCTTAACAAAAGTCATGGAAGGCAAACCTGTTACCAAATCTTTCTTATAGAGTTTGTTGATGTTCTTGAAGTTCAGGTGTGACAGCCTTTTGTGCCATAACCAGTTTAGGTATGCATTTCTTCTTGTGAGAAAGCAGGTTTCAGTTGTGGGATCCACAGATTGCATATCCACAACATATACACCTTTCTTCCGTTGGGCACATAGCACAACTTTGCCTTGGGAATCCAATATGTAACCCAGGTGCTCATCAAAGTTAACCTTGTAGCCAGCATCACACAGTTGACTTATACTTACAAGGTTATATTTTAGCCTAACCACATAGGCTACTCTTTTGATCACTGCAGCACCAGCTTTAAGAGTTCCATATCCCTCAGTGGATCCCTGTACATTGTCACCAAAGGTGACTTTTGGCACTTTTTCAGGCCTTAGATCATTCAGCAGGTCCTTGCAACCTGTCATGTGCCATGAGAAGCCGCTGTCCAAGTACCAAATCTGGGATGGTTGTTTGTCCTGCAGAATGTCATAGGGAAATATTAGTTACATTTAGGGGAACTCATCATAGTGATGAGTTCTCCTACTTCATCAACATGTGTTGATGGACTAGTGATATCCACATTAATATTTCCTATTTGAATGGTATCAGTTTGGATATCACCCTCATTGACTAAGTTGCTTCCAACGCTGCTTGTTTTAGCAATGATGGAATTAGCAGAGTCAACAGGCCTCATGTCCTTAGTTTCAGGACAGTCTTTGGCCATGTGAGTCTTCTTGCCACATTTATAGCATTTTCTCTTTTTGGTCTTTTTGGAAGAAGAACTCTCAGAAACACATTCTGAATTATTTCTGTTGATTTTATCACCAGGTTTAGCAAACTTATTACTATTTTTAGATGAATCAACAGCTTGGATGGAAGGCACAATAGCAACAGCTTTGCCTGTTTCTTCTTTCCTCTTTTTGGGAGGACAGATGTCAAAAACAGGAAGCATGATTGGTTTTTGACTTTCCACAAGTTTGGGAAACTTATTCCCAGATTTCTCAGGTTGAGCAATGACTTTGCCTTTGCCCTTACTGAGATGCACGTACCACTGATTCCCACCAACGTAGATCTCCGCTCTTCAGCAGGTACGAAGCACAACTCACCATGTCTGTCTAATTCACGTGGGCAATCTTGAAAGCGGCTTCAACATCCCGTAACCAGTCCAATGCCTTGGAGGCATCCACTCCCCTGAAAACTCTGATGGGTCTAGTCATGAAGTCCTTAAAGGACCCGCCACGTTGGCTCGATGAGGCATCAGTCCTCGAACCTGTGCCCATCTCTGGCGGAGGTACACCACCCGAACCCCTGTCGGCTCCATGAGTCGGAAAACGCTCGTCAAAGAATTGGCCTAGTATAGAGTATAAGTCGGACCTACGAACGTACTCATTCCGTCGAGAACCCTCTCCCTGGTCACCCTGTCCCGGCGGCCTGCTGCCATCTAGGTCCATAATCACCTACATAATAAATAAATAACACATACTAACACTAAATAACACTCTACACTACTTTATCACTTAGTTAGTCTACTTCGGATCATAATCCAAGGATCTAGACATACTAGTTTAAGCTTAAGCGTCCACTAGTGATACTTAAATCTCTTAAACCTATGCTCTGATACCATGCTTGTAACACCCTCGAAGTAACTCAAAATGCCACATAAGTGGCACGTCAAGTGGCATGTCGTAATATTAAAGTTAACTAATTCCCAATTTAACATACAAAACCCTGGGAAATTTAAAACTTTAATTTACATGATAAGACACGGTAAGTTGCCATACATATTCGAAGTAGTGTATTATATACAGTCATCCAGTAACTACCTTTAGTGGGTATCTAAACCTCTAATCTCGAAAAATGCCTACTTGGGAGCAGCGGCCTGACTACCTTGGTGACTTCATGAGATGCGTACACAAAGTAGAAGCTGCTGTGTTAAGATCCCCTCCAAGATAGGCTTGGATTTGTGCAGGGATCTGCTGACTTATGCAATGGCTGACTTTTTGTGCTGATTGGCACCAAGAGTCAACTATCTTTTGAAGTTTTGCATGTTTTACATCTGTTTCTCTCTTCTCTTCTAGTAAAATAGAATTGATGTGTTTTAGTTCATCAAGCTCAGTGTCCAACTTATGGAGACTGTCTAGTTTACTAGATTTAATTTCAAGATCAGTTTTAAGCTTAGAGATTTCAGATATTAAAACATTATGCTTCTCAACAGCGGCTTTTAAATCAACTAGCATGTATTCAAACATTTTTACTTTTTCATCTGAACTGTAAGCCATAAAATTTTGTACCTTGTACATCATAGTAGGGTTCCAGTTATCCAAGCTGCTGAAGGCTTCAGCTTCAGCCAAGTCCTGTTTGAAGTTGCTAGTTGATGGGACATCAGTATTGGCCATCAGACAATTGTTGTCTTCTTCATCTGAGGATGAATCAGACTCCTCCCAATCACATGTCTCTGCCATCAGTCCCTTTTGCTTGTTGGAAGCCATTGAGTTTTCCAACTTTTTCAGCTTTGCCATGGCCATAAGGTACTTAACCTATAGCCATCGTCCCTGTTGGTCTTGTATGGTTCGGAAGACTGTCCAACAGCTTTTGACACACAGTCAGCAGCTATATGGCCAGTTTTGCCACATTTGAAGCACTCAGCTTTAGATTTATCAAATGCCTTCTTCTTGACAGCATTTGAGTTTCCCTGCAACATATTTCTTCCAAACCTCTTCTTGTTGAACCTTTTGACAAGCATGGCTATCATTTGCTCATCATCAAGCTCAGCAAGATTTGCACTGTCTTCCTTATCAGACATTTCCTCTCTTTCATCATCAGCCTGTTGATCAGATTGTGTGAACCCATCACACTCCTGTCCAACAGGTTGTCTCACACTTGCCACTAAGGCAGCACCTCTCTTGGACATTTCCAAGGCATTTCTCTTCTGCTGCCTTGACTGTTCATCATTTAGTAAAGATCCATATAAGTTTACAAGATCCATACTTTGATAGTACCTGAGTTTCTCATGATGGTGGAAAAATAGTTCCATTCTTCAGGTAGAATGTCCAAGAACTTGTTCACCAGGGTTAGGCTGTCCTTAGTGATCCCAACAGCTTTGAGATCATTGACAAGAGTAGTAAACCTGGTGTAGGTTTCTGTGAGTGTCTCCTTTGGTTTTGCAAAGAAGAGTTCATACTGTGTAACAAGATTATTAATCCTGTTGTCCAGTGTGATTGTGGGTCCATCATAGACGGTACACAAAGTATCCCACATCTCCTTTGCAGTCTTCATCTTCTCAACCTGTTTGAACACATCATCAGGCAAAGAGATAACCAGGTTATTCCTGGCCTTTGCATCCAGAGCAACCAGTCATTTGTCTTCATCAGACCATTGAGCTTTGGCCTTCTCAAAGATTCTGATTTCAGTAGCTGCTCCTTCAACAGCAGGAGTTATGGTACACATAGGGTCCTTCCATTACTATCTCTGGTAGTTGTACATCCAGATTCTCTAAATAGAGCATCATTCTGCACTTCCAGCCAGAGAAGTTCTGATGATTGAACTTTGGGGGTTTGGCCATTGACCCATTGTCATAGTAAGAGGAATTTGCAGAACTATTGTCCATGGAAACGTAGGGAAAATGAGAGATCTTAGAGATGACACACACTCTAACACTGCTCTGATACCAGTTATAAGTCCCAAAAGGTTTCCCAAGTGTATAGCTCTAAGCTGTAGAGGGGGGGGGGTGAATACAGCAGTTTAAAATTTAGACACTCTTTTCTCAATGTTTGTATGTATTATCAACAAAAGTTAATTACAAACAAGCTTGAATGCGGAAAGGTTCAAGCTGAGATGACAGATACAACAGTTTGTTTAACTAATCTAAAACACACTCAGACTAGTTACAATGATTACTCTCACTTAGAAGCACTCACTGTTTTTACAAGACTCAAATGGACAGCCTATACACGAACAACTTAGACACACTCTACTGTTTTATATAAGTAGATTTGCATGCATGGAATAACACAGTTCAATGCACGTACTGATTGTCACACTCTTGATTGTCACATTATCCTTAAAAGCTTCCTTTTTATACCCGAAAGGAGAATCTCAGAGAAGCTTCCTCATTGGACGAATGAGATAGTGGAGAGTCTTTCCAAAAAGACAAAACGCCTTTCTGCATGTTCTGATAAAGTATCTTTGTCTTCACATGGCATAATCTTTGTCTTTTCCTTTTGTCACTGTTGCATACGGCTTTAACCAAAAGAGGAATGTCAACTTTGCATCTTTCTTCTCTTGTTAAAGCCATTTTGATATAAGAAAAGGTCTGTCACTCTTTTCAAATATCTGTTTTGTCTTCATGTAACAGAACAGCATGGGCAGGCTGTGCAGTTCTGTCTTCCACTTTGTCTTCGACTTGTAAACCGATCTTGTAACCAAAAACAATACATGAGGACTTAGAAACATATTCCATAAAGTGTTTACCTTTTCACAAAGAACATGTTCTGTTCACAAAGAACAGAACACTTGAAAACTGCCCAAGCTGCTCAAGAGAATAGAGCAGCGTAGACAGTTTATGCCCATCCTGTTCAGCAGACAGAACAGCTTGAACAAAACTTTCTTTGTTGCAACGAATGCAACATGGTAAACAGCTTTGGGCTGATATTGCAAATCACTTTCAGGTTTCAATAAGGCATATAACAGGCCTTAAATTCATCCTTCAAATGCATCAACAGATTTGATTAAAAATCTCCCCCTCAGATGTACAGCAGGTTTGACTGAGGCCTTTTTGTGCCTAACAATATATCACACATGTTACATGTATTTTTCGTTCAACATTGTAGTTTTTTTATTTTGAGTAACTTTTAAAATGTTGTATCATCTAACTAAGATTAAGTATATTTTTGAAGTTAAACTTGTATTTAAGTGTTAAGTTTCACAATTCACTGTAATTACAAATAATGCACATCTAATATACGTAGAAAAGTCGTATTAATATACTAATTAATTTAATGTTAATTAATTTAATTCATTCTTTTGTAGAAACTTTGTTACATTAATAGTGTTTGAAGTTTTATGTTTACTTTTTAACATTGCAATTAGATTTAATTTTATATAGAAATATTGCATCGTTATAGCAATTGTTATAAGGTGATCGATCAATTAATATTATTTTGTGTCTAGTTATTAATCTAATGTTATATTAATTAAATACATAAATATAATATTTTATGTCCAATTTTTCTATTTCATAAACATTATTTATAAAATAGATAACATAAAATAAATGGGTAAATCCCCGAATACCCGTCTGGGATCCCCGTTACCTGTCGGGGACGGGGACGGGGATGCAAAGTAATTACCCGTTGGGGACGGGGTCGGGGATGGGGACGGGTTTTCAAAGTCGGGGTCGGGGACGAGGACGAGGACGAGGAGAGGGGTCCCCGGTAATACTCGTCTTCGTTGCCATCTCTACTTCCTGAGATGCATACACAAAGTAAAACACGTCAGCTAACTAGCCGGTGAAAATGCAAGTGTAAATACGATTATATGATTAAGATACTGACGAAAGGTTTAGTAAGGATCACAAGGCAATGATATGAAATCATACACAACCCTGAAACAAAGATAGTAACCCAGTGGAATAATCCACGCACGCATCTTCCTAGACCGCACAAAGCAGCCCTCGGAGCCGATAATGGTCAGGAGCTAGCCGACAGTACCCAGCTGTACGGTTGCCACAATACACATTACACCGATTTCACATTGGACCCTTTTTACTCAATTAAACACTTTAATACTAGCATGATATAATTACACACTTTTTAAATATAAAACTCTGGCGGACAATTATATATAAAATAAAAGATCATGCAAGTATTAGAAAGTAAAATCGTTAATGCATTTTGAAAGGACTTGCATCTGACCTGTACGATCAATTACTATGGGTCTCTACTTTCCCTCCCGAACCCTACCCGAAGTAGCTCGCGACCTTGAATAACGCAAAACGACTCTATATCACTAACATTATTCTTTATAAAGCGCAACATAGCTAATCAAACGGCTAACACATGTATAACTCAAACCACTCATCATGTGGTTTACTTCCGATACAATTTACCATTGTACCAAAAGAATAGCAAGTACCAACGGTTCTGTTTGACACGTATTAACCATACATTAGGACATTAAGTTTTAATAATAACATCAAGCAATTAAAAGCTAAAAGGAACCCAAAACGTCCCAAGTTGGTTTCTCTACGCAGCGTTACCGTATTGCTCATATCTCGTTCATATGACCTCCGATTGAAGCGATTCAAAAGCCCAACTGAAGCTAACATATAGAGCTACGAGTTATATATTTTAAGTTTAAGCTGAAACAGCTTGTAATTCCCAGAAAAGCGCTTGCAATATGACAGCTCACTGCTGTCATTTCGGGACTTATGGTCCCATCCGTTTTCCTTGAAATTGATTTGTGTTTCGTGCTACTGTTGTTGTCAAAACTCAGTATACTAATATACAACTCAACTTTTGATTATATATAATAATCACAACCTTTATAATTTTAGTCATGGGTGTATATATGTATATACACATATATAGTAATTGTATCCTTAATTATTAAAACATGAAATTAACTTCACTGACTCATGAATTTGTTTTTACCTATAATTTCTTACAGAGTTTTGGAGAGGAAATCGCTGCAATCTTAAGTAATTCATCCTGCAGATGCCACTTGAGTTCTTACTCTTACTTTCTCTTTAATTCTCCACTAGGTGTGCCTCCCCCCTTCCACTCATGTAGCTACGGCTTGAATCACAGATTCATATAATTTGCTTTCTTCACTCTAAAGAAAAGGAAGTGTAGCCATACATATATATATATCTATAAAAATGGGGCGCCGCTTCGGGTATGATAAACTTTCTTAATTTATTAATATTACAATTTGCATAATTTACTCTGTTAGCTAGACAATGGGTCGAGTTTATAATCTAATACCCATTCGTTCTATCAACTTTTAAATTTCTATCATGTTATGTTCCAACGTAAGTAATCATCCCATAATGATTACCCATCCCTATATAATAATATCTTTAACTCAGCTCTCACGTGATCTCTTCATGTGACAGGTTCCACGTTTAAGTCTTTAATTGGTCCAACTCAGTATCAATATTTAATTTAGCCACTTAAATAATTTCACATACCTTACCCAAAATTGGGATGTTACAATTCCTTCCTCCTTATGAAGCAATGTCCTCAAAATCTAGCTTTGCACGAATATATGAGGATAAAAACTACGTATCTTTGACTCGGGCTACAATGTGGCACAAGTACCCTTATGGTGCTTCCATTGGACCAATACCAATGATACATCCTTATTGCGTAGCTTCTTCACTTTTCTATCTATTACTGCCTCGGGCTGTTCAGCATAACGTAGCTGATCATCGACTTCTATCTCAGATATGGATACCTTCTGATCATCTTTCGCAAGGCATTCCGCAGATGGCTAACATGGAATGTATCGTGTACACCTGATAATTCTGGAGGTAGTGGAAGGCGATACGCCTGATCCCGACCCTAGCAATGATCTCGAATGGTCCAATATAGCGCGGGCCCAGCTTACCCGTCTCCGGAACCGGATAATCCCCTTCCAGGGTGAGACTTTTAGTATCACAGAGTCTCCGAACTGAAACTCTAACTCGGACATCCGGCGATCCGCATAACTCTACTGGCGACTCTTAGCTGTCCTAATCCGCTGCTGAATCATAGCGACCTTGTCGCTAGTCTACTAAAGAACCTCTGGCTCGCTTAGGACGCTCCCCAACCTCTCCCCAACACACTGGCGTCAGACACTTACGCCCATAAAGAGCCTCAAATGGACGCATGCCGATAGACGCGTGGTAGCTGTTATTATAAGCAAACTCGATAAGCGGCAAATGAAGATCCCATCTACCTCCGAAATCAATAACACAAGCTCGTAGCATGTCCTCCAGTGTCTGATTAGTCCACTCTGTCTGACCCCCTGTCTGCGGATGGTAGGATGTACTCAATTGGACTCGGGTGCCTAACTCTCTCTGAAAGCTCTGCTAGAATCGCGACAAATTGGCTATCTCGGTCAAACGTAATCGATTTCAGAACTCCATGCCTCGCAACGATCTAATTGATGTAGAGGCGCGCCAACTGATCCATCGAAATAGTCCCGCGAACAGCTATGAAGTGAGCGCTCTTCATGAGCCAATCGACAATAACCCAAATCATATTCCCATGAACAGTCCGCGGGAGTCTCACTATGAAGTCCATGGTGATGTCATACCACACCCACTCTAGAATCTCTAACGGTTGAAGTCTACCATGTGGATTCTGATGCTCACTCTTGATCCTCAGACACGTCATACACGCCTCCACATACTTCCCTACATCCCTCTTCATCCCCAGCCACCAATAATGAACTCGTAGATCTCTGTACATCTTCGTGCTGCCTGGATGCATAGACAATCTAGACTTATGGGAATCGTGTAGAATCAACTGTCTCAAACTTCCAATTCTGGGGACCCACACTCGACCACGAAGGGTCATCAATTCCCTATTATCTCGGCTTAACAACTCGAGCTGCGCAACCAATTTCTCTCTTTGTAAATTCCCTTCTCTCAACCCTTCCTCCTGAGCCAATCGCAGACTATCAATCAAGGTCGACGTGACCTCTAATCTAGAAGCTCTGGACGAAACCGTCTGCTCATATGATCTCCTGCTTAAAGCGTTTGAGCCCACATTGGCCTTTCCTGGGTGGTAGTGAATGTCACAATCATAGTCCTTTAGGAGCTCCATGTCGCGCCTCTGCCTCATGTTCAGCTCCTTTTGGCTGAGTAGATATTGCAAACTATTATGGTCGGTGTATACTGTAAATCTCGTCCCATTAAGGTAATGCCGCCATATCTTCAAGGCAAAGACAATGGCGTCTAACTCTAAATCATGCACCGGCCGACTCAACACATAGCTCCTGAAGTTGTCTCGAGGCATAAGCAATTACCTTGCCTCTCTGCATCAGTACACACCCTAACCCAGTAAAAGAAGCATCGCAATAGACAGCAAAATCCTCAGAACCCTCCTGCAAAACTAGAATAGGAGCCCTACACAACCGATTCTTCAACTCTAGGAAGGCAGTCTCCTTCTCATCAGTCCATACAAATGGCACAGACTGACGCGTCAACATCGTCAATGGCACAGCGATCCGGGAAAAATTCTCTATAAACCGCCTGTAATATCCGGTTAGACCCAGAAAACTATGAACCTCTAACACGGACGTGGGCTGACCCCAACTCATGATAGCCTCGATCTTCGTCGGGTCCACCTTTACCCCCTCACTCGTCACCACGTGCCCTAAGAACTGCACTTCTCTCAACCAGAACTCACACATAGAAAACTTAGCGTATAGCCTCTCTCGCTGCAAAGTTCTGGACCTCCCTCAAATGCTAGTTGTGCTCGTCACTACTCCTGAATTAGATCATAATATCATCAATAAACACAATCATAAACCGGTCAAGCATCGGCCTGCAGACCCTATTCATCAGGTCCATGAACGCTGCTGGGGCGTTAGTCAGCCCGAATGGCATGACTAAGAACTCATAATGACCATATCTAGTTCTGAACGCAATCTTAGGCAAGTCTTCGTCTCTAACCCGCAGCTGATGATACCCGGAACGCAGATCGATTTTCGAGAAATAGCTCGCCCCCAGAAGCTGATCAAAAAGATCATCAATCCTCGGCAAGGGATAACGGTTCTTCGCCGTTACCCTATTAAGCTCTTTGTAATCAATACACATGCTTATCGTTCCGTCCTTCTTCTTCACAATCAATACGGGAGCTCCCCACTAAGAAGAACTGGGGCGAATAAACCCACGATCTAGAAGATCTTGAAGTTGCGTCATCATCTCACGCATCTCGGTAGGAGCTAACCGATAAAGCGTGCACGCAAGAGGAACGACCCTGAGAACTAGGTGGATCCTAAACAAAACCTGTCGATCAGGCGGTAGCCCCGGCAACTCATCACGAAACACGTCCGGGAAATCTCTCAACACTGGCACATCGTTGGCCTCCCTCTTCTACTTCTTCGCGTCTACCACATAAGCTAAATACGTGGCACACCCCCACGCCACATACCTTTGCGCCTGTGCCATCGGTATTATACTCATCTCGCCTTGACGCCTCTACCCATACACAGTCGCTGGCTCTGACTCAGAAATAGGAATACGAATCATCTTCTTAGAATAGAAGATATCCGCCTGACGAGCTGTCAACCAATCCATGCCTACAATCCCGTCAAAACTACTAGTCTCCATAGGCATCATATCAATCGTGAATCGGTGATGGCCAATCTCTAACACATAGTCTCTGTATACTCGACTCACCAATACTAACTACCGTCTACCCGTTCCATAATAATATGAATAACTAATATAGAAGGTGACCTAGTAAAATATCCAGAGAAGAAAGTGGACACATAATATCTATCAGATCCCGAATCAAATAATACGCGGGCACGTAAGCTGTTAAGAATGAACCTACCCGATACCACATTTGGCAACTCTCTCGCCTCCTCAACCGTAGCTTGAAAAACTCTCCCTTGAGCCCTCAGAGTTGCATCCCTCTTCGGGGCTAAAGACGGACTTGTTGCCCCTACCCTACTAGTGCCTGCTCCTTGACCTATAGAAGCCCCTTCCGGACAGTACCTGGACTGATGACCTGGTTGCCCAAACCTGAAGCATAATGGCTCTCTAGCAGAACATGCACCTGCTGTCTGTCCAAATTGTCCACACCTGTAACATCTGATATGCTCTGGGGCACAAGGCCCAGAGTGGCGGCGATGACATGCCTGGCAGTCTCTGTCTCCAGATGAACTCCCCACTCTACTTCCTGAATCACGGAGCCCTCTACTATCACTCCTCGATTCCTGTGTAACTGATCTCTGACTCTGGCTTTGGCCCTGGCCCTGACTCTGAAGCGACCCCACCTCTCTGTGTCTCACATCCCTATTCTGGTCTCGGCGTGCCCCCGAACTCTGTCTCTGGTAACCCGACTAACCTCGATATCCCCTCTGTTCACTCTGTCCACCTTGTCGGTTATTTTTGAAAGATCTGGGAGGACCTGTACCCTGACTCGGTGTGGGAGGCTCAATCTTTTGTCTCTGAGCTGGTGGCTGCTCTAGCTGGTTCTCTATCTCCCTTTCCCATCTACGAGAATATTCCATGGCTAAATCAAAAATGGGAGCACGTAGCATGCCCACGAACTCTCTAATATCATGTCTGAGCCCTTCAATGAACATGTCAGCCTTCCGGTCATCTGTAGCCACCTGATGTGGCGCGAACTGAACCCTATCATTAAATATGTCAATGTACTCCTGCACCGTCCTAGATCCCTGCTGTAAATGCATAAATTCATGCTCCATCTCTCGTCTCGTATCCTGGGGGCAATACTGAAGCTCAAATAGGACCTTAAAATGGTCCCATGTCAATTCATAAGCTTTGGCCGTTCCATGTGCACGTACTACTGATTCCCACCAATGTAGAGCTCCGCTCTTCAACAGGTACGAAGCATAACTCACCATGTCTGTCTGATTCACGTGGGCAATCCTGAAAGCGGCTTCAACATCCCGTAACCAGTCCAATGCCTTGGAGACATCAACTCCCCCTGAAAACTCTGATGGGTCCAGTCATGAAGTCCTTAAAGGACCCGCCACGTTGGCTCAATGAGGCATCTGTCCTCGAACCTGTGCCCATCTCTAGCGGAGGTACACCACTCGTACCCCTGTCGGCTCAATGAGTCAGAAAACGCTCGTCAAAGAATTGGCCTAGTATAAAGTATAGGTCGGACCTACGAACGTACTCATTCCGTCGAGAACCCTCTCCCTGGTCACCCTATCCCGGCGGCCTGCTGCCATCTTGGTCCATAATCACCTACATAATAAATAAATAACACATATTAACACTAAATAACACTCTACACTACTTTATCACTTAGTTAGTCTACTTCGGATCATAATCCAAGGATCTAGACATACTAGTTTAAGCTTAAGCATCCATTAGTGATACTTAAATCTCTTAAACCTATGCTCTGATACCATGCTTGTAACACCCTCGAAGAAAGTCAAAATGCCACATAAGTGACACGTCAAGTGGCATATCGTAATATTAAACTTAACTAATTCCCAATTTAACATACAAAACCCTCGGAAATTTAAAACTTTAATTTACATGATAAGTCACGGTAAGTTGCCATACATATTCGAAGTAGTTAATTATATACAGTCATCCAGTAACTACCTTTAGTGGGTATCTAAACCTCTAATCTCGGAAAATGCCTACTTGGGAGCAGCGGCCTGACTACCTTGGTGACTTCATGAGATGCATACACAAAGTAAAACATGTCAAATAACTAGCCGGTGAAAATGCAAGGTTTAATACGATTATATGATTAAGATACTGACGAAAGGCTTAGTAAGGATCACAATCCAATGATATGAAATCATACACAACTCTGAAATACAGATAGTAACCCAGTGCAATAATCCACGGACGCAGCTTCCTAGACCGCACAAAGCAGCCCTCGGAGCCGATAATGGTCGGGAGCTAGCCGACAGTACCCAGCCGTACGGTTGCCATAATACACATTACACTAATTTCACATTGGACCCTTTTTACTCAATTAAACACTTTAATACTAGCATTATATAATTACACGCTTTTGAAATATAAAACTTTGGCAGACAATTATATATAAAATAAAAGATCATGCAAGTATTAGAAAGTATAATCGTAAATGCATTTCGAAAGGACTTGCATCTCACCTGTACAATCAATTACTACGGGTCTCTACTTTCCCTCCTGAACCCTACACGAAGTAGCTCGCGACCCTGAATAACACATATAGACTCTATATCACTAACGTTATTCGTTTATAAAGCGCAACATAGCTAATCCAACGGCTAACGCATGTATAACTCAAACCACTCTTTATGTGGTTTACTTCCGATACAATCTACCATTATACCAAAAGAATAGCATGTACCGACGGTTCTCTTTGACACATATTAACCATACATTAGGACTTATAAAGAATTAATAATAACATCTAGCAATTAAGAGCTAAAAGGAACCCAAAACGTCCCAAGTTGGTTTCTCTACGCAGTGTTACCGTATTGCTCATATCTCATTCATATGACTTCCGATTGAAGCGATTCAAAAGCCTAACTGAAGCTAGCATATAGTGCTACGAGTTATATATTTTAAGTTTAAGCTGAAACAGCTTGTAACTCCCAGAAAATCACTTGCAATATTACAACTCACTACTGTCATTTCGGGACTTTCGGTCCCATCCGTTCCTTGAAATTGGTTTGCGTTTCGTGGCTTCGTGCTACTATTGTTGTCAAAACTCAGTATACTAAAGTAAAACTCAACTTTTGTTTATATATAATAATCACAACCTTTACAATTGTAGTCATGGGTGTATATATGTATATACACATATATAGTAATTGTATCCTTAATTATTAAAACATGAAATTAACTTCACTGACTCATAAATTTGTTTTTACCTACAATTTCTTACAGAGTTTTCAAGAGGAAATCGCTGCAATCTTTAGTAATTCATCCTGCAGAATCCACTTGAGTTCTTACTCTTACTTTCTCTTTAATTCTCCACTAGCTGTGCCTCCCCTCTTGCACTCATGTATCTACGGCTTGAATCACAGATACATATAATTTGCTTTCTTCATTCTAAAGAAAAGGAAGTGCATCCATACATATATATATATCTATAAAAATGGGGCACCACCTCAAGCACAATAAACTTTCTTAATTTATTAGTATTACAAATTGCATAATTTACTTTGTTAGCTAGACAATGGTTCAAGTTTATGATCTAATAGTCGTTCATTCTATCAACTTTTAAATCTCTATCCAGTTATGTTCCAAAGTAAGTAATCATCCCATAATGATTAACATCTCTATATAATAATATCTTTAAGTCAGCTCTCACGTGATCTCTTCATGTGACAGGTTTCACGTTTAACTCCTTAATTGGTCCAACTCAGTATCAATATTTAATTTAGCCACTTAAATAATTTCACGTACCTGATCCAAAATTGGGATGTATCATAAAGTTAATATTCATATTAATTACAAATGTTCAACGTATTAATCCATTAAGCATAACAAAAACTACATACAAAGTTATAACAATTTTTAACAAATTAAATTAATTTATACATATAAGACGTCAAATTTTTTTTATTTTATTAAGTTTAACTACCTTTAAACATATACTGTTTATATACATATATACGTACACACACATATATATATATATATATATATATATATATATATATATATATATATATATATATATATATATATATATATATATATATATATATATGTATGTACGTATTCTAAAATAAATCAAAACATATTCACATAACAAAATAAAAAAATTTACGATAAGTAAGTATTTATATGAGTAATATATAATATTGAAAAATAAATTATATATATAAATGATTATAATTTTTAAAAAAGAAAATTAATAAAAAATTTTAAAAATAAATGTATATATAGTTGAATAATTATTTGAACATAATTGTAATAATAATAATAATAATACAACTAATTAATATACGAATCCATATATATATATATATATATATATATATATATATATATATATGTATATATATATATATATATATAATATATAAATTAATTTAATTAAATTCTTGTAATAATTAATAAAAAAATAAGATATCAAATAAATAAATAAATAATGATACTACTAATAATAACAGACAACATATTTAAAAAAAATACTTTAGCTAAATTGTAACAATAAGGAAAAGACTAAAAATTGAATAAATTATAATAGGATAAAGGTAATTAAAATAATATGAAAAAAGAAAGTAATTAGTCAGGGATCAAACTTGAAACAAAGTTAAAACAACAAAATGGTCATTTTTAAAACAAAAATGATTGGTCAAAGGAGTATAAACATAACAAAACGACAACCATATGTACAAAAATTGTAATTTCGACGTGAAAAAGATCATAACCATAATTTATATATAAACATAATGACGAAATTAAATTGTAATTTACCCTATATTGTTTTATGCACAAACAACATTAATAATTTATATTCTAATAAATAGTTTACACTAAACGAAATTTGTCTAATAACCATTATAGTTTATAATTCTTTTACAACGGCTATATAATCATTGCAACGGCAAAAAAATCCAACCGTTTCGATGACTCGATTTTTCCCTATAAGTACCCTAACACTAAACCTCATTATTTCACAAATTTGTTCTTCTTTTTGTTTGAAAAATGTTACGCACAAAAAGACCTCAATCAAACCTGTTCTATATCATAGGGGAGGATTACTAATCAAACCTGTTTGATACACTTAAGGGGAGAATTTAAGGCTTTTTAATGCCTTATTGAAACCTTATAAGTGATTTGCAAAATCAGCCTAAGTCTGTTTTCACCGTTACATTAGTTGTAACTTGGCAGATTGTCAAAGTTGTCCATAACTGTTGAACAGGTTTGCAGAAACTGTCTAAGCTGTTCATGTCTGTTGAACAGCTTTGACTCAAGAAAGTGTTCTATTCTTTGTGAACAGAGCATGTTCTTTGTGAACAGGTTTTACACTTTTTTGTTGGTCCCGAATTAATCAAGCAATATATAATAACGATTACGAACAAGAGAATAATAAGAAAAGCCGAGCATTATAAACCTTGAACGAAGAACATGAAGAACAAAGGTTTATCTGTTAATATGAACGAACGACTACACACTCCAACACCTTCAATAATTCACTTGTGTATTCTATAAAAACCTAATTACATCTTTAAAGAATAAACCTAATGAGTCCTAAGCCCGTGGGTTAAACTATTAAAGCTCGTAGATAAATAACCTATGAACTATTAAATAAGTACAATTAAAACCCTAGACTTGATTACAATAAATAAGGCCTAACAATCTCCCCTTTTGTGATCAAGTCTGGTTTCTTCAAAATAAGCTTGATCTTCTGATGAATAATCTCCATTTTGAATGATCTTCTCTTTCAATAACAGCTTACAGAGATTTCTCTATAGCAAAAACCTTCAACTGATGTGAACATGATCTTTAGCTTTGATAAGAATCTTCAGTCGAACTTCGCAATGAACCTTGTCACCTAGAGAATCAGAAGATATCTTCACTTTAACACAAGCTTCAGTTAGATCGTAGAATGATTTCTTCTTTAGCTTTCATCTTGAAGTGAGTTGAAGCTTTTGAACTTAAAAACTTTGACTTTCTCTAATCTTTTCCACTTTACTCTATTCTCTCCCCCTTGATAATTCAACATTACAAAGATTTTCTTCAGATTAGCTTTCTTTCTGGTTTGAACTATCTTTCTCTCCTTGAATTCTTCAGTTATCTCTCTCCTTTAGTATTCTCCCCCATAACTTACAGACTTATTCTCCCCCTCATGATGATTAAGAGCATCTTGATTATCATGTAAACTTCTCAGATCTCCTTGGCAAGATGCTTACTCCCCTCGAAATATGAATATCCGCTCTTCATCATTGCAAAATAGGCATTAGGCTTTGCAACCTGTGACATTGAAATAAGAGATATAGGAAAAATAACAACCAGGACTACTTAGGTTTCCTGTTAACATGATAGTTATAAACTATGTGACCTACGTTCAGCGGCTGGCTTGATGTTAACACTGGTAGGATTTCCAAATAATCATCGTGAAATACTTATATTAAGCACCACTATAGTTGTTCCGACTTTGTCACATTAGACAAGCAATGGAATGTCACACAGACATGACTCAATAAGTGTCCTAAATAGTTTATAATGAATAAGCTCTAGACACAATGTGCAATCAAATGAAGTTTGGAGACCGGAGCAGATGTCTTCTTGTTTCAATATCAATTACCTCCAAATGAGAAATCGATAGCATATGAGGTATATCTCCGTGAGAACTGAAACAGTAGCCTTTTGAGAAGCAACTGAGTAGCTAGTGGGGTTAAGTGCTTGCGTCACTGGGTCCATGATGTCCTCTTCCATACCAAATCTCAACGAATAAGATTCGATAGCGTATGTAGGACCAGCTATTTGTAGGTGTGGATAGGATTTTTCTTTTCTTTTAATCCTTTCTCTCCCCTCAAGCTCTCAAATGCATTTTTCAACTATAGCTCCCCCTGACTCACTTATATTAGTAATGAAAGATTTGATCCCATCTTCTTTCGTTTCAATACCCTCTCGTTTTGTTTTATCTCTGCTCGACCCGATCAACACTCCTCTGTGTTTGATCCTCCTCAACTAGATCTAAAGACCCTTACCTCTCATCTAGGAAGGATTACTCCATGGGTAGGTCATCTGGTTCTGGGTAGACCATAGGCTTTATATATATGCCTATACGCTCATGTGATGCATTTGAGTCAGCAGATTTCATCAAATGTGATGAACTTTGAGTTCTGAACTAGCAGTTATTATAGATAACATAGAATGCTCGGAAGAACTGCTTTAGCGATTTGAGAGTGAACTCGATGAAATGAAGCAGATGAGTATGGAGATGAGTGAATGAATCAGATAGAATCAAAATGAGATAATTTTGAATGAATGAATGAATCTGATTTGAATGAGATTCGAGATTCATATAGAGATGAGATATCGGGATATGGAGAGAATTATGTGAATTAATGAAGAGGAATTAACACAATTCAGATATGACCGAATTCAGTATGAACGAATTCATAGGGTGTGGAATGATTCTCAGAGAATTGTGATCATGAGATCTGATTAGTCAGAATGAGTCATAATAAGAGTATCAGAATGAATGAATGTATCCTGATTGACATGAAAAATTGGACTGATCTCCTCAGATTGAATGAAAATTTTTCTCCCCGTTAAATGATAAAATACAAAGCCATTTTGCATCATTAAGGGTTTAACATTTTGAAATAAAAAGAACTTTATTAAAGGAAAAAAATTAAATAAAAACTTTAACTACGAAAGGAAAACTTTTATTAAAAAAATTAAATAAACCACTCCCCCTAAAAGTATGCACTAAAAATTATTCTCCTTAAAAATCTTGCATACTAGAAGAGGGAAAAAAATATATCATTGTTAACGCGTAGATGAAAACTCCCCCTGCAAGTAAGAATAAATATCAGTCAACAGAAAATAGAAGCATAATATAAGAAAGAAATTCATGCTCCCTGTAGATGTTTTGTCTTTGATGTTGAACTGACACTCAAATATGCATGTCACGGTAGATGTTTTAGAAACATTGTAGCACGAGTTTTAAAATGTGTTTAGAAGTCATCTCTTTGAAGTTCGGGTTCTAGTCCGAGATAACTAGAACCATCTCTATGAAGCTCGGGTCCTGAACTGAAATGAGCAGGAGCCTTATCAATTAGGCTCGGGTCCTGAACTGAAATGATCAGGAGCCATTTATCTGCAAAACAATCACATAACTTTTGGTACCCATTGAAGTTTGGGTCCAGTTATGTTAGCTTTCGGTACCCATTTCGGAGTAATTACCTTCGTCTCTGACTTAGGTAACCATTTCCAGTTAGGTTCCTTCATGGGAGTCTTAGGTACCCAGCGGAGAGTGAATGTGGGCCCTTTGTGTTTATTTACGTGATGGTTGATAAATTTATTCCTGACTTGGGATACACAACCATTCATAACATGAGCAGAATTACAAAGTTTAGTAGGTTGTAAATCAAGTAACTGCTTAAAAGAATATCTCAAACAAGGTTTGTGCGATACAGACGCAGCACACGAAGCAGCCTTTTGATTAACATCAAACCAAACTTTGTCATTCTTTATGACATGAGAATCAGACATAAATGTTTGTGAGTCCTTAGGATTTTGAAAATGATTTTTCACTTGAGCAGAAGAGATGCTTGAGTCATTCTTAGTAGAGAGCCAGTTATGCCTGTTGTTGGATATTCCGATCTTTTGTGGCTTTCGGGAATTCCCTGTACTCTTAAAGTAAGACTATATTGAATTCCTTACGACTCTTGTGAAAAAGGATTTAGAAGATTCACTGGTGTTAATCTTGATCGGAACTTGCAACTTTTCTTTGCCTTTCTTGATATCCAAAAGATGTTTTCTTTTAAGTTCAGAGTTTGATTTCTTGGATTCAGAACTACTTTGAACCGTGGAATTCTTGATGACGGAAACTTGTGGATTTAAACGGTTTTGGTTAAGAACAAGTTGTGATGCCACCCCCTGAATGGTGGCTAGAAGCTGATCTCGTTCCTTGTCAAATGATTTAACATTGAGTTTGAAATCCTGTTCTAGAATAGAAAACAGTCTTTTTGTCTCATTAAAATCATTTTCTTTTGTTAAAAAAATGTTTCTGTCTGAATCAAACAACTCTTTGGTTTCTGTCAAGGCTAACTCAAGGACATGAATTTTATCAGTTAGTGGTGAAGTTTCAGCTAGAGAAGAAATGAGTCGAGTAATTTCGGCTTCAAGATCTGATATTTTCTTTGAAAAATCTATCCTTTCTTGTTCAAAATGTCGTGATGCAGTTTCCAGTATCTGTTCTAGATCAGAAGCCTGTTGTTCTAGAACAGAATATGGTACATATTCACGAGGTTTTGGCAAGGTCGGATCAGGTGTAATCTCTTTTGGTTCAACGAATTCCTCTTCTCTAAAACATTTTTCTAGTTTTCCTTGTAGAGAGTCGTGGTTTAACCAGTCATAAACAAATTTAATTTATTTCATATCCGGTCTTGCTCGTTTTTCTTCTTCTTCGGCTAGCACTTCTGGCCAAGTTTTGTTATAGGGCATAATGTATCGGCAACCCAGGGTATCATAATCATATAAAGGACTATGTTGTTTGTTGACCATTTCTTCCACGACTCTAAGACCCGTAAATCCTAAACCATCTTTAAACATCAACTCTCTAGGTTTATACACATTTATGTTTTGATCAGTTTGGCCATGTTTGTAAAACCTTTCTTCCATGTCTTTGAGTTTTTCTCTTAGTTTCGTTCTCTCAGCCAGGACATACTCGTATATGTAGTCACTGTCAGACTTATCAGACTTAAGCACTTGATGGTCGTATTCTAGCTGAGACATTTTGGCAGACAGGTTCTTTTTCTCGTTATTAGCATTAGACACTTATTCTTGTAATACTAAAATGTTCATTTTCAAATCAGAGTTTTCATTTCGAGCACCCTAAAGAGCAGTCTTAAAGGCATCTAACTTCTTTGCTTCTTTTCTTAGCATATCTAGTTCTGCTAAAACTTCTTCAGGAAGAAGACTTACCTTAGTGTCGGTTGCAGAGTGAGCCTTGTCTGAAATCTTCTCGTTCTGTCCAGACATAATGAGATGCTTGCTTGAATGGATCTTCAGATTGGTGATTGACTTGAACTTGATTCGATACTTAGAAAAACTTGAAGTATGATCCGAGAGTTATGACTTTTGAATGTAATGAAAAAACTCAAGTTGAAATATTCTAAGTCTGAAAAATCTTTGGAACCGAAAGTCTGACAAAGAATGGTTCAAATATTATAACTTTCGGATGCTAAGGATCCAAAAGTTGTAACTTTCGAATGTAAAATCTAGAAGCACTTAGTCAAAAAATTTAAGTCTATCTTTTGAGTCAAAAAGGATTAGAAAGTTACAACTTTCTAATTCCAAATGATTTAAAAATTTAACTTAGACAAAATTGATCACAACGGTTCCACAAAATTTAGATCAAATCTTTTATGAACTAATTGTGAAAGCAGAATGATGTTCACACGAAGGAATATAGTATCAAGCGAATTTTCACAATCAACCGTTAGGAACCGATCTTTAATTGATGATTAAAGATTTATTTGATCTGAAAAATCTGAATTTTCAAGTTCTCCTGTGACACCCTCTTGTTTTGATAATATAATTGAAATCACCAGGATCAACAAACAACCCAATGAATAATCATGATAATTGAAATTGAATACTTAAATTAGATTTAAGCAGTTCCACACTAAAGCAATGAAAGTACATGTCTACAGTGATTAAGTCTAACTATTACAACATCATAATTGTTTTACAAGTCATAAATCCCAGCCCCAAAGCTATATCCACGTACCAATAGCTTCTAAAGTCTCCAGGATATGAAATGAATTTCTTATGTAGATGGTCCAGCTACACCTTTGCCCTTGCCTGAAAACATGGTGAGTCAACATTAAGCTAATTGCTTAGTGAGATAACAGATTATGCAAACAACAAATATTTCTTTACAAGCATTGCGTAACCATGGGCAGTGTAAGCCCCAATGTATGTGTGTACAGGCAGTGTAAGCCTCGTAGTATGTGAAAAACCATGCAGTGCAAGCATGGGGTTGGCAGTTCAAATGCTGATCGGGGATGTGCCGAACCTGACCAGGATTACGAGTGGGATGATCAGTCCCCGACAGTGGCCTGCTGTCAGCCCCAGTCCAGGTCGCATCAGATTGTGAAATAATGGTCGTGCAGTGCAAGTATGATATAAATAGATGCACTTTCAAATGAACGCTGGCTACATGTGTGTTACATGTCAAGTACGAGTGTGCATCATAACAACAAATCATTCGTGAGTGCCAATTGATGTATATGAACAATGTGAACATGCCATTGAATTGTAAACACGTGAATGCAAAGACAACAAATGTTAGAATGATAATCTATTACTCACAGTGATTGGTATAGTGTATCGTGTCTCTGAATCAATGTGTGTTAGACAACACCACAATGATATGTAAAGTAAGTGTAATAGTGAATTAATGTCAGTAATTGCTTAAAACTTAAATTCTAAAAATTAGTGAAATTGAAACTGATTTCGGACCACATCCGAATTCGGATGGTCCGAATTACAAATGGTCCGAAATTGGGGTAAGGTCCGAAATTGGTGGATCCGAAACAGGCATGGTCCGAAATTGGTTGGGGTCCGAATTGGGATGGACCCGAAATTGTAGTTGGTCCGAAGTCACTGTAGGTCCGAACTGAATATGGTCCGAAATGGACAGATCCGAATTCGGTCCATTAATATCCGAGTTCATACTTAGAAATTTTCCAACATTTTCCAGAAATTATATTTGGACCATTTCAGTAACTAAAGTTGTAAATATGAACTTAAATGTACTATATCAACTTATAATATGTCATAATGTACCAAAAAATCTCACATTTGTGTCCATTTTTCTATAAACTTCGAAGAACACACACACTAAAACACACACTAATTCCAAAATCATACTTAGAGTGTGAATCTGATTCTGAAATTTGGTGTACTACAACATACATGCTCGATTTTAACATATCAATCATAATACTTTGCATGCATTAACATTTGCAACAATAATCTTAGAAATCGGTTCTTCCTAAAACCGAACCAAAACTATCAAAAATTGCAAGTTTTGAGTGATTCTTACCTCAAATCGTTTGTTGTAGCAGTTATAGTTCCTAAATTGCAACTTGAATCCAACTTTTGCAGCTTCAAATTCGATGTTCTTCGGGGTTTTTTTATAAAAACCCGTGGGTTTTAGAGAGAGAGGGAGACGAGAGAGTGTAGAGAGAGAACGAGATTGTTTAAAATGAAAAGACTCTCCATCTTTTATTTGTCACTTTGACCCAATTGCACATTATACCCCTCAAATTCGTATTTTCATATTTAACTGATACTATGATCAAAATTTGCTAAAATTGATATAATCAACCAAAAATACAACAATTAAGTCCTTAAATTTGTTAATTACAAATAATTAAAATTTGGGATGTTACAGCATGGGCTCCACCACGCCTATACTTCGTCCGCGAAGTCATGCTGCGCTAAACAGACTTGGGTACTTAGTCTTCATATCTTCTTCCGATTCCCAAGTGTGGTTAGCTCCCCTATGATGCTTCCACTTGACCAGCACCATCTTGATCTCTTTGTTCCGTAGTTTTTTTGACTTTTGTTTCTAGAATACACTCCGGCTCATCAACGAACCTTAGCCGTTCGTCAACCTTGATCTCCGAATGATCAGTCCATGGTTCTCTTTCGGGCACCAGACTCTTTCTTAAGTAGCCCACATGAAATACTGGATGAACTCCTACTAGCTCGTTTGGTAAGTCCAATTGATAGGACTGATTCCCAACTCTTCCTAGTATCCGGAAGGGTCCTATAAACCGAGGCGATAGCTTTCCTCGTCTTTACGAATCTTGTGACACGTTTCAACGGAGAAACTTTTAAGTATACCCAATCGTCCTTTTGAAACTCTATCGCTTTGTGACGGCGATTGTGATAGTTCTTTTGTCGATCTTGTGCCGTTTTCATGTATTGCCGAATGAGTTGGATCTTTTCATTGGTTTCTTGCAATAAGGCAGGACCAGCTATTGGAGTTTCTCCTGTTTCCCTCCAACAGGTTGGAGTCCTACATTTTCTGCCATACAGGAACTCGAACGGTGCCATCTTGATTGTGGAATGGTAACTTTTGTTGTAGAAGAATTCAACAAATGGGGGGTGATCGTCCCATTTACCACCCAAATCCATGACACTGGCTCTGAGCATATCTTCCAGAGTCAGAATAGTTCTCTCACTTTGCCCGTCGGATTGAGGTCTGTAAGCAGTACTCATTGCGATACGAGTACCAAGACCGTTTTGCAGAGCAGCCCAGAAGTTGGAAGTAAATCTACTATCTCGATCAGAGACAATAGACTTAGGCACACCATGCCTAATGACAATTTCATTCAAGTAGATCTGGGCAAGACGGTCCAGTGAATAGGTTTCCCGAATGGGAATGAAGTGAGCAGATTTTGTCAGACGGTCAATGATGACCCAAATGGCATCATGTTGACGATGTGTCTTGGGCAGCTTTGTTATGAAGTCCATAGTAATATGATGCCACTTCCATTCTGGGATAGGAAGAGGTTGCATACTACCATAGCGCTGTTGGTGTTCTGCTTTGACTAGACGACAAGTTCTACACCTTTCTACAAGTTGCCCAACGTCTCTTTTCAACCCTGCCCACCAGAAATCAGCTTTCAGGTCATTGTACATTTTTGTGCTACCAAGATGAATTGAGAACTTAGATTGATGAGCTTCCGCAAGAATTACATCTGCATGTTCCCGAACTTAGGAACCCAAACTCTGCCGTACACACCTTTGAGTCCAGTTCCATCGTTTTGCATTATTGGAAGTTGAACTCTGATATTCTCGTCTTTAACATTTTCCTCCTTTAAGGCCTGCAACTGAGCATCCCTTACATCGTCTATGATAGTTGATGTCAAAATTGTAGAAATCAAGGCATAACAGTATGCCTTGCAGTACGGTTTTCTACTGAGAGCATCAACCACTACGTTGGATTTCCTGGGATGGTAGAGAATTTCACAATCGTAGTCTTTGATCAGCTCCATTAACCTTCTTTGCCTCATATTCAAGTCCTTCTGACTGAATATGTACTTTAAACTTTTGTGGTCAGTGTAGAGCTGACACTTGGTTCCGTACAAATAGTGCCTCCAAAGTTTGAGAACGAAAGTCACAGCAGTTAGCTCTAGATCATGAGTAGAGTAATCTTTCTCATGTGTTTTGTGTTGTCTAGAAGCGTATGCTATGACATTTCCTCTTTGCATCAGAACAGTACCCAAACCCATGCCTGATGCATCTGTATAGACTACGAAGTCGTCGTTCCCTTCAGGCAGGGCTAACACTGGTACTTCACTTAGTAACTTCTTCAATCTGTCAAAAGCCACTTGTTGTTCTTCTTTCCAAAAGAAGGTCGTGTTCTTGCGAGTAAGCTTTGTGAGAGGAACGGCGATTTTGGAGAAGTCTTTGATAAATCGGCGGTAATAACCAGCCAATCCCAGAAAGCTATGAATTTCTGAGGCGTTGCGAGGTGATTCCCAGTTCTGGATGGCTTCGATCTTTGCAGGATCAACAGCAATCCCAGCACCAGATATCACTTGGCTCAAGAATTGGATCTGAATTGAATATTGAGTAAGTTCAAGTTAACAAAGAGTTCATAAGTGAATGTAAGGATGAAGGAATTGTTTCGGATGTTGAGACGTACCTGCCTCAACCAGAATTCACATTTCGAGAATTTGGCATAAAGTCGCTCTTTGCGCAGCAACTCTAGCAATTCTCTCAGATGTGTAACATGATCCTCTTTGGTCTTTGAATATATGAGAATGTCATCGATGAACACGATGACAGATTTGTCGAGCATTGGCCGGCAGACTCGATTCATGAGATCCATGAAAGCAGTCGGCGCATTTGTGAGACCGAATGGCATTACCAGAAACTCGTAGTGTCCGCAACGAGTTCTGAAAGCCGTCTTTGTGCCGTCTTTGGAATGTCGTTTTGATGTACTTTGAGTTGATGATAACCCGAACGAAGATCAATCTTCGAGAAGTAGCTTGCGCCTTGTAACTGGTCGAAGAGATCATCAATCCGGGGCAATGGGTATTTGTTCTTGATTGTGAATTTATTGAGTTCTCTATATTCAATGCACATACGTAATGTGCCATCCTTCTTTTTGACAAACAGAACAGGAGCGCCCCATGGAGAAGAACTTGGGTGTATGAAACCCTTATCAAGCAACTCCTGTAATTGCTTCATCATTTCCTGCATTTCAGCAGGAGCTAAACGATAACGAGCCTTGGCTATTGGAGCAGATCCAGGAATGAGATCGATACAGAATTCCACTTGACGATCAGGTGGCAATCCCAAGATATCTTCTGTAAAGACATCTGGAAATTCGGAAACAACGGGAACGGTGGAAGGAGATTGAACTTCAGCCTTTGCATCGACAGCGTAGGCTAAGTAAGCTGAACAACCCTTGGCAACATGCTTTCGGGCTTTTGCAATTGAAATTAGGCACAAGTCGCCTTTGTGTCTGTCTCCATAAATACAAATGTCTCGGCCCTCGGGAGTGGAGATCTTAATCATCCTTTTCTTGCATACAATCTGGGCCTCATTGTGAACCAACTAGTCCATACCTATTATGACATCGAATTCCACGAACTCCATGGGAATTAAGTCTATGTTGAACACTACATCCTCTACAAGTAATGTGCAATTCCTATATACCTTGTCTGCTTTAACTAACATGTTGCTAGCAGTCTCTATGTCACGTACAAATTGCAGTTTTGAAGTAGGCATATTGAATTGACAAGCAAATGTAGTGGAGACAAACGAACGATTGGCTCCGGAATCAAACAGTATACGTGCAGGAATGGAATTAACATAGAACGTACCAGTGACCACCTCTGGGTCATCCTTTGCTTCTTCAGCTGTGATTTGGAATGCCCTTGTTGGAGCCCTTTGAGATTGATCCCTGCGAGCAGTGGAATCTGCAGAAGATCTTGTCGTTGATTGTTGAACGCTCTGATCTTGTGGGGGTTTCGGGCAGTCCCTTGCAAAATGGCCAAGTCTGTGGCAGTTGTAGCACGCATCGTCTATTCTGCCCACAACAGAAGCAGTACATGTCTTGAGTCTTGCACTCCCCAGAGTGCGCCTTTCTGCATCGCCTGCAACTTGATGGGGTGCGAACAGGCTTAGTCGGGTGAACTCAACGGCATATTGTGTAACCGTTTTTGTTCCTTGGGTTAGGTTCAGAAATTTCGCCTCTAGACGGCGCTTCTCATCGGTAGGACAGTATTGCTGAGAGAATACTTCCTTGAACTCATTCCAGGTCATGTGTGACACTACCTCCATCGTCAACACATGTGTCATTGCATCCCACCACATTACTGCGTCCCTTGCAAACATAGCGGTTGCAAAGCGGACCATGTCCTTGTCAGCACAGTTGCTGATTCTGAAAGTTCTCTCCGTGGTGGTGATCCATTCCAATGCTGTGACAGCATCTCCAGTTCCCTGAAAAGTAACAGCCCCGTTACTTTTGAAGTCCTTAAACCTACAACCCCTTGACTTGTTAGAAGACCCAGTGTCTTGTCTTTCCTCTTGATCATCCTGTTGTTGCTCTTTGTTCTTTCGTTTATCAGCTTTACGTTTTGCTTCAGCCTCATCCCTGGCCCTTAATTGGGCTGCAAATGACTTAGCCTGCTCAGCCATTCTCTTGGATTGTAGTTCATTGTTTTGTTCCATAAGAGCTTGCATCATCTGGAATATCTGTTGACGAGTCATATCGTCTCCTGACATGTGAAAAACCATGCAGTGCAAGCATGGGGTTGGCAGTTCAAATGTTGATCGGGGATGTGCCAAACCTGACCAGGATAAGGAGTGGGATAATCAGTCCCCGACAGTGGCCTGCTATCAGCCCCAGTCCAGGTCGCATCAGATTATGAAATAATGATCATGCAGTGCAAGCATGATGTAAATAGATGCCCTTTCAAATGAACGCTGGCTACATGTGTGTTATATGTCAAGTACGAGTGTGCATCATAACAACAAATCATTCATGAGTGCCAATTGATGTATATGAACAATGTGAACATGCCATTGAATTGTAAACGTGTGAATGCAAAGACAATAAATGTTAGAATGATAATCTATTACTCACAGTGCTTGGTATAGTGTATCGTGTCTCTGAATCAATGTGTGTTAGACAACACCACAATGATCTGTAAAGTAAGTGTAATAGTGAATTAATGTCACTGTAGGTCCGAACTGAATATGGTCCGAAATGGAGAGATCCGAATTCGGTCCATTAATATTCGAGTTCATACTTAGAAATTTTCCAACATTTTCCAGAAATTATATTTGGACCATTTCAGTAACTAAAGTTGTAAATATGAACTTAAATGTACTATATCAAATTATAATATGTCATAATGTACCAAAAAATGTCACATTTGTGTCCATTTTTCTATAAACTTCGAAGAACACACACACTAAAACACACACTAATTCCAAAATCATACTTAGAGTGTGAATCTGATTCTGAAATTTGGTATACTACAACATACATGCTCGATTTTAACATATCAATCATAATACTTTGCATGCATTAACATTTGCAACAATAATCTTAGAAATCCGGTTCTTCCTAAAACCGAACCAAAACCATCAAAAATTGCAAGTTTTGAGTGATTCTTACCTCAAATCGTTTGTTGTAGCAGTTATAGTTACTACATTGCAACTTGTATCTAACTTTTGCAGCTTCAATTTTGATGTTCTTGGGGGTTTTTTTTATAAAAACCCGTGGGTTTTAGAGAGAGAGAGGGAGAGGGAGACGAGAGAGTGTAGAGAGAGAAGTAGATTGTTGAAAATGAAAAGACTCTCCATCTTTTATTTGTCACTTTGACCCAATTGCACATTATACCACACAAATTCGTATTTTCATATTTAACTGATACTATGATCAAAATTTTGCTTAAATTGATATAATCATCCAAAAATACAACAATTAAGTCCTTAAAATTGTAAATTACAAATAATTAAAATTTGGGATGTTACATCTCCTTTTTGAAAAATGGATCCGATAATTAAAAAAATATGAATTCAAAGTGTACTAAAAAGTGAGATTAAATCTTTTATGAATTGATTATAAAAATGAAATGATGTTCACCCGAAGGAATATGTAGAATCGTCCCAGTAGATAATATCAGCACACAAACAATTATTGATCTCAATAGTCAAACAATAAGAATATAATACTCAATTGTTGCTTAAGAAATCGTGAGAGAATGCATAAGAAATGCGGCGGCCGTATTTTTAATATTGTGAATAGGAAAAATTTGTGGGAAACCCTTTTAAATATTAAAACCAACTTTGGGGGATTTACAATCTATACCCCTCAACTTCTAAATGCAATAGATAAATTACAATTAACTAACATTACATGGAAATAAAACAAACTAACTATTACAAAATAAAAACGACATCATCGAAATTTATAATCTAACAATCTCCCCCTTTTCGATCATTGCGGAGGATAACAGGCATGCTCAGCACTTTCACGAAAGCCAAGGATGACGTCAAATCTTTTAGTCACTTGCCTAATGTGCAGCCTGTCATTGATAAGTTCAACTGCGCTAAGGATGTCTTGAATCTCTTTAGGTCTCCTTTTAAGCTTTGAAATTGGTTGAGCATCATCTTTTGAAGTCTCTTGTTGAGCTCGGCTCTCACCAAACGAAGTGTGCCATCAGAATAACATGGTAAATCCTCAAAGCGCATGAACCTTTTGTGACCATTTTTATTCAAAAAAATAACTCCTTGCAAACCTCCCATGAGAACTTTGAACACTGGATGATGATCAAGGGCAAAAATATCTTGTTCAGGAGCCTTGAGTCTGACTTTGACCATAAAGCTCTCGATGGCTATCTGGAAGTCTTTTAGGCACATGATGATTGATCGGCATTTCATGCTTCTGGTTAGTGCCGCAAGAGAAGTGAGCTCTGCATGATGATTGCATATCAATCATCGCTGATTCGAGCCGATCCATTCTGTTGTTTAACTAATCTTGTACTTGAAGCACTAGCCGTATTAGGCTTTCTACCTAATCAGAAAGGACTGCAAGCTGCTGTTGGACTAATGAGGATTGTTGGACTGATGGGGTACCTAGTGGCAACTCCTGGGTTGCAACACCCTTACCCTTCAAAAATGAGAAAATGGCGGTATGTTGCTCCTCTGAAGTCACCTTGAGGGCGTCCAGGTCAGCCCGGGAAACACATCCGGCAGCACGAAGAGCTATCGTTAACATCTCAAGAGAAATCCCGGGATGGCCTGAAGCTGATGGTGTTTGTGATGCAGCTTCAGGTCTTCCTTCCTTCCTTTCTGCCTCCCAAGTTGGGAGTCCAGATCCGGAAGTTACAAGAGACGCCACGGAGGCGTCTCTGAAATGGGGGGACGCCACGAAGGCGTCGTACGATGTGATTTGGGGTGGGGTTTCAGTTGTGGTCAAACGAGGGTCGGTCACTAGGGGCGGCGAGTGACCTTTTTCAACATCACCGCTCTCCAAATAAGAGGGTGATGGAGTATATGCAATATCCCCATGGAATGAAACAGGTTCCCATGAGGGGAACCTAAGTGGATGGTGGTGGTTTGTTCGACCACTGGACTAGTGGCCTTTTCATGATTTGTCCGGCTGATAGGGGTTTGGACTCCCTCGATTATTGTGCCCTCAGCTCTCAATTGGTCAGAGACGGTGCGTTCAAATCACCGGTCTCTGCCCACTCACCTTCATCTCCCTCTCTTACTATGGAGATCTCCCACTCCCCAGTACTCATGATGTTTTGTATAGTAGCCTCAACACCCTCTGCCTCACTCATTTGTGCCTCACTTTCGGATTCGGTTGGCTTTGTCGGTTCTGACATAGCCTCATCCGGATTCACTACCCTGAGATAATCCCATACTCTTTCTTCTGAAAGATCTGCCAGATATAGCAGAGACAGTGGTATGTCCTTCACCGGGACATTTGCAGTTTTCATTGGAATTTGGACTCGTTGTAGAGCCACAGTCTTGTAAACGTCTGCTTCTGGACGCTCATGGATATCGTCGTTGTTGTCCATGGCAAATTGTATGAAGAGCTGTAGGAAACGTTGAAATGGAATGAACTTTTTCCCGCGTTTGGTCCCTCTGTCTTGGACTGCTCTTTTAGCTCCTCAAATATGAATGTCGCATAGTCGTAGTGTCGATCATATGCGAATGCGACAAACATTGCGAGCACTTGAATGGAGGCCGAATCGTGGCCTGAGTGCTTAACAGTGAAGCACTTGTTGAGGACGTCAAAAAAGACCCTCCAGTGAGACTGGAGTTGCTTGCTCTTAAATTCTGATGGTTTAGAGACGTTGCCATCATAGCCGAGGGATAATATTTCTTGTAAGGTTTGGGTAGGGGTTGCAATGGGGGCAAAGGCGTATTTGCTGACTGAGTAGTTTTCGGTGGGTAGGCGAAGAATATGGCGTATATCTTGAAGGGTGAGTCTAACGGGAACAGAGTCTATCTTTGTTGTGAAATGAGGTACCGCCTCATTGAGAAAGATTAGATGGTGCCAGAATTGTTGAAAGTATATGATTGAAATAGATATGGCGGAGGTTAAGGAGTAGAAGATGGGGTGGCCTTTGAGGATATCAAAGGTGATATCCTCGGCTTCATTGTGGAGAATGGAGAGGTCAAGTTACCAGTTGTGGGGGTCAAACTCTGTGAATTTGTTTGATGAGAGTAGCGTTTCTTCTGGAAGTTGGGCATTGTATTAGGGATGGGAGGATGGGGAATGGTAAGGGTAATCTGATGATCCATACGTCCTGTAAAAATGTAACATAGTTAGTTTATAAGAATTGTATAGAAAAGATACATTGATATTAAGTCTGAAATAAGTGTGAATTTGAACCCATCTATTCTGTTTAAAGCATCGGGATTTTTATTAGTAGAATGTAACTTCTACTGAATAAAATCCAAAGTCGATCGTTGAGAAACCAATGTTAGAATCTATGTGTTCACTCAAACATTTACTTTAACTAGAACCAATGGTGCAAACGACATGGAATATTTATTTCGTTTTTGATTTAAGTGAAATGCAAAATTGAAAAAAGAGAAAAAAAAATCCTAAGTGTTGGAATTCGGATGAACTGAATTTCGGATGCTGATGAACCGAATTTCGGGTGGATGGGAAATCCAGGTTAGTTGATCCGAATTTCTGGTGGGATAGAAATTCGGATGGAATGATGCATGACATAATTTTAAAGAAAAAACTAAGTATGAAATGAAATGTTGTGGGGAACCAAAATTTGGATGGATTTGATTTCCGGTTGATGGAAATTACAGTGAACAGTTAGCCTAAAAAATGAATTTACGAATTTGAGAGTTGGTCTGAAATTCGTATGGACCCGAATTTCGAGTGGTCCGAGATATACACTTAGTTTAAATAAAGATATAAATGTTATAATATGGAACCAACCGTCCGAAATTTGGATGAACCACAGACAACATTCATAAATTTCTAAGTATAATGTCATGTGATCCGAATTTCGGATGAACCGAAATTCGGATGGGGCCCATGAAGATGAAACAGTGAAACTGAAAGTTTATTCTAAGTGTAAACCCAAGTGTATATCACCCGAATTTCGGATGGATCCGAATTTCGGGTGTATCCGAATTTTATACTTAGATAAATTTCCAGTTAAGGTGTTGTTGCACATGCAAACGTGAACAGTACAAAAATGTCATAAAAATGCATGAAAATGCAGATCCTAAACCTAAAATAGATAAGGAACATTTTATATAACTACACTAACATAAAAAGAACTGATTTACTAACCTAAAAATGTAAAAATCAATTTAAGAAACCCTTTAAAATTTGGAAATCTAATAACCGTAGTATGAAGTTTAAATGCAAAATAAGTTAAGATTAGTGTTACCTGGTAGTAGATTAGCGGAAAAGTGCAAGAAAAATGATGAAAAACGATTGAGATTTTAGGTTGGGAGCTTGAAAATCGATGGTCATGGCGGCGGGGAGTTGTCGGAGTGTTTGGAGAAGAAGAAGACGAGAAAGCGTAATGGAGAAGAGTCAGATCCCGCTTATTTATATAGGCGGGTCGGGTCGGGTAAAGCAGGGTCCACACGTCAAGTCTCAAATTTGGGCCACACAACCCGATTAAACATATAAAGTTGGGCCCAGTTAAAAAAATTAACTAAATAAACTAAAAATAAAAATAAAATTAAAATTAAAAATGCCCAAAATAATATTTTTGGTTTTTTCGGTTTAAATAAATGAAAAAAATCATTTTATGTTCTTAATTAGACTACCAAGGATGATTAACTAAGTAAAAAAAATGACATAAGAACCAAAAAAAGTATTTTTGAGTTTTTCTTTTAAACTATCCTAAGATTACACCAAAAAAATTTAACTCAAACACAAAATAAAATCTTTTTGAGTTTTTCATAATTTATGACAAGTAAAAATACTAGATAAAACATAAAATTTTTTTGTGTTTTTCTGAGAGATTGCCTAAGAAAAATAAATTTAACTTAAGAATAAAATACGAGAAAATAATAAAAACTAAATTAATGTTCACTATAGATCCTGATTTTACTCCCCCTCAATTAAACAAGTATCCAATTAGATGGAACCCTAGAACCTTTTTACCCTTTGAAATACAAACAAACATGGATTGAATTAGCGTCCCACTCAATTTTGAACAATTCACATAGTAACTTTCAGGATCATCATCATTAAAAATATACTTTCAGGAACATCAACATTCAATTTTTCCTTTTCTACGTGATCTTTAATGAAATGATACCTGATGTCTATGTGTTTTGTTCGTGAGTGCTGCACGGGATTGCAAGAGATGGAAATTGCGCTTTTGGAATCACAATATATTGGGATGTTGGTGAGAGAAAAACCATAATCACGTAACTGTGTTCTCATCCACAGCACTTGAGAGCAACAGCTTGTAGCTGCTACATACTCAGCTTCAGCTATGGATGTGGAGACACAGATCTACTTTTGGGAAGACCAACTCACCGATCTGTCACCCAAAAACTGTATTCCTCCTAAAGTGCTTTTCCTATCGACTCTACAACCTGCAATATCAGCATCTGAAAACGCGGTAAGATCGAAATTTGTTCCCTTTAGATACCATAGACCAAGATCGGGTGTATCCTTAAGATAAGGAAAAATGTGTTTTACTGCAGTTAGGTGTGATTCTTTTGGGTCAGCCTGAAAATGAGCACAAAGACATGTTGAGAACATTATATCAGGTCTATTAGTCGTAGGTTAGAGTAAAGAACCAATCATCCCTCTGTAAGTTGTGTTGTCGACACTTTTCCCAGCAGGATCAGTGTCTAACTTACAGCTTGAAGCCATGGGAATTGTGATACCCGTGCAAGAGTCTAACTTATACTTCTTGAGAATGTCAAGAGTATATTTCGACTGGTTCACAAATATCTCATCTTCAAGTTGTTTTACCTGTAATCCAAGAAAAAAATTCATTTCCCCAATCATACTCATCTCAAACCTAAACTCCATTAGGGATGAGAAATCCTTACAAAAATTACGGTCAGTAGATCGAAATATAATATCATCAACATATATTTGGACTAGCATTATGTGATGGCCTTCCTTTTTCGTGAACAGTGTTGCGTCCACCACACCTTTGCCGAAACCAGCTGAGATAAGGAAATTCGAAAGACTATCATACCATGCTCGAGGTGCTTGTTTCAAACCATAATGGGCTTTATCTAGCAAATAAACATGGTCTGGTTTATATGCATCAATAAATCCTTGTGGTTGTTCAACATACACCTGTTCGTTGAGTTCACCGTTCAGGAAGGCTGTCTTGACGTCCATTTGGTACACCTTGAAGTCTTTGTGTGCCGCGTACGCCAAGAAGATAGTGATCGCTTCTATCCGTGCAACTGGAGCGAAGGTCTCATCATAATCTATACCTTCTTGTTGTTGGTAACCTTTGGCGACTAGTCTAGCTTTATTTCTCACCACGATGCCGTTTTCATATCGTTTATTCTTAAAGATCCACTTTGTTCCGATGATGGTTCGGTCTTTTGGTTTGGGAACCAACCGGCGTACTCTGAGCTGTTCGAACTGGTTGAGCTCTTCTTGCACTGCTACGATCCAGTCTGGATCTTTCAAGGCTTCATCCACAGGAGCAGGTTCTATCATTCTAAGGAATGACGCAAAGAGACATTCATTAGCGGATGCCCTTCGAGTTTGGACCTCGGTAGAGATATCACCAGTAATTTGTTCAGTTGGGTGACTCCGGGTCCATCTTGTCTTGTGTGGAAGGGGTGAACGTGATGGATTTTTCAGTGGGGAGTGTGGGGATGGATGAAGAGTTGTGGTCGATGGTTTCTAGTGAAGGCACCACTGGTTCCAGTTCAGGTTCTGCTTGATCTTATAGAGGGATAATGTTTGGAATTATGTGTGAGGGAATAAATGGAGTGGATTCAACAGGTGGTGTGTCTATGGATAAGGTGGAAGGTGAAGATGATGAAGTGTAAGATGTATGGATTGATGCAAAAATTGGTGGATCTGATGGTGTTGGTTGAGCAATTGAATCGTTGGAGGATGCGTTAACTACAACAGAAGAAACAGGAGAGAATAGTACTAGAACCAAAAAATTCTATATAAAAAGGATCAAATAAGTTAACTAAGTCAGAAGAAGAAAAATAAGAAGATTGGGATGAGTCTCCAGGCATTGGTGTAATGTGTGGTCCTAATTGGTCATCTACCGGAGCCAGTTCAGCCAATTCATCGAACGTGACATGCACACTCCCATTGACTGTCCTGTTGCGAGTGTTGAATGCGCGATATGTCTTCGAATTGGATGAGTATCCAATAAAGATCGCTTCATCCGCTTTCTCGTTGAACTTCCCGAGGTTGTCCTTGTCATTCAGCACATAGCACGCTAATGGATTATGCAGCGATTTTGCGTGTAGCAGTCTGTTGACATGGCTTCGGCCCACAAGAACGAAGGTAGCTTTGAGTAGGTCAGCATCGTGCGTGCGGCTTCCATGAGGGTACGGTTAAGCCTCTCCACAATTCCATTATGTTGAGGTGTTCTAGCAGCTGAAAACTGATGGTGAATACCTTTGGATCGAAGGAAGCTCTCAACTACCGAGTTCTTGAATTTTGTGCCATTGCTAGATTGGATTGATTGTACAGACAACTGCTGTTGGCTTTCGACACTCTTGATGAAGTGTATAATTTCTTGAGCTGTCTCATCCTTGGATCGCAAGAATTTAACCCAGATGTATCGTGAATGGTCGTTAACGATAACCAACACATAACGCTTCCCATTTATGCATTGCGTTCGCATGGGACCACATAGATCGATATGTAGTAACTCCAACACTCTTTTTGATGATGGTTCGGGTTGTGGCTTGTGAGATGATCTTTTCATCTTTCCTTTCTCACATGATCCACACAAATGATCCTTTTCATAGCGAAGTTCTGGGAGTCCCTTAACCAGTTGTTTCAAAGCCAGCTTGTTTATATTCTCGAAATTCAGATGGGATAACCTTCGGTGTCATAACCAAGAGTCTTTTGAAGAGGCTTTTGATAATAGAAAGATGCTATCCTTGACCATAAGCTTAGCTACGTCTATGGTGTACAGGTTTGAGTTGCGGGAACCAGTTAGAATCTCTTTTCCATCACAGCTCTTAACACTACAGTTTTTAGCCCTAAATGTGACCTCTAGCCCTTTGTCACAAAGTTGTCCTATGCTAAATAGGTTATGTGATAACCCCTCAACATAGTCAACATCCTTGATGACTAGATTATTTAAGACTGAATCCCCATATCCTTTGATTTGAGCATGATTGTCGTTACCAAACTTAACTATCCCACAATACTGTTCTACAATGTTAGACAATAACTCTCTCCTCCCAATCATGTGTTTTGAGCAACCCGAATCCATGTACCAGATGGACTTTGCCTGAAAAGAAAACTGGATACAATGAAAATCTATGGGCATGAAAGAAATCCATTGAAAATTAACATGCAAACTATGTTCAGAACCGAGTTGTTCAGAAGACATGAAGTGTTTAGACCAGGTCCTGAGCTAAGTACACAGAAGCCAAACATGTCGGTTTAAACACAAATTTGTACATTAACCGACAAACAGAAGAACGCGTCCTAGTCTGAGTTAACTAGAAGCTAATTCATTGAAGTGCGGGTCTTGATCTGAAGTAGCCAAGAACCATCTACATTAAATCACACAACTTTGGGTACCCATCTTAGGATGGGTCCTTTTGGGTTAGGTGTTCCAGGTGTATATGACACATTGACAGTCTTAGGAACCCATATTGCAGTTTGTGTGGACTATATGCAGAGTCTTTTGGTATCCATTTGTGTTGGGATCCAACCGACTTTGAAACCTTAGGCGATGAAATTGCCTTTGGTTTTGGACGTCTTGAAACCTGTTTTACATTTGCTTTTGGTTTGGGCCTTGGAAAAATAAAAGTGTCAAGTTTTAATGTGGCCAATGATGCACTGTTTTTTATTTTCTTTTTACGAATTCGTTTTGTAGGATAAAGTACAAATTAATTCATCTCAGGCACTTGACGTCTAAAACTAGTTGGACATAAATTAAACAAATCTGCAAAAGAATACTTCAAACACAAAACAAAATCTGTTACAACATCACAAACATTGTTTTCAGAGATTACATTCATCCTATCTCTAGAAACAAAATCACTTGGCATTTTAGCCTTCTTCACAAAAAGAACTTAAAAAATATTACATTGTTGTTTTTGGAACTCTTCTCACATGATCTGTACGAACAAAACGATGAGAGTCAGTATGTTTGGAAGACTTAGACCTAGAGAAATTTCCTTGGTGAGTGGGTTTCTTAGAAGACTTAGATTGACTCTGAGTCTTCTTTGAAACCTTAGCTTTTGAAGATTTTGAACACTCACCTTCAAAAATGATAGAAGGAACTTCAATCTTAGCTTTACCCTTGTCTGATGATGCAAGTGGGACTTTGGTAGGATGAGAAACTTTTGAATGTTCTAAATGTGAATTTAATCTTTCTGAAACTATGTCAAACTTTTCTTTGTAAATGATTGATTCTACATTTTGTTCAAAACTTTGTCTTACCAATTTCTCCACGCTCTTGAGAAGAGCTTCTTCATAATCAAGAGCTTCTTTCGAGTTGTCCTTAAGTCCTTCCCTAAAACACTTATTTTGTGTTAAATAACTTTTGTAGGAACATAAGAATGAGGGATTGGTTTGACAGGCTCGGCGTTCATTTCAGCTGATGAATAGCTAGACAAGAAGTCCTCCTCTAGAGTAGGTACTCTATAAGGATAACTCTCATTTAGTTCATCATATGTAAAAGAAATTTCCTTTTCTTTATTTTCACTTCGTTTCTCATCCTCTTGGGTTAAGACTTCTTCCAATGAATCTAAAAAGAAAGACTTAAACCGAGCACCCACATACCTTAAATCATAAAAAATAGGTAAAACTGATCGAACCCTTTTTGAAATACTTAGGATTTTTAAAACCAATTCCTTGTTTGGACTGATAAAACCTAGTTTCTTTGGGTTGATTTAGATAAAAAGTTTGTTCAGTTTGACACCGTTTTAGAAATTCATCATCTAGGGTTTTCTTCCGTGAGTACAAACATATTCTCTCTTCTTTAATCATTTTGTATTTACCCAGATTGTCTAAGTTTTCCATGCTTACGGACTCTAAGCGTTTTGAAAGAACAGACATTTCAGACTTCAAGGAACTCTTTTCCTCAGTGATTGTATCAATACAACTCTTAAGGTAAATGTTCCTATCCTCAGCATCTACTTTTTCAATTAACAGTTTCTTTAACAACTCATGATCGTTTAGCCAATTCTTTTCATATTTGTCAGATGTTTCTTTTAAGGATTGGGCTAGATGTTCAGTCTTGACACACTTTTCTTTTTCAACATTATACATAGCTTTTAGCTCAAGTATTTGTGTGTGCAAGTTACATTCATTCTGTACAGATATATTGTTTACAGACTTAAGAACGTAAAAGGAATGTACCTCGTTTGTCTATGAATCTGACGTAGAGCACTCTGATTCCCCAGACTTGGCCATCAGACAGGTTGTTGGATCTATCATATTCTCCCCATCCACAATCGTGTCTGATTCGGAATCGGAAGTAGTTGCATAATCAGTCAGTTGTCGACCATATAACAGTTTTTATCCATATCATCTTCTTCGTCAGATTCATCATCAACCCAATAGTCTTGTGCTACCAGGGCCGTTGCATCAGATCTCTTCTTTAGGGCCTCAAGCTTCCTCTCATAGTATCTTATATCACGCTCGAATTGGTTTTTGCATTCTCGAGCAAAGTGACCTGGCTTACCACATTTATAGCAGAGTTGTTCATGAGGTGCCTTAGGCTCATCAGCTCTAGGCCTGTCCTCTCTTCTTTCAACTGGCCTTTTGTCAGCTCGGCGGGGTTCCCAACTATCATCACGACAATTGTACTCCCATCATCTCGTCTATCGTCACGCCTTTCATAACGATGATCATCTCGATAATCCCTTCGATCATCACGTCTATCTCTCTTATCTTCTCGTCTATATCTCGTATCATCATAGCGCCTATCATCCCGATCATGTCTCCTCTAATCATTACATCCCCTATCATCCCTATCATCTCTCCTCCAATCATCTTTGCGCCTGTCATCCCTATCATCCCGTCTGTCGTCTCTTCTATCATCAGAATACCTTATTGGACCAGTATCATATCGAAGTTGATTGTTGGTCTTATTCTGGTAGAACCGTTTTTGCTTAAGACGATAAGACAGGAGATCCATTTGTTCATGAATATCGGCCTCTTCAGCGTCCAGTTGCTCGGGCATTTGGGGTATGGCAAACGGATATTGAGATGAAGAACCGGTTTGGGGGTAGTTGGGTAGAGGTGTGGGATTTGGCTATAGTTCAGTGGGGTATGACTTACTGGAGAGTAAGGCTAAGGATCTGTGGGCTTGGTGCTTGGGTTTACAGTCAATAACAGAGATTCCAGAGTGTTTGCCATCTGTTTTTGAGCATCGACATCACCCTGATATTTCTTTAATTCCTTGACCACCACATTTATAGAAACATTTGGGATGTCCAAAACTCTTTTGGTGGCTCTACTTGCTATTTGCCATTCTGGAGCTAATGAAGATAGGAACTGGATGTTGATGTCATCTTTGTCCTTTTGAATGTGCAGTTTATTCAGCTCATTAAGAACAGCGCAGAACCTTGTAAATGTACTCTATAGATTTCTCCATCCTTGGCTCTGAACTCTGTGAATTTAGCCTTTGCCTCCTCAATTTTGGCCCTATCATCCAAATCTGCCCCAAGCATTTGCATCTCTAGCTCGTCCCACATTTCTTTAGCTGACAGTTTGCTGTCAACCCCAACTAGGATATCAGTGGGAAGGGCTTGATAAATAAGGTACTCCGTCCTTCTATCGGCTGTTTGTCTATCGCTTTCTGCTTTAGTTGCAGGTTCACGAATTGCCCGTGATGCTGGGATAGGAGGAGTAGCATCTGGCATTGCAGGACATTCTCGATAAAACATAGCAGGTCCTTCACTTATAGGCTGAATCAATAGATTCCTCAAGGGCTGATGCCGATGAACTTGAGAAACCTTTTCTTCCATTGTTCGTACTCATCTGGATAGAGAACGAGTGGTCTGTTCTCTGATCCAAGAACAAGAGCTTCGCGAGACATGATGTGTTGAGTGCTGATTATGAACTTAGGATCACTGGAAGTGGAAACTGATTTTCCGGTTGAAAGAACCGAAATTCGGATGTAATGGAATCGAAATTCGGATGATCCGAATTTGGTTGATGATCAGTAACTCGGGTGGTATGGAACTCGGATGATGAACAAAAAGTCGGATGATTATAACTCTGGTGATGAACAGTAACTCGGATGGACAGTAATTCGGATGGATAACAGTACCTCGGATGGGCAGAATTCGGATGAAGAACAGTAACTCGGATGGGCCGAAATTCGCATGGGAAACAGTATCTCGGATGGTTCAATTCAAAGTGGCAAATGTACTTAGGTGATCCGAATTCGGGTGATGGTCCGAATTTCGGTTGATCCGAGTTGAATTTGGAAAAGTTTAAAAATGATAGACAAGTAATTTTAGAGACCCGAAAAAAATGATTAAACTGAATTTCAGAAGATCAAAATTTCGGAGGAGATCCGAGATTTGGTCTGAAATAGGTTAAAAATGGATCCGAGTTAATCCGAGATGTGATCCGAGATGGTATCCGAGTTGGTCCGAATTTGAAATTGTTAATTAAATTCCAGCTTTTCAGAATTAGTATAAATGCGATTTAAAGAATAGAAATAAATTCCAAATGTTTGGTTTGAATTTAGAAACAAGTTTTGTTAAAACAAGTAACCAAAACACTTAAAAATATGGATTTTTTTAAGCAAAACCGAGAATAACACTTAAGAAAATTACCGATTAACAATTTCAACGATTAAACAAGAAAAACTTATAATGATTGAACAAGAAATGCTCGAAATCAGTATAACATTTATTGTTTATGATTATGGAATATAATAGCAAGCAAAAACGGAATATTTAAAGAAGATTGAGGGAAAAACCGTTGGATTTTTTGAAGAACACGAAGAACACCGAAGATAATCAGTTTAAATCCTCTACTGTGGCTCTGATACCAATTGTAAAATCGTCCCAGTAGATAATATCAGCACACAAACAATTATCAATCTCAATAATCAAACAATAAGAATATAATACTTAATTGTTGCTTAAGAAATCGAGAGAGAATGGATAAGAAATGCGGCGGCCGTAATTTCAATATTGTGAATAGGATAAACTTGCCTAGGGTTTCCTCTTAAATATTAAAACCAACTTTGAGGGATTTACAATCTATACCCGTCAACTTCTAATTGCAATAAATAAATTACAATGGAATTAACTTACATTACATGGAAATAAAATAAACTAACTATTACAAAATAAAACACCACATGATCAAAATTTATAATCTAACAGAATATAGTATCAAACGAATTTTCACAACCAACCCATTGGAATTAATCTTAAACTTTAAATACAGAAATTTGATCCAAATTCTCTTAGAAAATAGGAACCGAAAGTTTTCTATCAGAAAAATTTAAACACCAAAATTCAATGAACCTAAATATTAAAATTCAAAAACAGAAACAAAAAAAAAAAAAAACTGAATCGGGAGAAAAAAAAAATGGAAGTAGCATTCGAGAGTTGTCAAAAATATGGGATCCCAAAGAAAAAATAATTGATCTGATAGTGTGAAAATTAGTATCCAATGACCGTTGAATATGCAGGATCCGAGAGTTTAAAACTTTCGAAATATGACACACAAGTTCAATTAAGTCCCCCTTCGGTTGACCAATAGTATAAATCACAAACCAACATTCTTTAAACAGATTAGGAAATTTCGCATACATAAATTTGTTTCTAGATTTGAATTCCTTTGACCAACACACTTGTGTTGACCAATTAGAATGAGTCACACAACAAAATCCACCAGCAACATTCCTTAAAAAAATGGTGATTGAAAAAGAATTTAATTAATATAATTCCAGCCTCTTGTACGCAAATAAAGAAATATTAATTCATCGGGACAAACACTTTTATTGACCACTTACGTTAAATACACAGATTAAGAATCCAACAAAATCGAAGAGCAGAAAAAAATATCTAAGTGCGATTAATCGATTCAATAAACTCGGTGAACCCAATATATAATCAATTAAAACCAATCCGTTTGCTCGATTACCAATTGTAATTCTCATTTTTGAAGCATTCATTCAAGATTCAATATTTATTCAACGATATAATTAAGAACATGATGAACAATATGATAATAATTATAAGAACAATAAGAACATTCAAAGGATTAGAAAGACCTTAATGATTGCACTTCAATCGTACGTACAAAACTTGCTGGAAGATTACATATGAAAAACCTAGAAACCAACTATATATAAGCAAACTAAATGGATCCAAATACTATCCAAACCCATGGGTTGACCTTTTGGTCTTTTAACCCATTTACATCAATGATTGAAACCTTACAAAATACCCACAAAACTAAATTTCATTTATTACATTTTAAACTCTGAAACTATCACAATTCTAGATCTAACATTTATGGATTTTGTTTCCAAGTCCTCATGCAAAGTCTTGAATGTAAAGATCAGTCTACAACTCAAGACAATGTGAAAATCAGAAACTGCCAGTTCTGCCAAAGCTGTTCTGAAGCATGAAGACAAAGAGGATATCTGAAATGGGCGACAGAACATTTCTTATATCAAAATAACATTACAATGAAGAGTAAAGGTCTAAAGTTGACACTCCTCTATAAGGTAAAGATGTGGTCGACAAAGACAAAAAGAAAAAGACAAAGATTCTGCATCAAGTGGACAAATCCTGATTTGTCAGATTTATGCAGAAAAGTAATCTTGTCTTTTTGCAAGACATTCCCACTTTCTCTACCACCAATGAAGAAGCTTCCCTGAGATTCTGAGCTCGAGTATATAGGAAAAGCATCCAACGAATTAGAGTAATCAATAGAGACATCCACAATTGAGAACATGTATTGCAAAAGCGAAATGTGTTTTTCATGCATGCAAGTTCTGCTATCAACTTAGAGTAAAATAGTTGAATGTGTCTAAGCTGTTCAACCTCAAAGCTGGTCTGTCTGTGTCTTGTGTAAACAGTGAGTGAACCTTAGTGTGTAAATTCATCGTAACTAGTCTGAGTGAGTCTTAGATTAGTTTATAGTTTGTTGTTGTCATTCTGTCATCTCAGTTAGGATCTTTCCGCAATCCAAACTAGTTTGTAATTTTAACTAGTGTTAATATATACATATAAACATTGAGAAAAAGTGTGTGATAAAGAATTAGTTGTATTCACCCCCCCCCCCCCCCAAGTTTATCTAACATATTTGCGAAACCTTTTGGGACCTACAACTGGTATCAGAGCAGTTTAGAGTGTGTGTCATCTCTAGATCTCTCATAACCTATTTCCCACCATGGACGACAGTGCTTCAAACTCCTCTTCCTACTATGACAATGGCTCTATGGCCAAACCTCCTAAGTTCAACCATTATAACTTCTCAGGCTGGAAATGCAGAATGATGTTGTACCTTGAAAATCTTGATGTTCAACTTCCAGAAATAGTGATGGAAGGTCCTTATGTACCTACTTCTGTTACTACCATTACACCATCTACAGAAAGTGTTGTTCCTGAAGTCAGGACCATTGAAAAAGCAAAAACTCAATGGTCTGATGAAGATAAGAGACTGGTGTCCCTTGATGCAAAATCCAGGAACAACCTTCTAACTCTCTCCCTGATAATGTGTTCAAGTAGGTTGAGAAGATGAAGATTTCCAAAGAAATGTTAGATACTCTATGTACAGTCTATGATGGACCCACTATCACATTGGATAACAGGATTAACAACCTTGTTAGACAATATGAACTATTCTTTGCTAAGCTCAATGAGAGTCTCATTGAAACCTACACCAGGTTCACTGCTCTAATAAATGATCTCAAAGCTGTTGGGATCACTAAGGACAGTTTAACCCTGTTAAACAAGTACTTAGACATCTTGCCTAAGGAATGGAACTATTTTTCAACTATTTTCAGAAACTCAGGTACAATCAGATGCATGGATCTAGTAAACCTCTATAGGTCCTTGCTGAATGATGAATAATCAAGGCTACAAAAGAGAAATGCCTTGTAAATGTCTAAGAGGGGTTTAGCCTTAGTGGCTAATGTGAGGCAACCTGTAAATCAGGTGTGTGATGTGTTCACACAAGTCGAGCATTAGATTGATGATAACTTGGAAGTTACCTTAGAGGAAGAAGAGGAATGTGAAGATCTTGATGAACTTGATGATGAGCAAATGATTGTCATGCTTGTCAGAAAGTTTAACAAGAAAATGTTTGGAAATAGAATGTCACAAAGAAAATCAAGTGCTATAAAAAATAAATCATTTGACGATTTACAGGCTGAGTGTTTTAAACGTGGCAAAACTGGTCATATAGCTGCAAACTGTGTGTCCAAAGTTGTTGGCTCATCATCCAAATCATACAAGACAAATAGGGATGATGGATATAAGACTAAGTATCTTATAGCCATGGCTAAGATGAAAAAGTTAGAAGACTTTGTGGCTTCTAACAAACAGAAGGGACTGATGGCTGAAACCTGTGATTAGGAATACTCAGACACATCATCTCATGAGGAAGACAACAACTGTCTGGTGGCCAATACTAATGTTCCTTCTACAAGTAACTTCAAGCAAGATCTTGCAAAAGCTAAAGCCTTAGCTCTTTCGAAAACTGGAATCCCGCAATGATGTACATGGTACAAAATTTTAAAGATTACAGTTCTGAAGAAAAAGTTAAAATGTTTGATTACTTGTTTGTGGATCTAAAAGCTAATATTGAGAAGCAGGATGCTTTGAAGTTTGACATTTTAAAATTAAAAACTGATCTTGAATTAAAAACTAATGAACTTGACAGTTTTCATAAGTTGACAATTGAGCTTGATGAAGTCAAACACATCAACACAATTTTGTTAGAAGAAAAGAGAGAAACGGACTGAAAGCATTCAATGCTTCAAAATATTGTTGACTCTTGGTGTCATTCTGCTAAAAGAGTCAATCAATGTATCAATGAGCAAACTTCTGCTCAAATCCAAGCATATATTGGAGGAGACCTTGATAAATCAACTGTTAGATATTTAATTTCGATCTTGTGACTTTATTTTGTAATAATTATTTCAGTTTATTTCCTTGTCATTTATTTCTAGTCTTTGTTTTAATTGTAGCTCTTATACTTAGAAGTTGAGGGGCCAAAGTGTAATAGATTGAAAGTTGATTTAATTCCATGTAAAGGGAAACCCCACCTAGGGTTTCCCAACACACACAGTCATTTTGAGAATACACAGCTGCCACATTTGACAATTATTCTCTCTGACATTCTTTATCTTTATTCTTGCAAATCAATGAGTTATCATTCTGTTTTGCCTTGAATATTGGTGAGATCATACACATGTGCTGATAATTCTGGGAAATACATTTACAACAATTGGTATCAAAGCCAGAGGGTGGATTTCAACTGATTCCTATTCAGAATCTGATCAGTGTTCTTCGTGTTATTCATTAAAACCCACGATTTGATCCATTTTTCATCTCTATATTTCTGTTTTTCGTGTTTATTCATCCTATAATCATCAATTATTCATCATGTATTGATTTCGAGCTATTCTTGTTCAATCATTACCTGTTTTGATCATTTAAATCCTTGCTTATTATCATCGAAATATATGGGTTTTGGTCCCATTCTTAATAGATTTTTAGGTGTTTGGTGTGTTTTAATTACCTAAAAGTGTTTAAAATATTTTCCATACATTTAGAAATAATTTTTAGGCTGAATATTGCTTGTTATAATTTTCTGAAAAAGCTGAAATTTCATAACTGTTGAACTTCGGACCCTAATTTGGATCATATCGGATCTCATTTCGGTCCACTTCGGATCCAATTTCGGCTTATTTCGGACCAATATTTAACAAATTTCGGACACATCCGAACTTCGGACCATCCGAAATTTAGTTAAATTATTTTTAAAGGCTTAATATTACTTGTGCTTCAATTTTGAATTCCATCTCGGACCATCCGAACTTCGGATCCCAACCGAGTTCGGTCAATTTAAGTTGAGAAGTTTTTAAGTGTCCATCCGAACTTACACTGTTCATCCGAAATTCGGTCCATCCCAATTTCATTCCATCCGGGTTTGTTCCATCAGAGTTCGTTCCATCACATTTTCCACTGTTCATTCGAGGTTCTGACCATTCGAATTTCACTGTTTATCCGAATTCATCAAAATTCATCCGAACTCGGACCATCTGAAACACTATTCATCCGAAACACTATTCACCCAAGTTACTATTCATCCGAGTTCTGATTATCCGAAAATCAGTTTCCACCTTCAAGATCTCATTTTTTAAAATCAGCACTATCAACCATGTCCCGAGAGGCACTTGTTCTAGGCTCTGAGAACAGACCACCTGTTCTCTGTTCTGATGAATACGAGCAATGGAAGTCCAGATTCCTAAAATTCGTTGGTATGCAGCCAAATGGAAATCTCATGCTCCAATCCATTACTGAAGGCCCTGTCATATACTATCGGGAAATACCTGCCAGGCCCGAAGCCGACCCACCTGTTCTAGCATCTAAAGCTGAACGTGAACCTGCAAATGAGGTTGAGAGGGACCGACAACATGCAGACAAATGGGCAGAGTATCTCATCTACCAAGCCCTTCCCATCGATATACTTGTTGGGGTGGACAACAAGATGTCTACCAAAGAAATGTGGGATGAACTGGAAGTTCAAATGTTGGGGGCTGATTGAGATGACAGAGCCAAAATCGAGGAGGCTAAGACAAAATTCACTGAGTTTAGAGCCAAAGACGGGGAGTCTCTTCAGGGTACATTCACCAGATTCTGTGCAGTTCTGACAAGTTGCACATTAGGAAAGATAAGGATGACATCAACATCCAATTCTTTGCTTCCCTCACCCCTGAATGGCAAGTTGCATGCCGTGCCACTAGACGAGTTCTGGACATTCCAAATGTATGTATACATGTGGTATTCAAAGAACTGTAAAAGTATCAGGGAGGTGTCGATCACCAAAAGTAGATGGCTAACCAGTTAGCATCCCTGTTACTCTCCGCAAACACGGGCATCAAACTAGTTGATTCTCTGGCCATACTCTCAAACAAGACACTATCTCCTGCACCCTCTGCTCAAGGTTTCTCATCATCTCAATGTAGATATGCTTCACCCCCGCATGAGCCTTACGATGAAGAAGAGGCAACGATTCAGGAACAAATTGCCTTATGGTCTAATCGTCTTCAACAAAGAGGTTTCTCTAACAAGACCAACAATCAGCTTCCCTATGATATAGGCCCACGAGGGTATTCTGATGATCGAAGGGATAACAGGAGAGATGGCACGAGAGATGATAGGAGGGATGATTATCGGAGAGATGATAGAGACGAAAGGAGATATGATGACCGTAAGGACTATCGAGATGATCGTCGTTATGAAAGGCGTGACGATTGAAGGGATGATAGAAGAGACGATAAACAGAACTACAATCGTCGGGATGATCGCAGGGACGAGAGGAGAGACGATTGAAGGGACTATGATCGTAGAGATAATAGGAGAGACGACAGCCGTGAACCTCGTAGAGCTGACAAGAGGACTGTTGAAAGAAGAGATGATAGGCCAAGAGCTGATGATCCTAAGGCAAACGATGAGCGGTTATGTTATAAGTGTGGAAAACCGGGCCACTTTGCTCGGGAATGCAGAAACCAGTTCGGAAGAGACGTTGGGTATGATGAGCGGAAGCTGGAGGCAGCTAAGAAGAGATCTGATGCAATGGCTCTAGTTGCTCAGGAGGACTATTGGGATGATGCAGATTCTGACGAAGAGGACGATAAAGGAAAGAATTGCTACATGGCTGATAGCATTGGACTGGCCGAATATGCTACCACATCAGACTCAGAATCAGACATGGCTGCTGAGGGGGAGACAACGCAAGATCCACCAGCCTGTCTGATGGCCAAGTCCGGAGATCCTGAATGTTCCACGTCAAATTCTGAGGCACATGAGGTACATTCCTTTTACATTCCAAAGCATGTAAATAATTTATCTGTACAAAATGAATGTAACTTGCACACACAAATACTTGATTTAGAAGCTAGGTTTAATGCAGAAAAGGAAAAGTGTGTCAAGGCTGAACATCTAGCCCAAACCTTAAAAGAATCCTCTGAATTATATGAAAACAAGTGGTTAACTAATCATGAAGTGATAAAACAGATGTTAATTGAAAACGTAGACGTTCAGGATAGGAATACGTACCTTGAATCTTGTATGGATCGACTATCAAATGAAAAGAACTCTTTAAAATCAGAAATATATGTTCTTTCAAAACAATTAGAGACTGTAAGTATGGAAAACATAGATAGTTTGGGAAAATATAAAATGATAGAAGAAGAAAGAGTAGGTTTGTACTCTCGCATAAATACCCTAGATGATGAATTTCTAAAACGGGGTCAAACATAATAAACTATTCATTTAAACCAACCCAAAGAAACTATGTTTTATCATTCCAAGCAAGGAATTGGTTTTAAAAATCCTAATTATTTGGAAAAGGTTCAGCAAGTTTTACCTCTTTTATATGACATGAGATACATGGGTGCTGGGTTGAAGTCTTTCGTTTATCAAACTTCGGAAGAAATTTTAACCCAAGAGGATGAGAAACGAAGCGAAAATAAAGAAAAAGAAATATCTTTTACATATGAAGAGCTAAACGACAATTATCCTTATAGAGTACCAACTCTAGCGGAAGATTTCTTGTCTAGTTATTCAGAGGCTATAATGAAAGCATAACCAGTCAAACCAATCCCTCATCATTATATTCCTACAAAAGTTCTTCAACATAAAATCAAAGTTTTAGAAAAGGAATTAAAGTCAACTCGAAAGAAAGCTCTTGATTATCAAGAAGCTCTTCTTAAGAGTGAGGAAAAATTGGTAAACCAAAGTTTTCAACAAAATGTAGAATTAACCGTCTACAAAGAAAAATTTGACATGGTTTTAGAAAGTTTAAATTTTCATTCAAAAGAGCCAAAAGTTTCTCATCCTACAAAAATCACTCTCATATCGTCTGAAAAAGGTAAAGCCAAAGTTGAAATTTCTTCTGTCAGTGTTAAAGGTGAGTGTTCAAAACCTTTCAAAGATAAGGTTTCAAAGAAGACTCAGAAACAATCCAAGTCTTCTAAGAAACCCACTCACCAAGAAAAAGAATAATCTTCAAAATCTAAGTGTTCATGTGTACTGACTCTCGTCGTTTTGTTCCTACAAATCATGTGAGAAGAGTGCCCAAAACGTCTATGCAAGATTTTTCCAATTTTTTTGTGAAGAAGGTTGTTATGCCAGATGAATTTGTTTCTAGAGATAGGTTGCATGTAATCTCAGAAAACATTATTTGTAATGATGTATCGAATTCTGTTTCATGTTTAAAGTATTCATTTGGTGACTTTTTTAAATTATGTCCAACTCGTTTTAGACGTCAAGTTCCTGAAATGAATGCTTTTGTGCCTTGTCCTGTTAAAATAATTCGGAGAAAGAAAACAAAAAATACTACATCATCGGCCTCCACAAAAACTGAGACTTGTACTTTGCCTAGGCTCAAAACCTAAGCAAATGTCAAACAAGTTTCAAAAAGTCAAAAACCAAAGGTAATCTCATCGCCTAAGGTTCCAAAGCCTGTTAAATCCAAATATTGATGGATTCCAAAAGGCTCTGCATTCAGTCCACACATAACTGCTAAATGGGTTCCTAAGATGGGTACTCAAAGTTGTGTGATTTTAATGCAGATGGTTCTTGGTTACTTCAGATCAAGACCCGAACTTCATTTAATTGGTTTCTAGTTATCATAGGCTAGGACCCGTTCTTCTACTTGTCGGTTGTGCTTAAACTCACATGTGTGGCGTCTTTGCACTCAGCTCAGGACCCAGTCTAAAATCATCATGTTTTCTGAACATCTCGGTTCAGAACACGGTTTGCATGTTAATTTATGATGGATCTGTTTAAAGGCCTATAGATATTCATTGCATGTATTCTTTATTTTTAGGCAAAATCCATCTGGTATATGGATTCGGGTTGCTCTAAGCATATGACTGGGAGGAGAGAATTGTTGTCCAACATAGTAGAACAATATTGTGGGACAGTCAAATTCGGAAACAATAATCATGCTCACATAAAAGGATACGGGGATTTAGTCTTGAATAATCTAGTCATCAAGGATGTTGATTATGTTGAGGGGTTATCACATAATCTTTTTAGCATAAGTCAACTCTACGATAAAGGGCTAGAGGTTACATTTAGGGCTAAGAACTGTAGTGTTAAGAGTATGGATGGAAAAGAAATCTTATCCGGTTCCCGTAGCTCGAACCTTTACACCATCGATGTAGCTAAGCTTATGGTTATGGATAGCATTTGCCTTTTGTCACAAGCCTCTTCAAAAGACTCTTGGTTATGGCACCGTAGGCTATCTCACTTAAACTTTGAGAACATCAACAAGCTGGCAGCAAAACAACTGGTGAAAGGACTCCCATAACTGAGATATGAAAAGGATCATCTATTTGGAGCATGTGAGAAAGGAAAAATGAAAAGATGATCTCACAAGACAAAACCCGAACCATCGTGAAAGAGAGTATTGAAGTTACTTCATATGGATATATACGGTCCAATGCGAACTCAAAGCATAAATGGGAAGCGATATGTGTTGGTTATCGTTGACGACTATTCACGATATACCTGGGTAAAATTCTTGCGATCCAAGGATGAGACAGCTCAAGAGATCATTAACTTTATTAAGAGTGTCGAAACCCAACAGCAGCTGTCTGTTCAATCAGTCCGATCTGACAACGGTACAGAATTCAAGAACTTGGTAGTAGAGAGCTTCCTTCGATCCAAAGGTATTCATCATCAGTACTTTGCTGCTAGAACACCTCAACAAAATGGAGTCGTAGAAAGGCGTAACAGTACCCTTGTGGAAGCAGCTCGCACAATGCTGACATATTCAAAGCTACCTCCGTTCTTGCGGGACAAAGCCGTGTCAACGGCTTGCTACACGCAGAATCACTCCATAATCCATAAGCGTTTCAATAAAACTCCATACCAACTCCTTCTGAATAAAGTTCCTTTTATCAAGTACTTACGTGTATTTGGTTGCAGGTGCTACGTGCTTAATGACAAGGACAACCTCGGGAAATTCAATGAGAAGGCGGATTAAGCGGTCTTCATTGGATATTCATCCAACTCGAAGGCATATCGCGCATACAACACTCGCACCAGAACAGTCAATGAGAGTGTGCATGTCACATTCGATGAAATGGCTGAACTGGCACCCGGAGTTGATCAATCAGGACCTCGCATTACACCAATGCCTGGAGACTCTTCTCAATCTACTTCTTTTTCTCCTTCTGATTTAGTTAATTTATTTGATCCGTTTTATGTAGAATTTTTTGGTCCTAGTGCTAATACTTCTAATGTTTCTTCTTCTGTAGTTAACACATCCAACGATTCAACTGCGCAAAAATTCCATCTGATTCACCTGCCACTCTATACCCACCTCCATCCACTTCATTCACTGATACATCTCCAGTTGAATCTACTCAAGAAATGCCCTCACACATAATGCCAAACATCATTCCTTCATCTGATCACCCTGTACCCGAACGGAACCAGTGGTACCTTCTTTCGAAACCATTGACCATGAATCATCATCCATCCCCACACTCACCACTGAGGTTCCATCTCATTCACCTCATCCACATGAGACAAAATGGACTCGGAGTCATCCAACTTCACAAATCATTGGTGATCTCTCGACCGGTGTCCAAACCCGAAGGGCGTCTGCTAACGAATGTCTCTTTGTGTTATTCCTTAGTATGATAGAGCCTGCTCATGTGGACGAAGCCTTGAAAGATTCTGACTGAATTGTGGCAATGCAAGAAGAGCTCAACCAGTTTGATCAGCTCAGAGTATGGTGGTTAGTTCCCAAGCCCAAAGACCGAACCATAATCGGAACAAAGTGGATCTTTAAGAATAAACGAGACAAAAATGGTATTGTGGTAAGAAACAAAGCAAGAAGAAGGCTACCGACAACAAGAAAGCATAGATTATGACGAGACCTTCGCTCCAGTTGCACGGATTGAAGCAATCAGAATCTTCTTGGCGTACGCGGCACACAAAGATTTCAAAGTGTACCAGATGGAAATCAAGACAGCCTTCTTGAACGGGGAACTTAACGAAGAGGTGTCCGTTGAACAACCACAAGGATTTGTTGACGCACATAAGCCTGACCATGTTTGTGTGCTAGACAGAGCCCTCTATGGTTTGAAACAAGCACCTCGCGCATGGTATGACAGCTTTTCTAATTTTCTTATCTCTGCTGGTTTCAGTAAAGGTGTGTTGGACACAACATTGTTCACAAAAAGGGAAGGCCCGCACATAATGCTAGTTCAAATTTATGTCGACGATATTATATTTGGATCTACTGACAGTAATTTCTGTAAGGATTTTTCATCCCTAATGGAGTCCAGGTTCGAGATGAGTATGATGGGGGAAATGAATTTTTTCCTCGGATTACAAGTCAAACAACTGGAAAATGAGATTTTTGTGAACCAGTCGAAATATACTCTTGAAATTCTCAAGAAGTATAAGTTAGACTCTTGCACGAGTATCGCAACTCCCATGGCTTCAAACTGTAAGTTAGACACTGATCCTTCCGGGAAAAATGTCGCCAATACAACTTAGAGAGGGATGCTTGGATCCTTACTGTATCTTACGGCCAGTAGACCAGATATAATGTTTTCAACATGTCTTTGTGCTCGTTTTTTAGGCCGACCCAAACAAATTACACCTAACTGCGGTAAAATGCATTTTCCGTTATCTTAAGGGTACACTCGATCTTGGTCTCTGGTATCCAAAGGGAACCAATTTTGATCTTATTGCCTTTTCAAATGCTGATTTTGCAAGTTGTAGAGTTAATAGGAAGAGCACTTCAGGCGGAATAAAGATTTTGGGAGACAGACTGGAGAGTTGGTCCTCCAACAAGCAGAATTATGTGTCAACGTCCACAGCTGAAGCTGAGTATGTTGCAGCCGCAAGCTGTTGCTCTCAAGTGCTGTGGATGAGAACACAATTACGTGATTATGGATTCTGGCTCACCAATATCCCAATCTACTGTGATTCTTGGAGTGCGATTGCTATTTCTTGCAATCCCGTGCAGCACTCACGGACAAAACATATAGATATTAGGTATCATTTTATTAAAGATCACATAGAAAAGAGAACAATTGAATTATATTTTGTAGGCACAGAATATCAAGTTGCTGATATTTTTACTAAAGCTTTAGACGAACCTCGTTTTCAGTTTTTAGTATCACATATCGACATGTTGAATCCACCTTCTAGTTAAATATCAGACATTTTCTAAAATAATTCTATTTCAAACATACGTGTTTGAAATTCCTTTGTTTTAGAAAATATCTGTTATTTAAGTTTAAAGGTTGTGTCACAAAATTCAGTTTCAATATTTCCATATCTATGTACATTTTGAATAATTAATGATCCTGACAACTTGCTATATGAATTGTTCATAATTGAGTTGGATGCAAATTTATCCAAGTTTGTTTGTATCTCAAAGGCTTAAAAGGTTCAAGAGTTTGAAATGAAAAAGGATATGTGTTTAATTGAGGGGAAGTATCATTAAGGATGTTAGTTTATGTATCCTTTGTTTTTTAAATTTTCTATAATTTGAAGTCTTAGGTTGTTTAATTTTTTAAAAATTTAATTATTGTGTAATATGTCAGAAAAAAACAAAAAGATTTTATTATTTTATATATTTCAAAAAGTCAAAAATATTTTTTTAGTATATTTTTGTCTTAACTTAATTTTTAAGAAAATCACAAAAATATTTTTTTAATCAACTTTATGTTAAGTTTTGTTATTAAATTCAGTATTAATGTTGTTTTCAAAGAAAAATCAGAAAAATACAAAAAGATTTTTTAATTGGACTGACTTATTAATTTTAGATTTTTAGTTCAAATTTAATCTGTTGGCCCAATTTTTTATATTCCCTTGAAAGAAATCGGCTGGCCGATAATTGTGGGATCGCGCAGACCCAAGCAAGACCCGACCCGACCCGCCTATTTAAATAGGGATATCAGGTTTCTTCCTCACTAAGTCATCTATTCCTTCTTCTCCCTCAATCGTCGCACATTCCCCACCGCCATTAACAAGTTATTTCAAGCTTCCAACCTCCAAAATCAACCATTTTCCTTCGAATGTGTTAGGTTTTTTCCTTCGGTTTTTAGTCATTTTAGGTAGTTTAATCTGTTCTTTTTCTCTTAGTGTAGTTAGATAAATTGTTCATTACATGTTTTTACATTAGGATCTGCATTTTCGTGCATTTTTATGAGTTTTTAAACTGTTCACGTTGCATGTGCATGAATACATTAAATGCTGTAAAAATTTCTAAGTCCCAAATTCGGACCATCCGAACTTCGGATGACCTTCCTTAGGAAATTTTTACATTTTTTTAAGGTCTCATCCGAATTTTGGACCACTGTTCATCCGAATTCGGATCATCCTCCGAATTCGGTCCTTATCAGCATTATTCATTTATGATTATTTTTCTAAGTATTTACCATTTTCTCCATCACGATAATTCGATCCATCCGAATTCGGGCCCCATCCGAATTCGGTCCTTCATCCGAATTCGGTTCCTCATCCGAATTTCGGTCCTCCATTCTGCATTTGCATACTTAGTTTTTCATGCATACTTTTTCATCCGAATTTCTAATTGAACCGAATTCGGACCACTGTTCATCCGAATTTCGGCTCATCCGAAATTCTACACTTAGGATTTTTAAAATTTTTACATTTTTTGCATTATTATCAAAATCACAAAAATATTCCATGTCCTTTGCACCATTGATTAGAGTTACGATCAGTGTTTGAGTGAAAATGTCTATCCTAGCATTGGTCTCTTAACGATTGACTTTGGACTTTATTAAGTAGAACTCACATTCTACTGATAAAAGACCCGATGTTTTAGACTAGAATAGACAGTTTCAAATTCACACTTATCTCAGACTTAGTATCAATGTTTTATTCTTTTAAGTATGCTATTCTAACACTGCTGCATGTTTACAGGACTAATGGAACCAGAAATCATCCTAACCCTTCCCCAATCACCACTCCCAAATAATAACGCCCAACTACCCGAAGCATCCCTTCTACCCGCATCCCAATATGTTGAGTTTGCCCCCCATAATTGGCAACTTGACATTTCCACCTTCTGCCACGACGCACAAGATATGACTTTTGATATCCTCAAAGGCCACCCAATTTTCTACGCCCTAACCCTCGCTATATCTGTTACATCCATCTACCTTCAACAATTTTGGCGTTATCTCACATTTGTGTCTGATGCTGAACCCCACTTCCTATCTACCATCGACTCCATTCTCGTCATGATCACCCAAGAAGCCATCCGCCACATTCTCCGCCTCCCTACTGAAGCCTTTTCTGTTACTAAATATGCCTTCGCCCCCATACCTTCCCTAATAGAAACCCTTAACAAGATCAAAACCCTCTGATATGATGGCCCACTAACCAAGCCATCCGAATTCAAAACCAAGCGTCTACAATCACATTGGAGGGTACTGTTTGATATCATAAACAAATGTTTCACCGGGAAACATTCAGGTCATGACTCCTCCTCCATTGAAGTTCTAGCAATGTTTGCCGCCTTCGCTTTAGATAGACATTACGACTACGCGGCATTCCTATTCGAGGAGTTGAAGAGAGCAGTACTCGAGAAAAGAACAAGACGCGGACGAAAGTACATACCATTCCAGCGGTTCTTGCAGCTAATCATCCAATTCTCCATGGACCAGGACGACGACATTCATGAGCGTCCCGAAGCAGATGTCTATTTCACCGCTGTTCTTCAACGAATAAAGATCCCAATGGCAGCAGCAAATGTAGCGGTAATGGATATTCCATTATCGCTGCTACATCAAGCCATTCAGACCGAAAGGGTAAGGGACTATATCAGGGCTGTATATCCGGATGAGGCTCGGTCAGATTCGACTGAGCCTAACCAGTCCGAAGGCGAGGAGAGATTGAGTGAGATAGAGGGAGTTGTGGTGGCAGTGGAAAATATTTTGGGTTTGGGTGAGTGGGAGATGTCTGAGGTGAGGGAGGGAGGTGAAGGTGAGCAGGAAGAGGCGGTCGATTCTGATCGGATCGTCTCTGTCCAATTGAGAGATGAAGGAGTTGCATCTGAGGGTGTCCTTAGCCCCATAAGTCGGACAACCCACCAAAAAACCACGAGTCCAGTGGTCGAAATCACCCCCACCATCAACTTGGTATCCCCTCAACGGGAAACCACTTCATTCCACAGGGATTTTGCACATACTCCATCACCCTCTGACTCGGAGAGAGGTGATGTTGAAGAAGGTCTCATGTCGCCCCCAGAGACCATCGTTCGTTCGACCACAGCTCACACCCCACCCCCACGCACAATGCACGACGCCTCAGTGGTGTCCACCCTTGAACAAGCCGCCTTCGTGGTGGCTCAACAAACTTCTGGATCTGAGCATCCCGCAGTGGAGCCAGAAATGATGGAAGGAAGACCTGATGTTGCCACTCAAATGCCATGAACATCAAGCCATCCCGAGATCTCTCTCGAGATGTTAACAGCGGCTCTTCGTGCTGCTGGTGTTATTACCCGGGCTGACCTGGACGCCCTTAAGAAAGCTGCCGAGGAGCGACATACCGCCCTTTTATCTTTTATCAAGGGTAAGGGTGTTGCCTCTGAGGCTCAGCTGCCACCGGGTACTCATCCAGTCCAAGCACAAATATCAGAGCTCTCAGAAAAAATGGACGCGCTTACTCGACTAATTCTTCAAGTCCAAGAGCAAATAAAACAGCAGAATGGACCGCCTGGAGTCTAGGGTAATTGAGCTTCAGTGCCATCCTTAGGCTGAATCCCTTAAAAGAAAGCATGACAATCAGGACGACCCTGATCGCCATGGGGGGGAGAAACACCGTCGGGTTCAGTCACAGGGCGAGATGCCAAGTGCAGGGGGAGCAGTACAAGGAGCAGAAGGATCAGTTCAAGGGTTTGAGGAAAAAGCTTTTGAGGTTCAAGAAATGATTGAAGACGATCCTATGTTTGAAGGCCCAGCTCCCTTAGATCCTATTTCGGCTATGGTGGAATATGTGCCAATTTTTGAAAAAGTTGAGGTTATATTAGTGTCTGATACAGACTGTGATAATGACCAAGACTATCATCCAATTACTCCCAAGCCTGAACCTGAATCTCCTCAGAAATCATCATCCTCTTTGGAGTTTTTAGATTCCCAAACCCACGTGCCTCAAGAAGAAATCCTATATTGCTATCCAAACCACATCCCCTGCTTCCATAGAAACCCCACTAGTCCAATCTACGCCAACAGTCCAAGAAATTCCACTAGCTCAATCAACCCCACCAGCCCATACTGCCGAGTCGTCAGGTCCCCGAACAGTAGACTGTTTTGATACCAGAGACGTTACTCCAACGTACGAAGTAACTGATATAGAATGGGTGAGGTGGTACTCAAAGGGTCAAGTGCAGTCTCTAGCTGGAGAGATAAAAGAAGAGCTAAAGCAGGACCGGAGGACACGAGTTTTGAAACTTCTTGAAGCTCCTCCCGCTGAGCTAAAAGAACCTCCGATCTAAGGTTTAAAAGATTTTTTTGAGAAAATTCCCTGCAGATTAGTTTTAAAACCCCTTTCTTGAAGAGGGATTCAAAATGGTTTTTAGAAAGAGACCTTGGTCTTACAGCAAACATCTTCTCATGGTTATGACCGATGCATCTAGAGCTGAACAAGCTTAGTACAATCAGATGATGCTAAGGGACAAAAGACCAAAAGCTGAATACTGGTCTAAGTCGAAGATTGTCAAGATCAACAAGATTAAAAAACGTGTATCTCATGTCACCGTTGTTGCCGCCCTTGTCAGAAGCATGAATCGCCGGTCTATTGTTTTGTGCTTAAGTGACTTTCAAATGGCGATTGAGAGTGCTTTTGGTTAAAGTCGGTCTAAGAGCTCTAGAGAAAGATATCTTTCTTCTAGACCATTATCCTGCTTACAAAGTTCTGATGGGGGGACATCATGCAATCATCTTTTTGGACGAAAAATGGCTGAAAAGGTTTATGTGCATTGAGGATCTGCCTTGCTACTCCGACAGTACAATCAGATTAGTCAGAGCCGAGCTTAACAAAAGAATACAAAAAGACGATACTCAGACAATCTATGAACTTAAAAGAAAAACCGAAGGATATTCAAGACATGCTCAGTGGTATAGAACTGTTGAACGAGAGGCTACATTTAAGGCAAGTGACTCGACTGTTCGACGTCGTCCTTGGCCTTAGAGAAACAACTGATCACGCCCGAGTTCATCCTCAATGATCGAAAAGGGGGAGATTTTTAGATATTTAATTTCGATCTTGTGACTTTATTTTGTAATAATTACTTTAGTTTATTTCCTTGTAATTTATTTCTAGTCTTTGTTTTAATTGTAACTCTTATGTTTAGAAGTTGAGGGGCCAAAGTTTAATAGATTGAAAGTTGATTTAATTCCATGTAAAGGGAAACCCCACCTAGGGTTTCCCAACACACACGGTCATTTTGAGAATACACAGCCGCCGCATTCGACAATTATTCTCTCTAACATTCTTCATCTTTATTCTTGCAAATCATTGAGTTATCATTCTGTTTTCCCTTGATTATTGGTGAGATCATACACATGTGCTGATAATTCTGGGAAATACATTTACAACATCAACTTCAATAGTTGATATCAAGAATCTGGAAATACATTTGTCTACTCTTGGTGAACTTCCAAATACTTCTTTTCAAAATGTAAATGGAAAGTTGATTTCAATAAACAGGCTTGTGAAACCTCAAAATACTGACAGTTCATGTGAAAAAGTTGTAAAGTCTAGTGATGGAATGTGTTCTCCATCAAACTACACTGCTAAGTGCCCAACAGCCTCACATGAACAGCGTAATGGAAAGGGTGTTAAACCTGTAGTATTGGTTCCTAAGCCTGTCAACAAGACAGATTTTGAAACCAAGACTAAGTGTAAGAAACCTATGCCTCCATTCAATGTTGAATTGTTTGAAAAGAAATTTTTAAAAGGAAAGCAGCATGCAATCAACAAGGTTAAATCTCATGTTGGAAATAAAGCTGCTATGGTTTCAAATAAGTTTTTAAATCATACTGGTAAACTGGTTATAAATGAAAGAAAATCTTTTGTTAAAACCAAACAAGATGACCATGCTACCACAAGTTTGCAAAAGTCATCTTAAATCAGTAAAGGCAAAAGCAAAGCCATTACTCAACCTGAGAAAATTGGAAATAAGTTTTCCAAACATTTGGAAGTACAAAAGACAGTTAAATTGCCTATATTTGATCTCTGTCCTCCTAAAAAGAGGAAAGAAAAAACAGGCAAAGCAGTTATTGTAGAACTTCCCATAAAACCTGCTGGTCCATCTAAAACAAGTCAAATCTTTGCAAAACCTGTTGATAAGACCAACAGAGAAAATTCAGAATGTGTTTTTGAGAGTTCTTCTTTCAAAAAATCTAAAAAGAGAAAATACTACAGATGTGGAAAGAAAACTCAGATGGCCAAAGATTGTCCTAAAATTGAGGACATAAGGCTCATTGACTCTGTTAATTCTAATACTTCAAAATTAAGCAGTGTTTGAAGTAGTAATGTCATTCAGGAAAGTATCCCAACAGACACAATCTAAATAGGGAATATTAGTGTTGATTTGAGTGGTAAATCAACAAAGGTTGATGAATATGGAGAACTCATTCCTGTGATGAATTCCCCTAAGGACAATGTTTCCTCTTGTTACTCTAACAACTAAGCTAGATTTGGTACTTGGACAGTGGCTGCTCTGGCCACATGACAGGTGGCAAGGATCTGTTGAGTGATTTCAAGCCTGAAAAGGCCCAAAAGTCACTTTTGGAGACAATGTCCAAGGATCTATAGAAGGATATGGAACCCTTTATGTAGGTGTTGCAATTTTCAACAAAGTAGCTGTGACACCCTTGCCACAATAACCACTATTTCAATACACCCAGGATTAATCACCAAACATAAATTATTACATAATGATCTGAATACTTAAATTAAAGTGCGGAAGCTTACATGTACATAAATAAAATAATACAACTTTGTCAAACACCCTACGGTATTACAAGGTTCCAATACTAAGTCTACACACTCAATTCATTATTACAACATCCAGAATATATTACAACATTGGTCCCATAGTACATTTACCAATTGAGTAGTAGATATCTTCCAAGACTTCACAAACGACCTAACTAGAAGGTCCGGCAGCAGATTTTCCTTTTCCTGTAAAAATTCAACAACTGAGGGGTAAGCGAATGCTTAGTGAATACATAGATTTACGCATTTTATAAATCTTATGAAGCCCCAAGAGTAACACCGATGACGAACATCGTATACTCTCTTCGTACACCAAGTACGAAGCAAGAGCCACAGCTCCTTCGAGCCCAAAGCTCGGCATATAAACCAACAATCTGAGACAGACATAACATCTGGGATGACTTACTGCCTACCAGAACCTCGGAGGGATCAGCTCCGGGTCATCTAGCGCAGTAATAGCTAACATAAAGCAGATATAAACATGCGAAATCATATGTACTCATTGTGGGTGCGTTATTAAACTTTAATCAATATTATTTCTCCTCGGGCTTTCAACCGGATCCACAAAGTACCCTACTGTGGGTTAAACAACACCACAAGGGACCTGTTATGTCAGTTGTAACAGAACATTGTGTCAATAACTTGTTTAATTTCATAAAACTTAATTTTATAAGTTTTGCAACCTTTGAGCCGAAATTCGGATCCCATACCCGAATTTGGACCCCACCCGAATTCGGACCCCCAATTCGGACCCCATATAAGTTCAGACCTTATCCGAATTCGGTCCCCAACCGAATTAGGACCTCGACCGAATTTCAACACTTAGGAATTATTTTGCTATTTTGAATATTCTGGAGTTCGGACCAGATCCGAGTTCATCTCGGTTCCGAATTCGGACCATCCGAAATCATATTTGTGCAGTTTTGTCATTTTCTAGATTTAATTTCCATCATTTTTGTACTTATTCAATGTTCGAAATAATTTATGCCAACTTGAATACACTTATTTCCAACACTTTGAACACTAATATTGACACTTTTATGCACCAAAACGAACCCATTTTTAACCATTTTTGTTCAATCGTTCAACACACACACTCGAAACACACACCAATTTCCAAAAATCATACTTAGAGTGTGAATCTGATGCTGAAATTTAATATATAGTTTCTCTATCACTCGAAAGAAACATAATCATAATAATACAACACATGCATTAACGTTTGCTACTCAAAATCTGTGATTCGAATTTTTGCCAAAACCGAACCAAAATGCTCATAAACTCAAAATTTAAAGGATTCTTACCTCAAATCTTTGATTGCAGTGTTTGTAATTCCTTTCTAGCAATCTAAATTCCAATTTCCAGCCTTTAATTCCAACTTTTAGTTCTTTTTGATTTGTTTAGAGAGAGAGCCGAGAGATATGAGTTTTAGAGAGACAGAGAGTGTGCTTGGTGAAATGAAATGAATGAAGACTTTCCATGCTTTTATTCCACACTTTCGACTCTTGACACATTTAGTCCCTCCACTTATCTGGTTCCATTAAATACTGAGTTTCATCATAATTTTCATCATTAACATTTTAACAATCATACTTAATAACTAAAAGTTGAAATTCTCAAATTTCTTAATTTCTTAAAATAACAACCAACTTTTAAATATCCAGATACATAATCATTTTTCATAATTCAACTTAATTATACAAAAATTCATCTAATTATCCCAATTACAATAAATTAAATCCGAGGATGTTACAGCATGGGCTCCACCACGCTAAAACTTCGTCCTAGAAATTACTTGGATCCAAATAGTTGCGGATATTTCTTCAACATCTCGGTCTTTGTTTCCCAGGTATGATTCGCTCCCTTATGATGCTTCCAACTAACCAACACCATCTCTATCTCTTTACTCCTTAGCTTCTTCACTTTGGTATCCAGAACACATTCCGGCTCCTCCACGTACCGGAGCCTTTCATCAATTTGCAACTCTGTGTGATCTGCCCAATCCTCGTTACCGGTAGTGAATGATTTTCTAAGGTTCCCCACATGAAACACCGGGTGTATGCCCGACATCTCTTCAGGCAACTCCAAACGGTACGACTGATTTCCAACTTTCTTTATTCTTCTGAATGGCCCGACGAATCTCGGAGCCAACTTGCCTTTCTTTACAAAACATGTAACACCTCTCATAGGTGACACCTTCAAATAAACCCAATCATTCACATCAAAATTGATCGTTTTATGCCTCCTGTCATGATAAATTTTCTGTCGATCCTGGGCCGCCTTCATATTCTGTCTAACCAGTTGTATCTTCTCGTTTGTCTCATGTAGCAATGCTGGCCCAGCAATCGGTGTTTCTCCGGTTTCTCTCCAATACGTAGGAGTCCTACACCTTCTCCCATACAACGCCTCAAACGGTGCCTTCTTTATTGTCGCGTGATAACTGTTATTACACGAAAACTCCATCAATGGCAAATGGTCATCCTAATTGCCACTGAGATCCAATACACATGATCTCATCATATCTTCCAAAGTAAGGATGGTCCGTTCACTCTGACCATCGGTTTGCGGACGATAAGTTGTACTCATCGCGATCCTCGTTCCTAATCCTTCTTGCAAAGCCGACCAAAAGTTGGAGGTGAAGCGGCTATCACGATCAGATACTATAGACTTAGGAACTCCATGTCTAGAAACAATCTCGTCCATATAAATCTGAGCCAACTTTTCCAAGGAATAATTCTCTCTTTATTGGAATGAAGTGTGCCGACTTGGTCAATCTATCAACTATTACCCAAAATGCATCATGTTGACGCCTAGTTTTCGGCAACTTCGTGACAAAATCCATTGTTATGTGTTCCCACTTCCATTCCAGAATGGGAAGCGGTTGCAGACTGCCATATGGTTGCTGGTGTTTAGCTTTCACAAGCCGACATGTCTTACATCGCTCCACATATTGACCAATATCTTTATTTAATCCCGGCCACCAGAAATCTGCTTTCAATTCGTTGTACATCTTTATGCTCCCGGGATGTACAGAAAATTTCGATTGATGTGCTTCTTCAATAATCACCTTTCTCATGCCCCCAAACTTTGGTACCCAGATCCTTCCATATATACCTTTCAATCCCGACTCGCTCGTTTCCATATTCTTAATTTGTACCCTAATATCTTCAGCACCAACATTTTCTTCTTTCAAGGCTTCCTCTTGAGCGGCTTTAATATCATCACTAATCGTGGAAGTTAACATTGTAGATCTAATCATGTAGTAGCAGTCCTTAGAGTAAGCTTTGCGACTCAAAGCATCGGCTACCACGTTAGTCTTACCAAGATGGTACAATATCTCACAATCGTAGTCTTTAATAAGTTCCATAGACCTACGTTGTCTCATGTTAAGCTCTTTCTGACTAAAGATGTACTTTAAACTCTTATGATCTGTATAAAGTTGACACTTAGTTTCGTACAGATAATGTCTCCATAACTTCAAAGCAAAAGTAACAGCTGTCAACTCCAAATCATGAGTCGAATAATCCTTCTCATGTTGTTTTAACTGTCTCGAGGCATACGCAATTACTTTCCCGCGCTGCATCAGTACAGCACCTAACCCCAGTCTCGATGCGTCCGTATATACTACAAAATCCTCATTGCCCTCCGGTAGAGCAAGTATCGGTGCTTCACTTAACGTCTTTTTCAAGATATCAAATGCCTCTTGTTGCACAGTTTCCCAAACAAACGGTGCATTCTTCTTCGTTAACGAGAAATCCTTTATAAATCTCGGATAATACCCCGCCAACCCAAGAAAACTTCTAACTTCTGTAGCTGAAAGAGGCGGTTCCCAGTTTCTGATTGCTTCAACTTTAGCTGGATCTACTGAAATCACAGCTCCAGAAATCACATGTCCAAGAAATTGGATCTGTTGCAACCAAAACTCGCATTTGGAAAATTTTGCATACAACTTCTCCTTTCTCAATAGCTCCAACAATTCCCTTAGGTGATCAGCATGCTCAGCCTCAGACTTGGAATATACCAAGATGTCGTCAATAAACACAATTACCGATTTATCTAACATCGGTCTACATTCTCTGTTCATCAGACCCATGAATACAGCCGGGGCATTGGTTAACCCGAAAGGCATAACCAAAAATTCATAATGCCCATAATGTGTCCTGAAAGCTGTCTCAGGCACATCTTCCTCTCGAACTTTCAGCTGATCGTATCCCGACCTCAAGTCAACCTTAGAGAACACACTTGCCCCATGTAGCTGATCAAACAAATCATCTATCCTCGGCAACGGATACTTGTTCTTAATAGTTAGCTTATTCAGCTCCCGGTAATCAATGTACATTCTCATCGTGTCATCCTTCTTCTTAACAAACAATACCGGAGCTCCCCACGGAGATGAACTCGGTCGAATGAAGCCCTTATCCAACAACTCCTGGAGTTGTTTCATCATTTCTTGCATCTCGGTAGGAGCAAGGCGATACGGAGAACGAGCTACCGGTGAAGCTCCAGGGATCTAATCTATTCGGACCTCCACTTGTCTCTCAGGCGGCACGCCAGACAAGTCTTCCGGAATTACATCCGGGAATTGTGATAAAACAGGCACATTGGCCACAGTCTTCTTCTCAGCCTTGGCATCAATAGCATATGCCAGGTAGGCGTCACAGCCCTTTGCAAAAAGCTTTCGGGCTTTTGCAATGGTGTTAACAAACACAGATCCCCGCTTCTCCTATCCCCGTATATACAGATCTCACGCCCCTCCGGAGTAGTTATCTTTATCATACGCTTCTTACACACTATATGGGCTTCATTCTCAATCAACCAGTCCATTCCGACTATCACGTCAAACTCACTGAATGCTATCGGAATCAGGTCCAGATTGAAGACTACATCTTCAATCACTAAAGTGCAGTTACGGTATACATGATCTACTTTGACTAGAGTGTTACTAGTAGTTTCAATATCAAGTATAGTAGATAACTTAGACATAGGCATCGACAGTCGTTGTGCAAACATGGTAGATACAAATGAACGGTTGTCACCAGAATCAAACAGCACTCGTGCAGGTAAAGAGTTAACTATAAACGTACCCGTAACCACTTCCGGGTTTTCCCTAGCCTCCTCTGCGGTAATCTGAAATGCACGAGTCGGTGCCCTTTGTAGCTGGTTCATGTAACAGCCCGTAATTTATTAAATATAATTTACAGCAGCAGACTTTGGATAATAAAGCAATTCTAATTCAAATATTAGTAATTAACCGAAAACATGAATCTTAAATAGTTAATTATATTAAGTTATAATTAATTCTGAAAAGTTGCCCAAAATTAGCTGAAATAAAGTTAATAATTAAAATTCAGCTACTTGACAAATTAAAGACTGAAAGTGACGAAACGGACTAAAAAGAATAAGAATGTGACTAAAAGACAATTATAGAAAATCTAGAACTCCTTTGCTATTATTTGCATCTGAAATGCAAATCAGATTGAAGGAAATAAAAGTTGGTCGATTCCGGAAATTCAGTAGAAAATCTGACTTTTCTCTATTTTCTATAAATAGAGCACCACCTCCTCATTTCTTAAGTTTGGAAAAGCTAGAATCCTCTCCTTCTCTCTCTACACCCTCACCTTCTCTCAAGAATTTCTCCTAAACGAACCGTCGGATTCTCGTGATTTATACGTCAACGGTTAGAGATCGTCAAGCTCTACAATATTCTGTCATTGCATGTTCGATTTGGTTCCGATTTGAGGTAAATTCGACCCTTCTTTTCTGTCTTTTGGTTCGGTTTTGAAAGAGCAATTTCGAGTTTGCTCATTTTCCCTTTATTTGAAGCTGATTTGCTCTCGTTTAGGACTTGCTTTTGCTTGGAAATCATCCATAGTCGAAGGATATATCTTGGACGAAGGTTAGTAACCATTTCTCTATCATTTATGTTCTTATTTAGATGTTAAAACCTGGAAAAAATGTTGAACATGAAGAACAGATTCGAAAAATCCTTGTTTAGACTCGAATGAGTGACATTTTCGAATCTAATCCCTAGACTCGAAGGGATGCTGGTTTCGAATCTAACTCCCTAGAATCTGTGCTGATTTCGAATCTAATGTTGTCCTCGAATCTAATGCTGCTTCGAATCTGTTGTGTGCCTTTCGAATCTAGGAGTATATCCGAGTCTATGCATGTGTTTCGAGTCTAATTACCTATTTCGAACCTATGCCTTTCGAATCTAGCTCCACTAGATTCGAATTTAAACTTGCTCGAATCTATTCCCTTAATTCGAGTTTGAGTATGTTTCTAGCCAAGGATTAATTCCTAAATCAGATTAAGTTATTTAAGCAACCTATTATAAATGAAAGTATCCTTTGATATTGATAAAAATCATAAGTTCAAGATGCATAACCATTTTATGTACAAACAAATTAACAGACACTGAATGAACTCTTAGAAATCGTATGTCATGATGCACCTAGCTAGTAATATGATTGGCTTTATTTCAAGGCCACACTTATCTAGTTAGATGAATCGTATTAATCTGATAAGAATAGACTCACCTTGGGACGATAGGAACTACCTCAGACTCGACAACCAGAATTGACAATAACCTGAATATGTAACTAGGGTTATATAGATTATGTCACGGACTTGACATTAATATGCCAGACTTGAAACTGGAATGCAGGAACCCGTCGATTTGACAGAGTAAACTGAACCGCTTAATTCGTTAAGCATTATCTGACTACGGACCACTGTGAGTGACAGATTTCATTAATTACTTGCATATATTTCGATACTTATTGGTGAATGTATTGACTGTATGGAAACTTCCGATTATTGCTGCATGTTTCTTTAATACTATATTGTATCATAGAAACGTATTTTTGACATTACTGAAGTTAGACACTTGAATTTCCTTGATTGCATGTTCACTTTTACATTTATGTAAATACGTATCATGCTTACTGCTTACTTGACTGTTTATATACTTGCCGCTGCACACTTCATTATCCGACAGGACCGAATGCGAGATCTCCATTCACAGGAGGGAATTCTGCAGATTCCTTTCCTAATTGACTTGTTTCCATACATTTCCCGTAGGGCTTCGGCCTTACACAGGGGAATACAAACTGGGTTGTCTCCCAACCTTTTTGCCGTCTCTGACGTATTGCCGATAGGAACTGATAGTATGTTATATGTGTGTGGTAACTAATGGAACTCTGTTAACTCACTAAGCTATGTTAGCTTACTCTGTCATGACAACTCTTTTACAGGAAAAGCTGATAAAGGCAAGACCATAGCAGGTAGTTCGTCCCAGGCTAAGTGATTCTGGACATTTGATAAATAGCAGACTTTTGGACTATGCTGATGCCTATTTTGGAAAGATAATGCGGTCTCGGGTAGCTTGTTCAGTCTTCCGCACTCTGATTGAAGATTTAGAAGCTAGTTAGACCACCTTTTGATCTTTAATTTATTGTTGTAATTAAGTATTCAGGCTGATGGACCTGTGGTATCAAACAATTAGTAATATTTATTACTTAATGAAATGAAATATTATGACGTGTACTGTTTGTGGAAACTTGGATGTTACAAAGTTGGTATCAGAGCAGCGGTTTAATCATCGGATTGGCCACCCGATACTTAAACTACTGGTATGATATGGACTATGTGACTCTGAATTCCCGAACAAGTCACCGAGGCCTAGGGTAACTTAATTAGTAAAGGACTACCCACACAACTTGACCTAAGATAGGCAAATGATGACTGAAAGGATGGGGGAGGGATTGACTGACTTGACTTTGACTTGACTTTGTGAGCCTGACTAACTGCCTTCATATCTATGAATTTAGATATGATTATCTGACGTAGGTATTATGACTCGAAATGTGCTTAAATTGAATCAGGAAATAATAGTTATTTCCTTTATATTTTCAGCCAATGGCTGATATGAATCCAAATGTTGCTGGTACCTCGACTGTTGGTAAAGCTGCTGATGCTGCAGCTGATCAACACAAAGAATCTGTTCATGTTGAGGATTTAGGCACTGACCCTGAAAATACGGCTAATGACTCAAGCAGTACTGCTACGCCTGTGCCTCCCCAGCAGGATCAATTATTTGATCTCATTCACAAGCTGAATGAGGAAAATCGTAGGCAAATACAGCTTATGATGGATAGGAATCGACTGCAGACTGATATGTCGGTTGAGGACCGATTTAAGGAAATTAAGGACTTGCTGACTAAGGGTAAAGCGGTTGTGCAAACTGACGAAGAAATCCAGCGCGAAATTGACTTTAGGCGCCGTGAAGAAGAACTTAGGTTGCGAGAACTTAGGTTACGGGAGTTAGAATTGAAGTATAGGGAAGAAATGTTAGCAAAGCCCAAGAAGAATCGAAAAAGGAAACGTAGGCATGAGCCCTCTGAGGGACGACAAAGGGATTTTTTTGTGAATTCTGGCAAACCGAGAAGTGATATGGAAGTAGTTGAAGTTGCTAAGGTAGGAGAACTTGAAATCTATCCGGAGCGAGCGACTCTTTTTATTGCCAAGTCTAGCAAGAAAGAAAAATCTGAGAAATCGGAAAAGGAGAGTGAAAGTTTAAGGCAGGGAGATAAGCAGTCTTTTAAGAAGGCTAAATCTTATGCTGTGACCGCTACGCCAAGGTCTGCTTGTCCTCGCTGCAAGCAGATTCATGGAGGAAAATGTGATCCTGTGTTCGTAAGATGCTACTGCTGTAGTCAGAATGGTCACGTCCGATCGGAATGTCCCAAGCGCAGTAAGGCTTGCCGAAACTGTATTACGTTGGGGCACCATGCTAGAGACTGTACCCGACCCCGATTTGTTCCTCCGCCTGCATTTTCACCCCGGCAATTATTCAAGGGTTCATCTGCTCCGAGGAATCAACCAAGATCTTTCCAGATGACAGCCGATGAGGCAAAAGAGACTGCTGATGTCGTCATAGGTACATTTCTTGTTAACTCAATGCCTACTCTAATCTGTCGTATGTGTTTGAAAAGTTTGCTAAACTGTTTGATTTTGCCCCAATAATGCTACCTGTACCGATAGATATAGAAACTGCGAGCTCGAGTTTTGTGACTATAAGTAGAATCTTTCGTTCTTGTAAGCAAGTGATTGATGACCTCTCCTCAGACTTTGACCTGATACCGATGTGGTTTAGAGAATTCGATATTATTATAGGAATGGACAGGCTCATGGCGAGCAATGCTGAAATCTTTTGTGCCAAAGGATAATTAGAATTAGAACCCCCGAAGGAAATGAACGTTATGTTTATGACGATAGAAAAACTCGAGATTTAGGTCTCATTTCTGTAATGAAAGCCCGAAAGTACCTAATCAAAGATTGATCTTTGATCTGGATATCATCAACTTAAGATATTTGAGTCTGACGTACCGAAGACTGCATTTCGTGTCGTTACGGCCATTTTGAGTTTCTAACAATACCGTTCGGTCTCACCAATGCCCCGGCCGCAATTATGGACCTTATGAATAGAGTATGTAGGCCAATGCTGGACAAATCAGTGATAGTCTTTATTGATGACATTTTGATTTACTCTAAGTCTGAACCTGACCGTGCGAAGCTCTTTCGAGAATTGCTAGAATTGCTACGAAATGAGCGACTCTACGCAAAATTCTCCAAATATGAGATCCTTTACCATCCAGGTATAGCAAACATTGTAGCAGATGCCCTAAGCCGCAAAACCGGACAAGACCATTATACCCGGTGTTATGCTATGACTTCTGTTGTTTTGGAGTCTGCCTTGCCTGAGTCGATTATTGCCGCTCAAACCGAAGCCATTCGGGATGAGAATTTGAAATCTGAACGTATGGTTACTTATGTGACCAAGCTGACCCTTGATAATCGTGGTCTTAGACGGTTCATGAATAGAATATGGGTCCCTAGATTAGGAGAAATTCGTGATCAAATTCTGTCGGAGGCTTCTATGTCAAAATTTTCGGTACATCCTGGTTCTACTAAAATGTACCAAGATTTGAAAACGGAATATTGGTGGCCTGGAATGAAGAAGGACGTAGGACGATATGTAGAAAATTGCATGACATGTTTTCAAGTCAAATCGGAACATCAGAAGCCGTATGGGGAACTACAACCATTGCCAGTCCCAGAATGGAAGTGGGACCACATAACCATGGACTTTGTGATGAAGCTGCCCAGGACTAAGCGGAATCATGACTCTATATGGGTAATAGTGGATCGACTTACTAAGTCAGCCCATTTCCTACCAATACGTGAAGATGAACGCCCCGAAAAGTTAGCTGAATTGTACGTAAAGGAAATCGTGACTAGACATGGTGTGCCATTGTCTATAGTATCGGACCGTGACAGCAGATTTACTTCTCGTTTTTGGAAGGCTTTTCAGAATGGATTAGGAACTGAATTTAAGATGAGCACCGCTTATCATCCTGAAACGGACGGGCAAAGTGAGAGAACGATTTTGACCTTAGAAGATATGTTACGCGCCTGTGTGATTGATCTCGGTGGAAAGACGTCGATGCCGAACTCCAACCTGTTGGAGGGAAACAGGTGAACGCCCGATCTCAGGACCAGCCATTTTGCAAGAAGCCCATGATCAGCTACAATTGATTCGACAGCGGATACAGACTTCTCAAGACAGACAAAAGAAATATCATGATCAAAGACGTAAGCCATTTGTGTTCGAGGTGGGTGATAAAGTGTTGTTGAAGGTCTCGCCAAGAAAAGGGATAGTGAGGTTTGGCAAACGGGGGAAGTTGAGCCCTCGATTTGTGGGTCCTTTTGAAATTTTCAAGCGTATAGGATTGCAAGCCTACAGATTATAGCTGCCTGCCGAAATGACTGGGATTCATGATGTATTTCACGTGAGTAATCTGCGAAAGTGCTTAATTGATGCTGAAGCTGCGTTTCCATGGAAAGAAGTGCAAATTGACGAGCAGTTGCAATACGAAGAAGAGCCTGAGCGTATAATCGATCTTAAGGTTTCGAAATTGCGCAACAAGGAAATCCCAATGGTGATAGTTCAATGGAAATATCATAAGGGATCTGTGCAAACTTGGGAACGAGAAGACGAGATTAAGCAGAAGTATCCGAAGTTATTCCTGTTTTAGTCGATTCCGAGGACGGAATCAATTTAACGGGGGAAGATTGTAACAGCCCGTAATTTATTAAATATAATTTACAGCAGCAGACTTTGGATAATAAAGCAATTCTAATTCAAATATTAGTAATTAACCGAAAACATGAATCTTAAATAGTTAATTATATTAAGTTATAATTAATTCTGAAAAGTTGCCCAAAATTAGCTGAAATAAAGTTAATAATTAAAATTCAGCTACTTGACAAATTAAAGACTGAAAGTGACGAAACGGACTAAAAAGAATAAGAATGTGACTAAAAGACAATTATAGCAAATCTAGAACTCCTTTGCTATTATTTGCATCTGAAATGCAAATCAGATTGAAGGAAATAAAAGTTGGTCGATTCCGGAAATTCAGTAGAAAATCTGACTTTTCTCTATTTTCTATAAATAGAGCATCACCTCCTCATTTCTTAAGTTTGGAAAAGCTAGAATCCTCTCCTTCTCTCTCTACACCCTCACCTTCTCTCTAGAATTTCTCCTAAACGAACCGTCGGATTCTCGTGATTTATACGTCAACGGTTAGAGATCGTCAAGCTCTACAATATTCTGTCATTGCATGTTCGATTTGGTTCCGATTTGAGGTAAATTCGACCCTTTCTTTTCTGTCCTTTGGTTCGGTTTTGAAAGAGCAATCTCGAGTTTGCTCATATTCCCTTTATTTGAAGCTGATTTGCTCTCGTTTAGGACTTGCTTTTGCTTGGAAATCATCCATAGTCGAAGGATATATCTTGGACGAAGGTTAGTAACCATTTCTCTATCATTTATGTTCTTATTTAGATGTTAAAACCTGGAAAAAATGTTGAACATGAAGAACAGATTCGAAAAATCCTTGTTTAGACTCGAATGAGTGACATTTTCGAATCTAATCCCTAGACTCGAAGGGATGCTGGTTTCGAATCTAACTCCCTAGAATCTGTGCTGATTTCGAATCTAATGTTGTCCTCGAATCTAATGCTGCTTCGAATATGTTGTGTGCCTTTCGAATCTAGGAGTATATCCGAGTCTATGCATGTGTTTCGAGTCTAATTACGTATTTCGAACCTATGCCTTTCGAATCTAGCTCCACTAGATTCGAATTTAAACTTGCTCGAATGTATTCCCTTAATTCGAGTTTGAGTATGTTTCTATCCAAGGATTAATTCCTAAATCAGATTAAGTTATTTAAGCAACCTATTATAAATGAAAGTATCCTTTGATATTGATAAAAATCATAAGTTCAAGATGCATAACCATTTTATGTACAAACAAATTAACAGACACTGAATGAACTCTTAGAAATCGTATGTCATGATGCACCTAGCTAGTAATATGATTGGCTTTATTTCAAGGCCACACTTATGTAGTTAGATGAATCGTATTAATCTGATAAGAATAGACTCACCTTGGGACGATAGGAACTACCTCAGACTCGACAACCAGAATTGACAATAACCTGAATATGTAACTAGGGTTATATAGATTATGTCACGGACTTGACATTAATATGCCAGACTTGAAACTGGAATGCAGGAACCCGTCGATTTGACAGAGTAAACTGAACCGCTTAATTCGTTAAGCATTATCTGACTACGGACCACTGTGAGTGACAGATTTCATTAATTACTTGCATATATTTCGATACTTATTGGTGAATGTATTGACTGTATGGAAACTTCCGATTATTGCTGCATGTTTCTTTAATACTATATTGTATCATAGAAACGTATTTTTGACATTACTGAAGTTAGACACTTGAATTGCCTTGATTGCATGTTCACTTTTACATTTATGTAAATACGTATCATGCTTACTGCTTACTTGACTGTTTATATACTTGCCGCTGCACACTGCATTATCCGACAGGACCGAATGCGAGATCTCCATTCACAGGAGGGAATTCTGCAGATTCCTTTCCTAATTGACTTGTTTCCATACATTTCCCGTAGGGCTTCGGCCTTACACAGGGGAATACAAACTGGGTTGTCTCCCAACCTTTTTGCCGTCTCTGACGTATTGCCGACAGGAACTGATAGTATGTTATATGTGTGTGGTAACTAATGGAACTCTGTTAACTCACTAAGCTATGTTAGCTTACTCTGTCATGACAACTCTTTTACAGGAAAAGCTGATAAAGGCAAGACCATAGCAGGTAGTTCGTCCCAGGCTAAGTGATTCTGGACATTTGATAAATAGCAGACTTTTGGACTATGCTGATGCCTATTTTGGAAAGATAATGCGGACTCGGGTAGCTTGTTCAGTCTTCCGCACTCTGATTGAAGATTTAGAAGCTAGTTAGACCACCTTTTGATCTTTAATTTATTGTTGTAATTAAGTATTCAGGCTGATGGACCTGTGGTATCAAACAATTAGTAATATTTATTACTTAATGAAATGAAATATTATGACGTGTACTGTTTGTGGAAACTTGGATGTTACAGTTCAGGCGGTTGACTGAACCACCACTAGATCCTCCAGATGATCGGGTTGAAGATGGAGCAGCAGCTGCTGGAGCGTTCTTTCTACAGTTTCTACTATAATGCCCCCATACCCCACACTTATGGCAAGCATCAGCTTTTCGTGGACACTCACTCTGAAAATGGCCCAACTCTCCACAGCAAAAGCAAGTGCGTCCATTAGTGCGCTTGCTGAAGTGTTCCAGGTGACACTTATTACAATATTGCGGCTCGGTGTTTATGGAGTAGGCACGAGCATGACCAGAAGACCCAGATGATCGGTGATAAGACTACTGTGGCAAATACTGTGACGAATACTGTGACGAGCGAGAAGATCCCGAGTATCCTCCCTCACGCTGGCGCTTCGGCGGTGACGGTTGTGTTGGGTTAGTAGCAGCGGCAGACCCAATTGAGTAACCCGACATGATCAAAATTTGTTCTACATTTCTGGCAGCCTCAAGTAAGTCAGCAAACGTAGTGTAGCGCACGTTGCTCATAACTCTTCTAATCTCTATATCCAAACCAGCCTCGAACATGGTTACTTTCCTTTCTTCGGTATCAACTTGATGCGGCGCAAACAGACTCAGCCTCGTGAATTCCACAGCATACTGGGACACAGTCTTAGTCCCCTGCATCAATGTCATGAACTTTGCCTCAAGTCTTCGGCGCTCATCAACCGGACAGTACTACTGAATGAATAGGTCAGTGAACTCAGCCCATGTCATTACAAAAACTTTCTCCAAGGTTAAGGCGTTAACCATGGAATTCCACCACATGATCGCATCTTTGGTGAACATAGCTGTAGCATACCGAACCATGTCCTTCTCAGGACAGTCGCTGATTCGGAATGTCCGTTCGGTTGCTGTTATCCATTCAAGTGCGGCAACAGCATCCCCCAATCCATTAAACTCGACTTCCCCATTTCCCTTGAAATCCTTAAACCGACAACCTTTGGGCTTATTAGATGACCCAGTGTTGTCATCTCGTTCATCATTGTTGCCCCCTTCTTTTTCCTTATTCTTTCTCTTGTCTTCCCTTCTCTTAGCTTCGGCCTCATCTCGAGCCCGAAAGCGGTCTTGTATCATCTGATTTTGCTCAGCCATCAAGGCTAGCATCATTTCTCTTGTTTCCTCGGGTGTCATTCCTCCTCCAGACATGTTCTGAAATATAAAACATATAACTTGTTTAGTAACATGTCATTTATTTAAAGACACCACCCATTGTCCCGTATAAAAGTCAATCTCCTATGACTACTAGATCGTAGCCTATCTTAGTTCAGATCATTACTTAAACCACTACATATCACCACTTAATGTTTGAGACCAAGACCTCACGGACACTTGAATCTCAAACAACTGCTCTGATACCATCTCGATGTGACACCCTTGCCACAATAACCACCATTTCAATACACCCAGGATTAATCACCAAACAGAAATAATTACATAATGATCTGAATACTTAAACTAAAGTGCGGAAGCTTAAATGTACATAAATAAAATAATACAACTTTGTCAAACACCCTACGGTATTACAAGGTTCCAATACTAAGTCTACACAAACGACCTAACTAGAAGGTCCGGCAGCAGATTTTCCTTTTCCTGTAAAAATTCAACAACTGAGGGGTATGCGAATGCTTAGTGAGTACACAGATTTACGCATTTTATAAACCTTTATGAAGCCCCAAGAGTAACACCGACGACGAACGTCGTATACTCTCTTCGTACACCAAGTACGGAGCAAGAGTCGCAGCTCCTTCGAGCCCAAAGCTCGGCATATAAACCAACCATCTGAGACAGACATAACATCGGGGATGACTTACTGCCTACCAGAACCTCGGAGGGATCAGCTCTGGGTCATATAGCGCAGTAACATCGGAATAACAGATGCGACCCGCCGGTCTATCGATAGATGCACAACAGAAGAACGGATATGCAACAAGATCAATGTGCATCTAAATCTACGCAAGTTAGTAGCATTCCAGACGATAATGAAGCAACATGTGTCAGAAGGCAATAGCTAACATAAAGCAGATATAAACATGCGAAATCATATGTACTCACTGTGGGTGCGTTATTAAACTTTAATCAATATTATTTCTCCTAGGGCTTTCAACCGGATCCACAAAGTACCCCACTGTGGGTTAAATAACACCACAAGGGACCTGTTATGTCAGTTGTAACAGAACATTATGTCAATAACTTGTTTAATTTCATAAAACTTAATTTTATAAGTTTTGCAACCTTTGACCCGAAATTCGGATCCCATGCCCGAATTCGGACCCACAATTCGGACCCCATAAAAGTCCCAATTTGGACCCCATATAAGTTCGGACATTATCCGAATTCGGTCCCCAACCGAATTAGGACCTCGACCGAATTTCAACACTTAGAAATTATTTTGCTATTTTGAATATTCTGGAGTTCGGACCTCATCTGAATTCGGACCAGATCCGAGTTCATCTCGGATCCGAATTCGGACCATCCGAAATCATATTTGTGCAGTTTTGTCATTTTCCAGATTTAATTTACATCATTTTTGTACTTGTTCAATGTTCCCCTTTTTAACGATTTTTGTTCAATCGTTGAACACACACACTCGAAACACACACCAATTTCCAATAATCATACTTAGAGTGTGAATCTGATGCTGAAATTTAATATATAGTTTCTCTATCACTCGATTTAAACATAATCATAATAATACAACACATGCATTAACGTTTGCTACTCCAAATCTGTGATTCAATTTTTTGTCAAAACCGAACCAAAATGCTCATAAACTCGAAGTTTAAAGGATTCTTACCTCAAATCTTTGATTGCAGTGTTTGTAGTTCCTTTCTAGCAATCTAAATTCCAATTTCCAGCCTTTAATTCCAACTTTTTGTTCTTCTTGATTTGTTTAGAGAGAGAGCCGAGAGATATGAGTTTTAGAGAGAGAGTGTGTGTGCTTGGTGAAATGAAATGAATGAAGACTTTCCATCCTTTTATTCCACACTTTCGACTCTTGACACATTTAGTCCCTCCACTTATCTGGTTCCATTAAATATTGGAGTTTCATCATAATTTTCATCATTAACATTTTAACAATCATACTTAAAAACTAAAAGTTGAAATTCTCAAATTTCTTAATTTCTTAAAATAACAACCAACTTTTAAATATCCAGATACATAATCATTTTTCATAATTCAACTTAATTATACAAAAATTCATCTAATTATCCCAATTACAATAAATTAAATCCGAGGATGTTATAGTAGCCTATGTGTCTGGGCTAAAACACAATCTTGTAAGCATTACTCAACTGTGTGATGCTGGCTACAAGGTTAACTTTGATGAGCACTTAGGGTACATACTGGATCCTCAGGGTAAAGTTGTGTTTTGTGCACAAAGAAAGAAAGGTGTATACATTGTAGATATGAAATCTGCTGATCAAACAACTGAGACCTGTTTCATCTCAAGGAGCAATGCAGACCTCAATTGGTTTTGGCACAAAAGGCTCTCACACCTGAACTTCAAGAACATCAACAAACTCTGTAAGAAAGAGTTAGTAACAGGTTTGCCATCTATAACCTTTGTTAAGGATAAACTCTGCTCAACTTGTGAGAAGGGTAAGCAGGGAAAAACATCTTTTTAGTCTAAACATAATTTTTCTATTGATTCACCTCTCTTCTTAATCCATATGGACTTGTTTGGACCAGTAAGTGTCTCAAGTATAGGAGGTAGAAGATACACCTTAGTAATGGTTGATGAGTTCTCCAGGTATACATGGGTGATCTCTAGATGACCAAAGGAGAGGCTGCCAGAGAAATTATTGGATTTATAAAAAAGATAGAGGTTCTAAATTTTGCCCAAGTCAAGCAGCTTAGAACTGATCATGGTATTGAATTCAAAAACAGTACTCTTGAGGACTTCTGTGAAGAAAGAGGCATTTCTAAAAACTTCTCATCTGTAAGAACACCACAACAAAATGAAGTTGCTGAGAGGAGAAACAAGATTCTTATAGAAGCTGCTAGAACAATGTTGTGTGCATCAGGTCTCCCTTCATCATTTTGGGTTCAAGCTGTCAACAATGCTTGCTTCACTCAAAACAGATCTTTACTGGTGAAAAAGTTCAACAAAACTCCTTATGAATTACTCGAAGGGAGAAAGCCAAACATAAGCTATTTCCATGTGTTTGGATACTCGTGCTTTATTCTGAATCAAAGAGATCAGTTGGTAAGTTTGAACCCAAAGCTGATGAAAGAGTGTTTGTTGGATACTCAACTATTTCCAAAGCCTACAGAGTATACAACCCCAGGAGAAAGGTAGTAGATGAATCCATCAATGTCACCTTTGAAGAGTCTGCTAATCATTCACTCAAAGTTGAACTTGAATCAATTTCAGGAGTCTTTAGCTTTGATGATCTTCTACACTCAAATGCTGAAGAAAAGGACTTAAAAGCTTCCACGTCATCCAGAGTGGAACCTGTTAACCATAATAGACATGATGATGACTATATTGGTTCACCCTGTGTGAATAAGTGCACTGATATAGTTGATGTACCATGTCCAGAACCAACCAATGTTGATTTCCCTGAATCCTCTGCTGATGTGTTCAAAACCAATGTTACTTCCTCAACAGTTGAACAAGCTTAAGACATCAGTATGTATGACAATCATGAAAGTTGTTCTTCAAGACCTATTGTGAATGAAACTGGTGCTCAAGATACAGAGAAATCATCATTGAAACGTCATCCTAAGTGGATCAAGTGTCACCCAAATGATTAAATAATAGGTGACATCAATAAAGGTGTGCAGACAAGGTGGGACAACCTTCGAAACTTTTGTATGTTCTCAAGCTTTGTGTCCCTGATGAAGCCAAAGAAAATTGATGATGCACTGAAATATGACAATTGGATCACTGCCATGCAGGAAGAACTCAATCAGTTTGAGAGAAATAAAGTATAGAAGTTGGTCCCCATGACTAAAGGAAAAACAGTAATTGGCACAAAATGGGTTTTCATAAACAAGATGGATGAGTAAGGTCATGTCATTAAAAATAAGGCAAGACTGGTTGCTTAAGGGTACATGCAAGAAGAAGGTATTGACTATGATGAAACAATTGCTATCGTGGCCAGACTAGAAGCAATTCGGTTGTTTCTGGCATATGCTGCTCACAAAAGCATAAAGGTATTTCAAATGGATGTTAAGAGTGCATTTTCGAATGGTAAGCTGCAAGAAGAAGTATATGTTAAGCAGCCTCCAGGTTTGAAAATTAACATCATCCAGGTTTTGTCTATAAGTTGGACAAAGCTCTCTATGGACTAAAACAAGCCCCCTAGAGCATAGGTCTCTATGGACTAAAACAAGCCCCCCAGAGCCTGGTATGACACTCTTACTGAATTCTTATTAGCAATGGGTACTCCAGAGGTAAAGTGGATACTATACTGTTCATAAAGAAGGTTAAGTTTATATTATGCTTGTTCAAATTTATGTGGATGGTATTATATTTGGTTCTACTAACGAGCATCTGTGCAAGAATTTTTCACTACTCATGAAATCTAAGTATGAAATGAGCATGATGGTGAACTAACTTTCTTTTTATGATTATAGGTTAAACAAACCTCAAATGGCATTTATATAAATCAAAGAAAGTATACATTAGACCTTCTTAAAGAAATTTAAATTTGATCAATGTTCTCTTATCAAAACCCCAATGGCAATCAATGTTAAATTGGATGCTGATGCCTGCGGCAAGCTGGTTTCTGTAACAACTTATAGAGGCATGATTGGGAGCTTGCTATATCTGACATCTAGTAGACTAGATATAATGTTTGCTACCTGTTTATGTGCTAGGTTTCAAGTTGATCCAAAGGAATCACATTCTAGTTGTTGTAAAAGGAATCTTTAGATATCTAAAGGGTACACCAGGTTTTGGTCTTTGGTATCCTAAAGACTCAAGTCTTGATCTAACTGGCTACACATATTCTGATTTTACAGGTTGCAGGCTAGAAAGAAAAGAGCACAACAGGTGGGTGTCAACTCCTTGGTGGAAAGCTGATAAGTTGGTGCAGTAAGAAGCAAAACTCAATGCCCACTTCTACTGCTGAAGCTGAATACATTGCTGCTGGAAGCTGCTGTGGACAGATTCTATGGATGTAGCATCAAGTTCAGGATTATGGTCTGGTAAATAGGAAAACTCCTATTCTATGTGATAATACAAGTGTCATAGCAATCTCCAACAACCCTGTTTTCTACTCAAGAACCAAGCATATAGAAGTCAAACATCACTTCATAAGGGATCACATCCAGAAAGGCAATGTTGAGGTATCTTTTGTTCCCACAGCAGATCAACTTGCAAGTATTTTTACCAAACCTCTTGATGAAAATAGGTTTAATACCCTTGTATGCAAGCTGGGAATGTTAAATAAAAGTGACTAAGTGTCATTGATGCTCAAAGGTTACTTGAGCAAATTTGCTAAAATCTCAAGCAACAGCCTTGACAGAACAGGTTTCACCAGTTCTGTACTTAGCCAGTTCTTTGAGATTCGAACAGGTTTGGAAAAACAACAGTTTTAAAACTAAGTTTCCTTTAACCTGTTCCGTTGTCAAAACCTGAAATCTGCTCACTCTGTTTCTGTCATACAAGGCATGCCTTGTAATCTGTTCAGTTATTGAACAGGTTTCACATTGAAACATGTCCTTATATAACTTCACAGGTTTTATTAACAGATTACAGATTGAACATATTTAATCAAATTCTTTCATCACAGGTTTTAGCAACAGCTTTGAACATCCACCTTTAATTAACATCACTTCACATTTAAGTTATTTAAATTATGTATTTATTCATCTTAAGTACCTGCGGATAATGTGTGTTGCGTGTTTAAAAAAAAGAAAAGCATCAAGTAGGCCTGACACATGTGCTGACGTGGTAACCGTTCTGTTCCATTAGTCATCACATTTCAAATCAACCGTCGTTTTCTCTCTTCCACTATCTCACATTAAAAATTCTATAAATACCCACTATCACTGTTTCATCTTCTTCTTCCCTACTGTGAACCTACATATATCCATACTCTCTGAAAAACCCTAACCACCATCAAAAGACTTTATGTCTAAGTTTTGTGCATTTTCATCAACTTCAACAACGGCTTCTTATACTCCCCTTGTCCCTGCATTTTTTGGTGATGATGTTATCAAACATTCATCAGTCACCACCACACTTACCATTAAGGTCTACCAACTATGTAGCAAATCTCACTATCCCAAAGAACTACATAAACAAAGGATATGAACCCATTAGACTTCCTAAAATCTCACCCACTTCACTATGCCATGACAGCCACTCCTGGTGTCATGTACCAAGAAATGGTCTATGAATTCTAGTATACTTGTTTATATGATTTTGCTACTAAGACCATTCGAGGTACCAGTCTAAACAACACTCAGATTGTTGGGATCAATGATGCTCTACTTCAAGAAGTACTTCATCTTCCTGTGGTTGAAAAGTATGATAAACCACAGCCTGAAAATCAACAAATGGGTAGCTTGCTGAGATGTTGTGGTGTATCTGTGTTGGGAAATAATCTAAGTATGTCAAGCTGTTAGTTAGGATTTCTCAAGCTGTTTGTAGTATTTCTGTGTAATTACAAAGTTCAAGCTGTCAGTTCAATAAACTCGAGCTGCTAGTTCCAAAGTTCAAGGTGCCAGAGTCAAAGTTCAAGCTGCTCAACAGATAGATAACAGAAAGTGCTAAAATTCAGGAAGTGATAAAGATTTCATGATTTGAAGATCTTCCAAGCATATCTACTACAAGAGAAATCACAGTTCGTCAAGGAAACAAATAAGAAGGCTATAAATAGATATAGACTAGGTCTTTCTCAATGTAATTGTGGTGCTTAAGTTTTCATATTGTAATTGCATTCTGATTAAAGTTTCTAAAGCCTCTAAGGTTGAAAAACCCTAAGAACAGTTTGTGTTCTTCGTCTAATCAAACAGATTAGAGGTGATTGTAATCAGAGTTTGACAATATAAAGGTTTCGATATTAATTGTGTTTATTTGATTATATGTTCTTTATTGTTCTGAAAGTTTTCTTAAAACAATTAAGTGTTATTCCGCAAACTTCTTAATTGGACTTTGATTCAAAACAAGGTTATTGGTTTAACTCTGATTTATTTAACCAGTTAATCTTAGTGGATCTGGGCAAGGACATAAAGTGCCTATGCTCAAACCCACTGAGTTCGAGATGTGGAAACTCAGGATTCAATAGCACATTCAATTGATTGATTATGTGTAACAACCTAAACTTTAATTAACGTCAATCAGCAACAACAAACATGATTAGCATTAATTATTAAGTTTAAAGTTAACTATATGTTAAAAGTAATTTTAATTACATAATTAGCAGAAGGATTTTTATAGAAGATAATAAAAGTTACAACAAGTCATATGGTTTAATTATATAAGTAGTTATGTATTTTGATGCTAAATTAAAAATAAAAAATAAAAAAAAAATTTGGGGCTAAATGAAAAATCTAACAAACTTGATATAATTAAAAACCCCTAAATTGAGCTGCACTCCATATCATCAATAAGAGAAAATTGTATTCTATCTAACCCTCACAAGAACTCACGGTTCCTTCAAGATAATCAACAGGATTTCAACCTACAATTCAAGGATTCAAGTTTTAAACAAGATACAAGAATCAAGCAACAAGAAATTACAAAGATTCAAGGTAATTTCACAAATATATTGTTCTTGAATGTGGGATGGAAACCCACGGTTTCCTGGGAATTTTACATGTTTGAATCTTCTTCAAAAGTTCAAATTCATCATCAACTTATGTTAAAAATCAGAAATTAAATGCATGCATGTGATTAATATGTGGTTAATTGAAGATGTTTAGCATTTTAAGGATTAAAATATATGTTTCTGCATATGTGTGTCGTGTCCTGTTTTGTCGAGAATGACAGGCCAAGAAGGCCAATAGGCCTTCGGCCTTGACTCCATTCTATTCATGTGTCTTTGCTTGATAAATTTTGCATCTAATTCTCCTTTAAATCTTCATGAATTGCTGCTGGAAATTAGATAAAAACAGAAAGTATAATCTGAAACTGCAGTCTTGTGTGTGCAGTCTTAATAAAACAAAAGTAGCCCAATTCTTATATTAACAATCTCGGATAGATGGAGCTGTGAAAAGAAACCGAAATCTGTCCAGCAGCATACTTTTATTGTTTTCTCGGATGTTTGTGGCTCAAATCAGCAACCAATTAAGTCACTTTTATTTGCATAAAAAGGGTTATGTGTATGTCTGTCGAAAACAGGAAAGGCAGCAGCCTTTCCTTTCTTTTTTTTAAGCACATTTTAATTACCGAATTGTGGATATGTGTGTGTCGATATGTGGCTGTCCAAATCGGAAACATGACAGCAGCTTTCTTCCATTTTCATTTGGTTTCATAGATATAGTATGTGTTATGTGTGTGTGTATCGATGTGAAACAGAAACAGAATCTGATTTGTGCAGTGTGTGTGCGTGTATAGTGTGTATGTTGTGTGCAGAGAAAGACAGCAACCTTTTATATATAGATGCAGGTGTGTATGCTGAGAGTTAAAACAGAAAACAACAACCTTTTCTTTTAACCATTTCAGCCTCCATTTTTAGTCTCAAATGGACCTCAATATTGATCCTTAACCTTGAACATGTAACATGAATTTGTTGGCTAACCTGAGGGGTGTTGCTGCTGTATTTTCGAAGCACGGACAGCAACTAGAAGCTGTGGACAGCAGCATAAATCAGTTACATAACGACATCCAAAGATGGCTTGGCCTTAGGCCGAAAGCCTCATTTTATGGCTCAATTCTTTTGGCCTTCGGCCAAGACAAATGGAAACTTAAATAGTACTGTACAACCATGTTGCATGGCTGATATAGAACCCCAAATATGGACCATAAAAGCTGCAAGAGCAGCAGCAAAAACAGTCCCCAAAGAACTCACGTTATGACTTGGCCCTTGGCTAAAAGTCTCTCGAATCCTCAACCATTTCTTTTAGCCTTTGGCCCTAGCCTTTAGACCCTTTCATAACTTGTTTTTAGCTTGTATTATGGCTGTCGTTAGGTCCTAAAGATGGGATATAACAGCAGCAAAACATAGCTTTAAATTGACAACGGTTTAATGCTTTATTTCGTAGCCTAAGTCTGTGAGTCCTTGCATTAATCGCCTTAACCTTTGGCCTTCTCATTAAGGCCTGAAAAATGATAAAAATAGGAGTGTAAGAGGTGTAAAAGTGTTCTATTTGTATACTTTAGAAAGTATATACATGATAAGGGGTATCCTTGAATGAAATGCATATACATGTGACTCCTTATAAATGAGCCTTAAGGCTTATTATCATGAAAATAGAGCATAAATCAAAGTAAGTCTTGGGATGTGCAGGTATACATTAAACCACCCCATAGTGATTAATATTGCATATGTATGCTTGTATGATCATTCATGAACACATACATACAGAATATGCATTAAAAGGTAATTAAAGGCATAAAGGAATCGACAACATGAAATTAAACATGGTGACAATATAATGATCCTTAAATAGGACTTAATATGACATATGACATGATAAATTCTGGATAGGTTCAGATAATTCTGAACAAAGTAATAAAGTAACAAAGTAATAAAGTCTGAGATAACACGAAAAACTCAATAAAGGTATAAGTCTATACATAAGTTTCAGAAAGTCAGAGAATGCATCAGATTTACATAAATTATGTTGTGTAAAGTCAATAAAAGCTTATGTAATTAAATTGTCGTACAATTAACAGGTTCAGCTAAATCTGAACCATGTTGTAAAGTCAAAGTCCGTAAAGCCAAGCCAGAAAAGTCAAGTTAAAGCAATTAAAGCCAAGATCAGTTAATAAAGTCAAGCCAAAGTCAGAGAAGCAAGTCAAAGCCAAAGTCAGAGCCAAAGTCATTAAAGTCAAAGCTAAAGTCCGTAAAGTCAATTGCTAAATCCTGAGATAACTCAGGTGGTGGATCCAATCCGCTTGCGAAAGTCAAAGTCAACAGTCGTGCAATAAAACCTGTAACTGTGAGTTATAGATATAACTATATACATGCTTGTCTTCATGTGAGACATATTGTTGTTCTAGCTTTATTTGAAAGTCTATATGCTCAGCTAGAATGTGACATGTGCACACCTTGGTACGGTGATGCCCTGTGGATCATGATAGTTTTTAATATGTCATCATGCACACTTGTCTTTACAATCGGAATTAGTCTTGGATATATTATTGTTGCTATCTTGATTCATTACTTGAATATTTTCAGTCATTTGCCTTGATATCAATGCTTTCATATGCTTCCGCATAATTCAAGTCTGAGAAAGTCTATGTCAGTCTATGATTAAGTCTACTCCGATGTTTGCCCACGTTGTCTTACTGGTAGCTAGCCCAGTATGTGGTTGGCCCCCACAATTAAAAGCGTGTGCGTGGGATTAAACATCATCCGATCTTAAGTCCTATGTCTCACAATGTCTGGCTGATAGCGGCAGTCATGTCAAAATCACGCTTAAAGTCAAAGTCAGAGATTAAAGTCAAAAGTCAAAGTCAAGTCTCCGCTTAAAATTGTCATGGCATGTTAACTGTTAAATCTATAATCTCACTAAGCCCCGCTTACAGTTGTTGTTGAATCTTTTTACAGGTTTAATCAAAGGAAAAGGTCCAGCTGACCCAAGTCTTTAGGATCTGCTCGCTTGAATTTGAAGTCACTAGACCACTACTTCAACTAAAATTGGTATCGAATGAATTGATTATGGTGGTGGTTTGGGTAGAAGCACTGACATGCATTGTGGTTATATACTAGATTAGTGTCCTTGTGCCCTTTATAGTTTACTTTTAAACTTATTGTAAAATAATCCTAATTTCTGTAATGACTTAATTCCACATTTTATTAATTCTATCTTAGTTGTGATTGATGCTGTATTGCTCCTTGGGACCTAGTCATTCAGGACTGCCCCGTAAGGGACGGTCTTGACAGGATGGTATCAGAGCAATAGGTTTGAGTGAATCAAGTATTATGAAAGTAATACTTGGTCTCAAACTTAAGCAATACATAAAGTGTCAATCATGCTAGGTGGCTTGAACTGAGATAGGATGTACAGACTGTTAGGATGGGAAAAAGGGTACATAGTCACTAAGTCTATTAACTAAAAGTCACTTGAATTTTTATGTTTCAGTAAGAATGTCTGGACTAGGAGGAATTCCTGATAATGTCACGCCTCAGCAACTGTTTGAGATGATACAACAACTGTTAGCACAACAAAATGAACAACAAGTCAAACTAATCCAAGAACAGTTCCAGGCTCGTGATGAGGCTGAAGCAAAGCGTAAGGCTGATAAAAAGAACAAAAGAAAGGATAAGCAAATCCATAATGATAAGTCTGATTCTGATAACTCCAATGAAAATGCCCACACTGAAAAACCAAAAGGTTGCCGATTCAAAGACTTTAAGTCTAGTGGTGCCTTGACATTTGAGGGTACTGTAGACCCTATCCAGGCATTGGACTGGATTTGTCACACAGAAGAGATTTTCAGTATCTCTGAGTGTTTAGATTCACAAAAGGTCAAGTTTGCTACTGCCTTATTTGTCGGAGCTGCCCGCGCATGGTGGAAGACACAGAGGAGTATCTACGGAGAGGACGTCATCCAAACACTTGAATGGGAGCAATTCCTCGACATGTTCAACGCTAAGTATTGTCCCGCAGATCAGCAAGATAGAATGGAAGTTCAATTGATGCAACTGACTCAAGGCGACCAAGACGGTCGATGAATACGAGCACGAGTTCTCGCGATTGTGTGGCTATTCATCTTATCAAGTAGCCACAGAAGAAAGAAAAATGAATCGTTTTCGTAGAGGACTGAACCCAAAGTATCGTCAGCCGATAAGTGGTAACAAATACAAGACGTACTTGGAGATGGTGGAAGCAGCTAGACAAATTGAAAGTGAATATCGAGAGTATGGTGAACAACTAAGCGCAACTCAAATCAGTCCTACATGTCCTTCTCCACCAAAGAAGCAACGATTCAGTAGATTCTTCAAGACAAGAAAGACTCAGTCTCAACAAACTCATCAGTATAGCTCTCCTCAGAAGGCCAAGTCTTATGCGATTCAATCAGAACAACGAGTGTGCAAAAGGTGTAGGAAATCACATATTGGGTTATGTAATCCAATGGATGTGATATGTTATGTTTGCAGCAAAATAGGTCATAGCAGCGAGGAATGCCGAACGAAGGGTCTTGGTTGTTCCACGTGTGGAAAACCGGGACACTTTAATTATCAATGTCCAATGAGAAGCAACAGTCAATCCGTGTCATATGCCGGAGGTTCAACAATGAAGAGCACTGCTGCAACACCGTCAGCGAAAGCCCGTGCTTATCATATCGCAGCCGAGGAAACAGAGGACATGCCAAATGCAGCCATGAGTACGTTTGCTAATTGAATACCTATCATGCATCATTTGGTTTTACTACAAACTATTCAATTATCTCTACAGCACTTTCATATCGATTAACCAAGTATTGAAACAGCCACAAATAAACATGATTTACTCATTAATAGCATAGTCTTCAATATCGACATCATTCCGATTCCATAGAAACATTTAAAAAATAGGATCGCTAAGGAGATCAGGAGAAATATTTTTTTTATTCTTCATTTAAATCAACTAGTGATATCAAAACAAGTCATGAGTTCAACTGTACAGCTTCGTCATCGATAGTGATTATACGGATGACATATAGGTTGTATCAGTTGAAGCTATGACTTAAATGTTTCTTTCAAATCAGAAATTTTACCTATAAGCAATATAGGTATCAGTGCCTGAATCATGTGTGATTCAAAAGTTATAAGGAAACCCAAAACTGAATTTTTAAATACAAGCTTCTTCGTAAAGCCTGGTAATCTGAAGGATTACAACGTGTCTCATAACGAGGCAGAGGTAGAAGTTGTTGATCCAATAAAATGAGAAGATGATCTTTGAACCAGTTTGTTAAGCACCCAATGTCAGCTTGAATTGAAATCAAAAGAAGTCAGAGGCACAAAGCTAGAGTCAAACGAGAAATACAGAGAAATTCATAAGAATTAAGAATTTGGTCTTGAATGACCAATGAAAGTCAATTAAAAGTCTATACGCATATATATATATATATATATATATATATATATATATATATATATATATATATATATAGATATATATATATATATATATATATATATGGAATTCATATTCCATTGTCTTGTCAATAAAAGTCTTGGCTAAAACAAATGAAGTAACCCTGGACTCAGGGATTACAAATGAAAAGTCATCTCAAATCTTAATAATAGTCGGCTCAAGTCAAAAGTCTGCGAAACGATTGATGATAAAAACGTCATCAATGAATGTAAATGTTCAATAGAACTGATGTGAGATTCAAAAAGCCACAACTGGCTCAAGATCAAAAGAAATGAGATATAATCTGTTTTAATTAGATTGATATCCAAATGAATTAAAAGTCATACTGGATCTCAAAGCGTAAGTTGACACAGTAAAAGTATAAGCGATAAGCAGAAATCCTAAAATTTACTTACGTCATCGCATAAGTCAGCTTATAAGCTATATGATACTGAAAAATCAGTATATGTACTGGTTATAAAAGCCAAAGAGGCAAAAGCTATGAAATACAGATGGTGCTCAATAAACACCAGAACGTTTATGTCAGATTATGGGAATACATAGCTACTTTGTTATTCCTCAGTTACGTTTATCTGAACATAGACAACTTCGGGGACGAAGTTATGCGTGGTGGAGCCCATTCTGTAACAACCTAAACTTTAATTAACGTCAATCAGCAACAACAAACATGATTAGCATTAATTATTAAGTTTAAAGTTAACTATATGTTAAAAGTAATTTTAATTACATAATTAGCAAAAGGATTTTTATAGAAGATAATAAAAGTTACAACAAGTCATATGGTTTAATTATATAAGTAGTTATGTATTTTGATGCTAAATTAAAAATAAAAAATAAAAAAAAAATTTGGGGCTAAATGAAAAATCTAACAAACTTGATATAATTAAAAACCCCTAAATTGAGCTGCACTCCATATCATCAATAAGAGAAAATTGTATTCTATCTAACCCTCACAAGAACTCACGGTTCCTTCAAGATAATCAACAGGATTTCAACCTACAATTCAAGGATTCAAGTTTTAAACAAGATACAAGAATCAAGCAACAAGAAATTACAAAGATTCAAGGTAATTTCACAAATATATTGTTCTTGAATGTGGGATGGAAACCCACGGTTTCCTGGGAATTTTACATGTTTGAATCTTCTTCAAAAGTTCAAATTCATCATCAACTTATGTTAAAAATCAGAAATTAAATGCATGCATGTGATTAATATGTGGTTAATTGAAGATGTTTAGCATTTTAAGGATTAAAATATATGTTTCTGCATATGTGTGTCGTGTCCTGTTTTGTCGAGAATGACAGGCCAAGAAGGCCAATAGGCCTTCGGCCTTGACTCCATTCTATTCATGTGTCTTTGCTTGATAAATTTTGCATCTAATTCTCCTTTAAATCTTCATGAATTGCTGCTGGAAATTAGATAAAAACAGAAAGTATAATCTGAAACTGCAGTCTTGTGTGTGCAGTCTTAATAAAACAAAAGTAGCCCAATTCTTATATTAACAATCTCGGATAGATGGAGCTGTGAAAAGAAACCGAAATCTGTCCAGCAGCATACTTTTATTGTTTTCTCGGATGTTTGTGGCTCAAATCAGCAACCAATTAAGTCACTTTTATTTGCATAAAAAGGGTTATGTGTATGTCTGTCGAAAACAGGAAAGGCAGCAGCCTTTCCTTTCTTTTTTTTAAGCACATTTTAATTACCGAATTGTGGATATGTGTGTGTCGATATGTGGCTGTCCAAATCGGAAACATGACAGCAGCTTTCTTCCATTTTCATTTGGTTTCATAGATATAGTATGTGTTATGTGTGTGTGTATCGATGTGAAACAGAAACAGAATCTGATTTGTGCAGTGTGTGTGCGTGTATAGTGTGTATGTTGTGTGCAGAGAAAGACAGCAACCTTTTATATATAGATGCAGGTGTGTATGCTGAGAGTTAAAACAGAAAACAACAACCTTTTCTTTTAACCATTTCAGCCTCCATTTTTAGTCTCAAATGGACCTCAATATTGATCCTTAACCTTGAACATGTAACATGAATTTGTTGGCTAACCTGAGGGGTGTTGCTGCTGTATTTTCGAAGCACGGACAGCAACTAGAAGCTGTGGACAGCAGCATAAATCAGTTACATAACGACATCCAAAGATGGCTTGGCCTTAGGCCGAAAGCCTCATTTTATGGCTCAATTCTTTTGGCCTTCGGCCAAGACAAATGGAAACTTAAATAGTACTGTACAACCATGTTGCATGGCTGATATAGAACCCCAAATATGGACCATAAAAGCTGCAAGAGCAGCAGCAAAAACAGTCCCCAAAGAACTCACGTTATGACTTGGCCCTTGGCTAAAAGTCTCTCGAATCCTCAACCATTTCTTTTAGCCTTTGGCCCTAGCCTTTAGACCCTTTCATAACTTGTTTTTAGCTTGTATTATGGCTGTCGTTAGGTCCTAAAGATGGGATATAACAGCAGCAAAACATAGCTTTAAATTGACAACGGTTTAATGCTTTATTTCGTAGCCTAAGTCTGTGAGTCCTTGCATTAATCGCCTTAACCTTTGGCCTTCTCATTAAGGCCTGAAAAATGATAAAAATAGGAGTGTAAGAGGTGTAAAAGTGTTCTATTTGTATACTTTAGAAAGTATATACATGATAAGGGGTATCCTTGAATGAAATGCATATACATGTGACTCCTTATAAATGAGCCTTAAGGCTTATTATCATGAAAATAGAGCATAAATCAAAGTAAGTCATGGGATGTGCAGGTATACATTAAACCACCCCATAGTGATTAATATTGCATATGTATGCTTGTATGATCATTCATGAACACATACATACAAAATATGCATTAAAAGGTAATTAAAGGCATAAAGGAATCGACAACATGAAATTAAACATGGTGACAATATAATGATCCTTAAATAGGACTTAATATGACATATGACATGATAAATTCTGGATAGGTTCAGATAATTCTGAACAAAGTAATAAAGTAACAAAGTAATAAAGTCTGAGATAACACGAAAAACTCAATAAAGGTATAATTCTATACATAAGTTTCAGAAAGTCAGAGAATGCATCAGATTTACATAAATTATGTTGTGTAAAGTCAATAAAAGCTTATGTAATTAAATTGTCGTACAATTAACAGGTTCAGCTAAATCTGAACCATGTTGTAAAGTCAAAGTCCGTAAAGCCAAGCCAGAAAAGTCAAGTTAAAGCAATTAAAGCCAAGATCAGTTAATAAAGTCAAGCCAAAGTCAGAGAAGCAAGTCAAAGCCAAAGTCAGAGCCAAAGTCACTAAAGTCAAAGCTAAAGTCCGTAAAGTCAATTGCTAAATACTGAGATAACTCAGGTGGTGGATCCAATCCGCTTGCGAAAGTCAAAGTCAATAGTCGTGCAATAAAACCAGTAACTGTGAGTTATAGATATAACTATATACATGCTTGTCTTCATGTGAGACATATTGTTGTTCTAGCTTTATTTGAAAGTCTATATGCTCAGCTAGAATGTGACCTGTGCACACCTTGGTACGGTGATGCCCTGTGGATCATGATAGCTTTTAGTATGTCATCATGCACACTTGTCTTTACAATCGGAATTAGTCTTGGATATATTATTGTTGCTATCTTGATTCATTACTTGAATATTTTCGTTCATTTGCCTTGATATCAATGCTTTCATATGCTTCCGCATAATTCAAGTCTGAGAAAGTCTATGTCAGTCTATGATTAAGTCTACTCCGATGTTTGCCCACGTTGTCTTACTGGTAGCTAGCCCAGTATGTGGTTGGCCCCCACAATTAAAAGCGTGTGCGTGGGATTAAACATCATCCGATCTTAAGTCCTATGTCTCACAATGTCTGGCTGATAGCGGCAGTCATGTCAAAATCACGCTTAAAGTCAAAGTCAGAGATTAAAGTCAAAAGTCAAAGTCAAGTCTCCGCTTAAAATTGTCATGGCATGTTAACTGTTAAATCTATAATCTCACTAAGCCCCGCTTACAGTTGTTGTTGAATCTTTTTACAGGTTTAATCAAAGGAAAAGGTCCAGCTGACCCAAGTCTTTAGGATCTGCTCGCTCGAATTTGAAGTCACTAGACCACTACTTCAACTAAAATTGGTATCGAATGAATTGATTATGGTGGTGGTTTGGGTAGAAGCACTGACATGCATTGTGGTTATGTACTAGATTAGTGTCCTTGTGCCCTTTATAGTTTACTTTTAAACTTATTGTAAAATAATCCTAATTTCTGTAATGACTTAATTCCGCATTTTATTAATTCTATCTTAGTTGTGATTGATGCTGTATTGCTCCTTGGGACCTAGTCATTCAGGACTGCCCCGTAAGGGACGGTCTTGACATTATGCCCTATGGGAAGCTGTTGAAAATTCTCCTGCAGTTGATCCTGAACTAGATGCTGAAGGCAAACCAAAAAGAACACCTCCAAAAACTGAAATTGAGAGAAAGGCTAGAATGAATGAAGTTAAAGCTCTCACTATTTTACAGATAGCTAATCCTAATGCTTATCAACATCAGTTTAAAAAATTTTATACTGCTCATTCTCTATGGCTTGCTTTAGAGAAAAGATTTGCTGGCAATGCTAACACAAAAAGAAATCAAAAGGATCTTTTAAAACAGCAGTATGAAAATTTTTCTGGAGGAAAGAATGAAAACCTTACTCAAATCTTTGGTAGGTTCAATAAGCTGATAGGTGAGTTGGAGAGTGCTAAGGTTAGCCTGGATCATGATGAAGTAAACAGAAAAATCCTCAGATCTCTTGGTGAAGAATGGACAGTATATGCTGCACAATGGAGAACAAAGGACACTCTAGATGAAATAGAGTTGGATGATCTCTACAATAGCCTGAGAGTGTTTGAATCTGAAATTGAAAATAAAAAGAAATTTTTTTCTTATAATCAAAACACTGCTTTGCTATCATCAGCATTAAATGATAAATCAAACTGACGTGACTCCTTTTCAGGAACTGATGGCAACACTTCTGAAGTTCATTATGAGGCATTTGTTGCAAGTGATGGACTTTTTGCTCTTAATGATGAAGATTTGGAACAGATCCATCCAGATGATCTAGAAGAGATGGACTTAAAGTGGCAACATGCCATGTTGACTATGAGGGCCAAACGATTTCTTAAAAGGACTGGCATATCTAACTTTCAAGCCAGAACAGAAGGCAAGCCAGCATTTGACAAATCAAAGGTTGAATGCTTCAAATGTCATAGGCTTGGCCACTTTGCTAGAGAGTGTAGATCACAAGGTCAGCAGCCACCAAGACCCCAACAAACCAGTCAAACACAATCTTCACAAGCTCTTGTTTCTCAAGAGGACAATGTCTTTGACTGGAGTGACCAAACAGAAGAGGAGTTTCAGAATCAAGCTCTTATGGCAGAAACTATAACTGTCACTTCCACTGAACTACCATCTGAGGTAAATGCTAAACTCTGCTCTCAAGCATGCAAAAATATGGTTAGAAAGTACAGAGATCATAATGAAAGCATGTGTAAAACTCTAGCTAAGATGAAAGAGAGGAGATATGAGTATATGCAGGCAATAGAAGATCTTGAAAAACAGATCAATGATTATAAAGACAATGAGATTAAGATGGGACATGATAGAACATATCATGAGTGGGAGAAAAAGGAACTAAATGAGAAGATAGAGACCCTTAATAAGAAATTAGATGAGGCTTAACAGAAGGTGTTAGAGGCTCACAAGAAAGTAGAATCTATAAACATAGACTTGGGCAGCTTCAAGCTGGTCAATCAAAAGCTAGAACACCTAATGGAAGTCCAATTTAAAGATAGGGTAAAATCTCAACTGAATCCCAAGGAAGGAATAGGATATAATGCTACTCCACATCCATATAATAATAAATACATTCATCTATTAGTGAAGTTGATGATAGGCTTGTGAATGAACCATTAGATGAGAAAATGAAAACTGTAGATCCTATCCTTGAGGATAAGTCTGAACCTGAAGAAGAATTGGTTACTAATGAAGGCAGTACGAGTGAGGAAGCAGAGAGTAATTCCAAAACCATGAGTGAACCTATAGGACCTCTTGTTTCCAACTCTATCAGAACCAACAGCCTGGGGGAAAAAACCAACAGTCTGAAAGGAAAAGAGAAGATGAGTGAATACAATCATGCTCCATATGTTTCTGTACCTTCTAACTGTAATATTGCATCTTCTTCCAAAACATGGTGTCCAAAAGCATGTTGTCCAAAAGTTTCCCACACAGCAGCAGGTAAGGGGAAATCAAAGGAACAAGAATCAGTTATGGTCACACAAAACTGGTTCCCCTATCAAAAGAATCAAAAGATGTTTCCATTGTGGCAGGAAAAACCATCTGGCCAAGCACTTATATAAACCACCTGTTGCAAAACAGGCTGTGTTTCAAAAACATGCATTTCACAAATATCAAAAGTTTTAAAGTGTAACATCCTCGGATTTAAATTATTATAATTGAAGTTTATTAAGTTTAAATTTGTAATTTAAGTTGAATTATGAAAGTTGGTACGGAATTTTGATTAATTATAAAGTTTGTTGTATTATTTGGAAATCTAGAAATTTCAATTTATTTAAGTGAAAATAATTATTTAAGTATTAAGGATAATAAATAAAAGATGGAACTCTTTTATTTTATAAATCAGTATTAAATGGGATCTGATGAGTTGAGGGACTAAAGGTGTTAAAATGGAATTTTGAAATAAAAAGACCAAAGGTCTTTCATTTCCAACTATCACACTCTCTCACTAGAAATCTCTCTCTCATCTCTCTCGGCTCTCTCACTCTCTCTCTAAGATCAAGATCACAAAAGCTTGGAATTGGAAGCTGAAAATTTGGATTAAGGTTGTTTGGGAGGAACTAAAACATCTGCAAGAATCGATTTAAGGTAAATATCTCTTTAAATTTCGAATTTGGGAACATTTGGTTCGGTTTTTATATGAACCGAAAATTAGATTTTGGAGATTCAAACATGGATGCATGTGTTATATAGTTAAAGATTTGTTTAAATCTAGTGTATATGAAGCTACATGTTAAATTTCAGCTTCTGATTCAGCTTATAAGTATAATTTATGGATTTTAGTGTGTGTTTTAGTGTGTGTTCGATGGATGAACAAAATTGGTTAAAAAGGATGTAAATTGGTATGAAAGTATGATAATATTAGTGTTAAAGTGGTTGAAACTAAGTGTATTTTTAGGGGGGTATAATTTATTTCATGTATTGAATAAATATGGAAATGACTTAGATTTAAATCTGGAAAATAGTTGAATCAAGAACAGATTCGTATGGTCCGAAATTCGGATGTTCGAATTTAAGAGGTTTCGAATCTGGCACCATTCGAATCTAGGCTAGATTCGAATCTAGCATGTAATCCGAAATGGCTTTTGATCCGAGATGTGAACAATCAAAAATGGCAAAATATTCTAAGTGTTTGAATTTCGGATGGGGTCCGAATTCGGTTGGGGACCGAATTCGGATATGGTCCGAATTTAGTATGTGGTCCGAATTTATTATGTTTCGAATCTATTAAATGGTTCGAATTTAATTAAGGTCCGAATTTGACAATACTTCGAATTTGTATTGGTCCGAAATGGGCATAGGTTCGAATTTTGCATGGAATCCGAATTGGGATGCATATGGGATCCGAACTGGGGGTCCGAATTCGGGTGGGGTCCGAATTCGGACATAGATCCGAAATTGGGACCAAATTTTGCAAGAATTATAAAAATTAAGTTTTATGAAATTAAACAAGATATTGACACAATGTGTTGTTACAACTGATTTAACAGGTCCCTTGTGGTGTTGTTTAACCCACAGTGGGGTACTTTGTGGATCCGGTTGAAATTCTGAGGAGAAATAATATTGCTTAAAGATTAATAACGCACCCACTGTGAGTACCTTTGATTTTAACATTGCTGCATCTGCATTATGTTTGCATTGCCTGCTGAGGCATGTTGTTTCATATACGTTTGGCATTCTACTAACATGCATATATGTTGATTCACATTCATACTTGTTGCATGTCCGTTCATTTGTTGTGCATCCTTTCGATGGACCTGCGTGGTCGCATCTGTACTCTGATGTTACTGTGCTATATGACCAAGAGTTTGACACCTCTATGGTCAGGATAGACAGTAAGTCATCCCCGATGTAATGTCTGCCACAGATGGTTGGTTTTTCTTATGCCGAGTGTCAGCTCGAAGGAGCTGCGGCTCGGGTTTGCGTACTTGGAGTACGTGTGGAGTATACGGTATGTGTTACCGCGGTTACTCTGGGTGGCATCATAATGATTTGTAGAATGTGTAAAATCATATGGTATTCACTAAGCTTTAGCTTACCCCTTCAGTTGTTACATTTTTACAGGAAAAAAGAAATCCGTCGCGGGACCGTCTAGCTAGGACGTTTGTTGAAGTATTTGAAGATTTCTTCTGTTTAACTTGGTATTTGTTTTATGGAATCAATGTTGTAATAAATTTGGGGATGATGTAATACAGTTTGAGTTTGTAGACTTAGACGTGTAACCTATATAGCACCGTAGGGTGTTGGACACATAATTTGTATTATTTTATTTATGTATTTTGCTTCCGCGCTTTAATTAAGGTATCAGATTATTATATATCTGTTTGTTGGTGAATAATCCTGGGTGAATTGTTATTGGTGGTTAATATGGCAAGGGTGTCACATAAAGGCCTCAAAACCTGTCACCCCAGTTCCAAAGAATACAGTTGATCACAGGTTCATAGAAGTCAACAAAAGGCAGTCTGTACACCAAAACCAAGCTTTAATGAAATCTAAATTAAGCATGAAAAAGGTATGCTGTGTCAAAGGCAATAACACAGATCAAACTGCTAATACAAAATTTGAAACTGTTCAGTCAAAAGTTGGAACTCGCAGTGAAAATTCTGAAACTGCTGGCACTCAACATCCAGTTCCAACTGCTAAGTCAAAAACTGGAACTGGTAGTGGATCATCTGAGAATGTTAAAGAAAAAATTGGAAAGAACACCTGGACACCTCATGTCATAACTAAATACTCCTCACAGAATCCACCAGTGGATCTCACTAAGTTTAAAAAGACACAAACAGTATTTAGTTTTGTCAATGCACAAGGACAACACAAAACAAACTTGGTTTGGGTTTACTCCACTACTAACTGCTTCTGTTTGTGCAGGGCAACCACAGGAACCTACGTAGGACGAGATGGCATGTGGACAGTGGATGCTCTAGGCATATGACAGGCAATTCTAAATGCTTGTCAAATTTCAAAAGCTTTTAAGGAGGATTTGTTGCATTTGGTGGAAATTCCAAAGGAGGTAAGGTAACAGGTAAAGGTACTGTCAAAGCAGGTAATATGATACTTAATGATGTACTGTATGTTGAACAGCTGAAGTACAACTTACTAAGTGTGTCTCAAGTGTGTGACAAACAAAATATTCATCTATTCACGGACTCTGAATGCATTGTCCTATCAAAAGATTTTGAGATACCTGAAAAATCTTGTTTTACTTAGAACACCAAGAAAGGACAATGTCTACTGTTTGGACACAGAACACTTATCCAAAACAAGTACTTTAAGCATTTTAATATCCTAAGCATCATCTAATGAATTTTCTCTCTGGCACAAAAGGATGTGTCACATGAACTTCAAATCCATGAATGTTTTAGTCAAAAATAACTTGGTAAGAGGTTTACCACAGAAGGAGTTCATATGTGATGATCATTGTGTAGCCTGCCTCAAAGGCAAGCAACACAAAACTTCTCATAAGGCCAAGGAAATAAATTCAATCTCATCTGCTCTCCATCTTCTTCATATGGATCTTTTTGGTCCAAAATCTGTTTTGAGTTTGAATAAAAGAGCCTACTGTTTAGTCATTGTTGATGATTTCAACAGGTTTACATGGTGTTAGTGCATCCTGTGTGACGATAGTAGTCTAAGTATAGATGATATTTTGTAATAGTCCAAGTGTTCGTAATTTCACATTAATACATGTTTAATATATATTTTGATATATGTGTTGATATTGATTGTATATATGTTTGAACTTGTTGGTGATAGATGTTTTTACTTAAGTTCAAACATAAGTTCAAAGATAAGTTCAAACGTAAGTTCTAGAACAAGTTCAAAGACAAGTTCTAGAATAAGTTCAAAGCCCGGTTCGAACTTATGGTGGACAAGTTCGTGGGTTTGGGTCTTCTTGAACTTGTCCAGGGTAAGTTCGAATCTAATGTCTATAATTAAGAGTTAATCAGTTTTGATTAAGGAGCTTGGCATAAATTAGCATTCGGGCAATTACGAACTTGCAGAGAGTTTTCAGTGTGTTCTTGGAGAGAATCACGTGTCGGGACGTTCGAGTTTACGTCTATCATCGTGTGTGTCTCCGTGTTTCATGTGTGTGATCAATCCGTTAAGCCACTAACGAGGATTCCGCACTCGTTAGACGGTGTCGCGTCAAGATTGGATATGTAGGTAGGTGACCTTACAAGTGGTATCAGAGACATAAGGGTGTTCATCGTGTTCTTCGCGTTCATCTTAAACATTCTTGGTTTCTTCACATTTTTAATAAGTTTTTCGAGTTATACAAGCAAAGTAACAGAGAAAAATTCTTATTGGTTCACTTTTTCAGTCGAAATCATTGTTTTTAACTCTAAAAACATTGGTTTAATATGAAAACTTGAAAAAATGGAATTTTTGGCCATTTCTCGAACTTGCGGCGCTCGAACATAGGGGGTATTAGGGTTCACTTGAACTTGTCAGAAAATACGCTCATCTCGAACTTGATTTAGGGCTTCTTTCGAATTTGGCTGAGATTCGAACTTGTTACATTCGAATTTGTCAGATTTCGAATATGTCAGAAATCTCGAACTTGTCAGACCTTCGAACTTGTTGATTTCGAACTTGATCATTTTCGAATTTAGTTTCAAACGAATTTAACTTTAAACTGATTCGAACTTGCCTAAGTTCAATAGGGTTTATTTTAAATTAATTTAAAATTAAATTATCTAAGTTCGAATACAAAAAATTTAGAAAGGATGACCAGTTTGCAAAAGTTCATCGAAATGGACCATGAGGTCGGCAAGGCAAATTCTCCGCCAAAGCTGATGAAGTTGGAAGATTATTATTGGTGGAAGGATAGGCTCGCCGATTTTGCTCGTTTCAACGATATGCGAATGTGGATTTGTATCGATGAGGGATATGTGCCACCAACGCAAAAATTTGAAGGTCGTCAAAGAGTCTTATCATATCAGAAGATGAAGGATGATGATAAGAAACTATATGAGGCCGGGAACCGAGCTTTCTCGATTATCCGAATGGCGTTACCTCAAAAAATTCTACACACCATGAGAAATTATAGGACTGCTAAAGAGCTATGGGATGCTCTAGAGAAAAGGTGTGAGGGAAATCCACGTGTTCGCAAGAGTAGGATGGAGATGCTGAAACAACAATTTGCAATTTTCAAGGCTCTGAAGAACGAGACACTTGATGAGACAATTACGAGATACTAATCTGTTAACGGAGCTTGACAATCACAATGTTGTTTACCAAGAGACTGAAAAAATTGAAAAGCTTCTAGATGCTTTACCTGCGAGATGGGAAATGTACACCGCTTTAATTAAGCATGATGAAGAGAAGTTCGAGACTCTCACTCTTGAAAGAGTAGTTGGAACGCTGAGGGCTTATAATTTCAAAATACAGAAAAAGGAAAGGGAGGTTGAGCAGGTTCAAGATCCTGAAATGTATTTTGGGAAGACAAAACCATCGATTGGTGGTGATATGAAGTCGGGAGCCACAACTTTCTTCTCAGGAGAAGAATCAATTCCAATAGCTGTAGAAGAATCGAGTAGTAAGGCATTCTTAGGGTTTTCGAAACCGGAAGAAAAGCCAACTCAATCAGCATCTACGTCACAAGGATACACAAAGATGCCAACGAGCGCAAAATCAGCTGAAGATCATCTGAATCTTTTGGCTTCATTTGTCGCCGCGTACGGCAATTGCGTTCAAAGGAAAATAAACGATCCTGCGCTATGGGATGAAGACTAAGATCAGGTGGATCCTGATGACTTGGAGGAAATGGACCTTCAATGGCAACTGGCCATGGTGACTCAGAGAGTCAAGCGGTTCATGAAAAGAAAAGGGAGAAATCTGAGCGTAGGCAACAGCAAGGTTGGGTTCGACAAATCTAAGGTTAAGTGCTATAACTGCCAAGGATTAGGACACTTTGCACGAGAGTGTCAACGACCCAAAGTTGAAAACTATCAGAATCAATCTCATGGAAGATATGAGTCTGGTAGTTCGGGTAATCAAGCTAACATCACTGGTCTGTTAACTAATGTGACATCTGACAGACAGCTCGATGGAACTTACGATTGGTCTACTCATCCGGAGTCGAACGCTAGAGCCTTCATGGCTGAAGTGACTGAGATGGGGGATGACGGAGCAGAGGAAGTGACAAAGGACAACGAACAGAATGATACAAGTCTTGTGTTGGTGGAGAAGTCAGACAATCAGACCATTCTGGAGTTTGCCGCACAGATGGCTAACGTGGAATCGGATCACAAAAGGATAATTCTGAACTTTTCTACATTCCAAGACTTATGTGTTTTATGTGCTACTTCCAATGATAGGTTGAGCTTAGTTCTAGAAACACATAACAACTTAACTGCTCAGATAGAATCTCTAAAATCAGATAATGCTAGTCTCTTAGACATTAAAGAAGATCTTTGGAATAAGCTGAAAGCAGATGCTCAATATGTTATAGTTCTAAAAGACAAATTAAGTGAACAATGTGTCAGGATAGAACTTATGTATGAGCATGTTGAGGCTTTATCCAAAGAACTTACCATTAAGGAGGTCGAGCTAGCTTAATCAAAAGTCAAAGTTGCAGAGGTAAATAATAAGTTGGAAAAGTTTAGGAACTCTTCACTAAATCTAGGGTGAATTTTAGATGCTCAGCGTCAGTCTAAGAAACCAGTAGGTTTAGGTTATCAAGAGAGTCCTCCACCTTTCAACGACAATTATGTGCCTCAACCTCAGTATAAACTGATAAACCAGTCGAGTCAGAGGTAACAACTAAAACTGAATCTGATAAGGAAAAAACAACTACGGTGTCTACTACTAACTCTAAGATTAAGAAGGTCAAGTCTGTGCAGTCTTCTAGTGACCAAAAACTAGGAGAAACTAAACCTGAAATTAATAATCAACAAGAGGAAGTAGTCACGGTAGTTGAGAAGAAGGAAACTGACACTAGTGAGACACCAAAGTCAAAGGGCACTCATAAGAAGTCGATTGATAAGATGTCTTGCTTTAGATGTCATGAGAGGGGACATGTTGCGTCTAGCTGTCCATATAAGAAAGTAGAGTCTACACCGTCTAAACCAGAGTCTAGACCTGCGGTAGGAAAGCCAGAACAACATACACCGTAATCTAGTGTTGCTAGCACAGGTGGTTCTCAATACACCGAGAAGATTGTGAATGCAACACCCAAGACCGCTGTTAGACAAGTACCTGTGTCGGTTAGACCAAATGAAGTGGTTAGGACTAATTCGCCGAATAGAGTCCCTAATCAGTCAAGGTCAGGACCTCAACAAGCTTATAGGAGTACAACACCTAGAAGGACTTACACTCCAGTTAGGTCTCACACTCCTCAAAGACAACAGACACCAGGTAGAGCTCAGGGATATCAGTCTGAAATGCCTTATAATAGAAACTATTCAAGAGCTCAACAGCAAATGTCTACCCAAAGGCCAAGAGTGAACTTGAATCACTCAGCACAACAACAGACTCTCAATCAAAAACCCAAGTCACCTGAAAGGAGAGATGGTTAGTTGAAAGAGTTCACGTATGTGGATGAGAATGGTATTACCAAGTCAGTCATGGCTTGGGTTCCCTGTGATAGTTAACTTGTTCTCTTTCATGTGCAGGAGCTAACTACAGGTCTAAATAACAAGTGGTTCGTCGACAGTGGTTCCTCTCGTCACATGACTGGGGAAAGGAGTCTACTCACAGACTTCAAGGGAGGGAACAAGGGTTTCGTATCATTCGCAGGGAACAAGGGAGGACACATCACTGGTACTGGAGTAGTCACTAATGGGACTATCACACTTGATCAAGTTTACCATGTTGATAAACTTGATCACAATCTCATTAGTGTATCTCAAATCTGTGATAAGAAGAACTCAGTAATTTTTACTGATACTGAGGCGTTAGTGCTGAAAACGGGATTTAAAGTACCTGAAGAGTGGATAATGATGAGAGCCCCAAGGAAGAATGATTTGTACATGATGGACATGAATAAATCGGATTCATCGATGGGAACAATATGTCTTCTTTCCAAAGCTTCAGAGTCAGAATCCATTTTATGGCACAGACGCATGGCACACTTGCACCTAAGGAAAATGAACTACATAACTAAACATGGTCTGGTGCAAGGTGTCCCACTGAAGAGTTTTCAGTTTGATGACAAGTGTGTACCGTGCAAGAAAGGCAAACAACACAAAAAGTCACACAAGTCAAAGACTCAGAACTCGATAGCTTCCATTTTCGATTTGTTGCATATGGATCTATTCGGACCTATCAACAAAAGGAGTACAGGTGGTAGTTGGTATTGTTTAGTTATCACTGATGATTACTCACATTTTTCATGGGTTTTCTTTTTAGGTACGAAGGATGAAACAGCTGGAAAGTTGATTAGGTTCTTAGACCAAGTCGAAAACTCCTACGGGACGAGGGTAAAACGTATCAGAAGTGATAATGGAACTGAATTTAAAAACACAGTAATTGGTGCATATTGCCTATCCAAGGGCATAGTGCATCAATTTAGTGCACCATATGAGCCACAACAAAATGGGGTGGCAGAACGGAAAAACAGGATTTTGATTGAGGCAGCAAGGACCATGCTCTCGGATTCAAAGCTTCCTACCATGTTTTGGGGGGAGGTAGTGAATACTGCGTGTCATGTTTTAAACCGGGTCCTTACTGTCAAGTCACTGAACAAAACCTGTTATGAAGTTCTGAAAAAAAGACCACCTAATTTAACAGGTTTTGAACCGTTTGGGGTACCGTGTACTTTACTGAAAACAAAACATCAACCTAAGTTTGGTGAAAAGGCTGACGAAGGATACTTCCTAGGTTATGTGCCTAACTTACCAAACAAAAGGGTTTTTAACAAAACAAATGGTACGGTAGAAATTGTGTTTAACATTGATGTTACAAGTTATTCACATGAACCCCAAACAGGTCATGAGTGGTTATTTGATTATGACTCATTGTTTGAATCATTTAACATACCTGTTGGTGGAAATGCAGGTACAATGAAGGATGACTTCTCGTCATTAAGTCTGAATGACGACAATCAAGTTTTTCCAAAGTCGAGCATTCCATCAACTTCTGAGCCTACAACGACAGAAGATAGATCTCCAACAGAGAGAGAACCTGAGTTACCCACAAACGAGAATCAGACAAGTACATCTAACTCCGGAGACAGTGATCACGAGGAAGAGAATGTACTGTCTGAAGTCGTACCGCCGTTAGGTGAAATAGGATCAAACTTATGAGAAAATCTTAGGGTTGATGAGATAGAAACATCGAGGATAAACAAGGATCATCCGATTAAGAGTATCATAGGGAATACGAATACTGGTGTGAGAACTAGGAGTAGTGTGAATAATAACACGGTGCTGTTATCGATGATCAACGACTCCGAGGCTTATCACACTTGCCTTTATTCATGTTTTATCTCGCAAGTAGAACCGAAGAATGTGCAAATGGCACTGAAAGACAATTCTTGGGTTGAAGCCGTGCAAGAAGAACTGTCACAATTCAGAAAGCTTGAAGTGTGGGAGTTAGTGCCGCTACCTCGAGGAGAAGTTGCAATAGGAAGCAAATGGGTTTTTAAGTGCAAGAGAGATGATCGGGGTATTGTTACTCGCAACAAGGCAAGACTTGTAGTAAAGGGATTCAACCAAGAAGAGGGAATTGATTACAATGAAGTGTTTGCACCAGTGGAAAGGCTCGAGCCAATTCATCTGTTTCTGGACTTTGCGTTGTTCAAAGGGTTTAAAGTCTATCAATTGGATGTAAAGAGTGCATTCCTGTACGGCAAGGTGAAGGAAACTGGTGTACGTCTAACAACCGCCTGGGTTTACTGATCCAAAGTATCCCGACAGAGTGTATCGACTCGATAAGGCTCTGTATGGATTACATCAGGCACCAAGGGCATGGTATGAGACGCTGTCAACTCAACTTTTGGACAACGGGTTTGAAAGAGGGAGAATTGATAGTACATTGTTCATGAAGAGAAAGGGAGAAGATTTTATCTTGGTACAAGTGTACGTTGATGACATCATTTTCGGGTTGTCAAACGAACAGATGTGCAAATACTTTGAGAATGTTAGGAAGTCAAAGTTTGAGATGAGTGCTATGGGAGAGCTGAACTTCTTTCTGGGTTTGAAAGTTGAACAGAGGAAGGAGGGCATGTTTATCCATCAGACGAAGTATGTCTACGATATTCTGGAGCGCTTCGGGATGGAAGGAACAAAGTTGACTGCTCATTTTAGTACTCCGATTCAAGTGAATCACAATCTCGGACCGGGTACATAAAGTGATACTGATGTGGATCCGACTTTATAACGGGCCATGATCGGGTCACTTATGTATTTAACTGCTTCAAGACCTGACATTATGTTTGCTGTGTGTATTTGTGCTAGGTTCCAAGCTAATCCGAAAGAAATGCATATGAAAGCCGTGAAGCGGATTCTGAGATACCTCAAGTCAAAACCGAAGCTGGGACTTTGGTATCACGCTGACGGTGATCTGGAATTGGAAGCATACACGGATTCTGATTATGGTGGATGCAGCTTGAACCGCAAATCAATAACTGGAGGTTGTCAGTTCCATGGAGGGAGGCTCGTATCCTGGAAATGCAAGAAACAGACTTCGGTAGTCGTGTCAACGTGCGATGCCGAATATGTAGCTACCGGTAGTTGTTGTTCACAGGTTTTGTGGATACAACAACAATTGCGGGATTACGGTTTGACTTACACTCATACTCCCATTAGGATAGATAATCAGTCTACAATTGCTATAACTAATAATCCAGTTAAACACAGTAAAACAAAGCACATAGACATAGGACATCATTTCATACGTGATTGTGCTGAAAAGAATTTAATAAAGCTGGTAAAAGTGGCAACGGAAGATAATAATGCAGATTTATTCACTAAAGCTTTTGATAAGTCACGCTTTGAGTTGTTAGTTCAACTAAATGGTATGCGTAATCCAGAGTAACTTGACCTTAGTATATTTTCTTTCCTTTTATAGTAAGTCAGTAGCTTAGTATATTTTCTTTCCTTTTATAGTAAGCCAGTAGCTTAGTATATTTTCTTTTACTTTATAGTAAGTTAGTAGGTTAGTTTATTAGCTTATCTTAAAAATGAAAAACAAAAGAAAAAAGAGAGAAAACCATAAAAATTTCAAAAAAAAAAAAGAGAATATTGAAAATGAGTTGTGTCCTAGATTCATAGGTTCAAAGTGACGAAAATTAGCACAGTCGAAACAATCTCTAAGTGTTTAGCTTTCACACATAATACACCTTAAAATCTAAGTGATATACACTTTCTTGTTTGATGTGTTGGTAGGCATAATACACAAAGGAAATCCTAACAGCTAATAAAATAATCAAGAAAAAGTCGTATGTGTAACTAACTTAGATGTATGACCAAATGGTCTTAATTTCTATGTTAGAGACATACAAACAATGATTTTAAATGAGGTATGCAAATTTTCTGGGGGATGTATAGCACCATCAAAATACATCTTAAAAGAAAAGAAAAGAACATTTTTTGATAAAGAAGAGGGAGTCAAAATAAGTCACTTTGTTGTACGTAAGTACAGACCTGTCACCTCTGTTTTGACTCAAGTTAGCAAAATAAGTCGCTTTGTTGTACGTAAGTACAGACCTGTCATCGATGTCTTGCTAACTTAAAAGAAACTCTAAGACAAACTAAGACACTCTGTTGTATGTAAATAGAGAACTGTGTCCGACGTTTGCCTTTTAAAGAAAATTTGCAACACCAAAAAGTTATAATCATTGTGAGTCTGCCTTGATCATAGTATGGGACACGTAAGGTAGTTTCTTGATAAATAAAAAGGCCAAGGGAAATTCCAAAGTGTTAAATGTTTAAAGGGAAAATCATACCGACAATCGACTTGGAATGTATATCACGACAAACAACCAAAGGAATAAAAAAATTCCTAAGTGTGAAAGTATAATACTGAAAGTGCGTTTGACACCGCTATCTGATTGAACCTTCTTTGAATTTCTCGCAAAAATATTCTGTTAGTACAGGTTGTAATTTTTAAAGAACTTTTGAGTAGTTTAAGTTTTCTTCTTACTTTATCTTATTTTATTTTATTTTAGTTCATTTTATTTTATCTTATTTTATTTTATTTTGAGTAGAATAAAGGTCAAAGTTACTAGGATGAATTTTTGGTTGAAGAAACAAATATTGCGTGAAAATCTATTGCTTAGTGTGAATAGTTTTGCAAAATTGAAAAAATTCCGTTACCCTAAAAAGTTGAAAAAGTTGAGTTTTATACAAGGATTTTCAAATTTTTCACTTAAGTTCGGAATTCAGACAAATGCGAACATAACTTCGAATTTGTCAGGAAGTTCGGACTTATGCTAAGTTCGAAGGTAGTTGATATAAATAGGTCAACAGTACTTCATTTAAGAAACCTACCCTCGAATTTGTTTTCTCGAACTTATCCTCCGGCGATCTCGAACTTAATCTCGAACATACCGATTTCGAATTTTGTTCTATTCCTCGAAGTTTTGCCTTTATTTCTCGAACATACACATATACTAGGGTATTCTACTCATCATAATACTAAGTAAGTGTAGTTTAGGACATTATTGTGGCAAAAATCGACCTTATTTGATGTTTATGATATTTGAAACTAGGTGGTCTGAAATCACAAGTTTTAAAAGATAAAACTTCAAATAAATGATACATAACTTCGATTAGAACCCAATAGGACTAGATTATACGGTTCATTAAGTCAAATGGGGTTAAAATCTTAGCTTTTAAGTTGAATATGACCGACTTCGAACTTGTTCTTCAGGTTCGAACTTGTCAGAAAGTTCGAACTTGTTGAAATATCTATATGTTCGAAGTTAGTCAAGTTTGAATATATGTCTCGAATTTATTTAAGTTCGAATGCATATGAATAATCTCGAATTTGTGCAAATTCAAATGTGTTAGACTTCAAACTTAATCAAGTTCGAAGTTATGCAAATTCGAATATTACAAATTCCATTTTATTTAAATTTTAAATTTCTAAATTGTGTTTGATGATTTTGTTTGCACATATGGGTGATCGGGCTTTTTATAATAAGCACAATATGGTCATGGCAGTGGATCTCCAATTGCCAGAGGCATAGCCTTATCGTCAGATGATTGAATTCCTGACTCTGTCTCGCGTATCTTATGCACTCACCCACAATTTACAAATTACCCTGACGTACGTACGACAATTTTGGGAGCATCTGCAAGTAGACTGCTCGGTTACACCTACAGTGCTGAGAACAAGAGTAGGCGGTCAACCAATAGTGTTTTTGGCTAACATGTTGAGGCAGATTCTACAGCTGGGCACTGAGGAACAAGAAGCAGGCCCTGTCGATTTTCCATTGACCATTCGGCAAGCTGCATTTTTGAGGATGGGGTATGCCCAAGATATAACAAAGGCGTCATATGTTAAAAGTGGGCTGATTAGAAAATGGAGATACCTAGTTTATGTTATGATGGTATGCTTCGCGCCTAACAAGGCAGGTTTTGACACTATGGTGTCTAAATTGCAATCTGCGTTGATTGCGTTGGTGTACAACAAGAAGTTCAGTTTTTCTGATATGTTTTTTGGAGAGTTTGGGGCACCAGATCACAGCTCCGATCAGGGAACGATTTTTTATGTATCCCCGCTTCGCCATGATGATTATACGTCATTTCTTGCCGAATTTTCCACCACTTCCTGATTAAAGTGGCGTGGCTTTGATCGATAAACGCATTTTTGCTGACTGCCAAACCCATAACGCAAGAAAGGCTGAGCAGGTCAGGCCCCAAGTGGCACCATTGTTTGGGGCAGTCATAGATCCGGATTTTATTGCCCCGGAGGGTGAAGATTGGACTGGTGAAGCCCCCAGCAACAACAACAGCAACAGCAACAGCAACAGCGACAACAAAGACAAAGAGCACCGGCTAGAAGAGCTCCGGTTGCTAGAACCGCTTCCCGCCCACAAGCAGCCACTGAAGCTGCTGGGCCATCTAGTTCGGGGCCTCAATACGACCAGACGGAGCAAACTCTGGAAGAAATATGGGCTCAAGGAACAGCTGCGGAGCAGAATATTGCTGAACAACTGATTCAGGACGTTTAGAGCCTCCAGCTGATTTCCATGACATTTTTAAGGAGATTGATGATTATCAGCCCTCTGATGTTGAGTTTATGGACACAGAGGTCAAGGCTGAAGAAGAAGGTGCAGGTGCTAGGGAACAGACTCCTGCTGAAGGTCATGTAGAAACCGCCTCCGAGTCAGATTCTGAATCGAGTTCTGAAGCTGAAGATCTGGATATCACCATTGGCAGATATGGATCGAGGCTAGTGGTTAGCAGAACAACAAGGCCAGCACTTATTGATGAAGAGACCGAAGAGTCTGAATTTGAAGAAGAAGAAGACGTTCCTCTCGTTCCTAGGCATAGGGCGAAAAGGCATAGATTCATGCAGGGAGCTCCATCCACTTCTGCTTCTCCAACTGTGTTACCGGCTGCTCCATCATCATCAACCACAGCTCCATCCACATCCACATCCATTCCATCTACCCCGACTTCGTTCACAGAGAATCAGCGGTTCACTGAGTTGAAGGGAAAAGTGGACTTCCAAACAGTCCAAATATTCCAACTCTCTCAGGTTGTAAAAGAGTTGCAGCAGCACAATGCTCGATTAGATCAAGAGAATGCCGTGTTAAAAACAACTGTGGCTGATCAACAAGGACAAATTCAAACAATGCAGACCCTCATTGAGCAGATATTGAAAGATCTACGAGCTCAGGGGGAAAGTAGATGCAAGGATGATCAGTTGAGAAATGTTAGGAGAGACGATGAGGAAGGCGATGATCCAGATGCACAAAAAGAAGGTGAACTAGCAGATCTTTCCCAAAAGACTGCTCAGCAAGCAATCATTCAGGGGGAGCCTAGTTTGTCTAGTATGGAAGGAGGTGCAGCTTCAAAAGATGTTGAGCATGAGATGATTGAAGCGTTAATAGATCTTGATGATGAAGACGAGTTTGGATTTGATCAAGAAGATCTTGAGGAAGGGGAATTCATCCCAGAAGAAGTTGTGAACTGGAAATCAGATGATGAAGTTATAGAAGGTGAGGATGATGATGTTGATGAGGTGTTGATCCCGAAGCATCCTGTTACTGAACAATATGTAAATAATGATCAGAATGTGATAGACTTAGATGAGCTTAACTTAGCTTCTATGGAAGAATCAGAATTTGAATCTGATACAGCTGAAAGGGAACAAACTAAAGAAGAGAAGTTGAGGTTATGGTTTAAGAAGGAAGAGAAGAAGACTGACTTGGCAGTGAAGAAAAGGATGAGGCTGCCAAGTCTAGGAAAGCTTTCAGGCGGAATTCTGAGCTGGTTCTTTGATAGGGAACTGCAGCTTTTCATTCTTAAAAGAAGGTACGGGCTTCAGTACTTGAGAAGAGGACTCAAAGATTTCAACTCATTGCCTAAGTGTGAGGTAAAAGAGTTAGCCTGGAAGGAACTTATAAACCTTGGAGACGACCCCTACGCTGAAGTGATTGCAAAGATTATCATATTGGATGGTAGATCTGGATAGTTTGAAAGACTAAAGCCAAGGTCAGGCAAGAGAGTAGTAGACGAGACGAGAATAGATCCCCATACGGGTAAACCTTGGGCTAAGATTGTTTACAAACAAGTCCGATGCTTGAAGAAAGTTCATTTAAAGTGTATGCCACCGGATGTACTTGCTAACATGAAGTGGTGGTTCGTAGATTACGAAACGGCTGAAGCAGTTATGGAGGATCTAGAAGAGAAGACAATTTTGAAAGTATACGATCTGCTGCATCTAATAAACCTATCCAAGGATGACCTGAAAAAGCTTCATGATCAGCCGATTTTCTTTCACGAAGGCTAGAGATCTGAAGGCGGGAAGTTCCAAAAAGTTGTAAGGGTTTGTATAGAGCAGGGACTATATGCAGGTAGTAGTTTGAATAGACCTAGTACTTAGACAAAATATATAGTTAGAAGCTATCGTCAAGGGGGAGTCTGTTAGTGCATCCTATGTGACGATAGCAGACTAAGTATAGATGATATTTTGTAATAGTCCAAGTGTTCGTAATTGCATATTAATACATGTTTGATATATGTGTTGATATTGATTTTATATATGTTTGAACTTGTTGGTGATAGATGTTTTTACTTAAGTTCAAACATAAGTTCAAAGATAAGTTCAAACATAAGTTCAAAGATAAGTTCAAACATAAGTTCTAGAACAAGTTCAAAGACAAGTTCTAGAATAATTTCAAAGCCCTGTTCGAACTTATGGTGGACAAGTTCGTGGGCTTGGGCCTTCTCGAACTTGTCAAAGGTAAGTTCGAATCTAATGTCTATAATTAAGAGTTAATTAGTTTTGATTAAGGAGCTTGGCAGAAATTAGCATTCGGGCGATTACGAACTTGCAGAGAGTTTTCAATGTGTTCTTGAAGAGAATCACGTGTCGGGACGTTCGAGTTTACATCTATCATCGTGTGTGTCTCCGTGTTTCATGTGTGTGATCGATCCGTTAAGCCACTAACGAGGATTCCGCACTCGTTGGACGGTATCGCGCCAAGATTAGATCCGTAGGTTGGTAACCTTACACATGGGTTTATTTTCTTAGGACTAAGGATGAAACTACTGAGTTGGTCAAGTCCTTCATTCTAAAAATTGAAAACCAATCTAACTTAAAAGTCAAGGTGATCAGGTCAGACAATGGAATTGAGTTTAAAAATCAAATCCTAAACAGTTTCTATGAGTCAAAAGGAATTGCAAGGCAATATAGTGCACCTAGAACACCACAACAAAATGGTGTAGCTGAAAGGAAGAATAGAACATTAATAGAGGCTGCTAGAACCATGCTAGCTGATTCCAAATTGCCAATGACCTTCTGGGCAGAGGCAGTTAATACAGCCTGCTATGTTCTAAACAGAGTTCAAGTTGTCCAAACACAAGGGAAAACTCCATATGAGTTATTCCATCATAGGATTCCCTTACTGGCCTTCCTAAAATCCTTTGGCTGTTCATGCACTATCCTACATACTAAAACTCACTTAGGTAATTTTGAGAGTAAAGCTGAAGAAAGATTCTTCGTAGGATACTCTACACAAAGCAAAGCATATAGGGTCTATAACAGTGTATCTAAAACCATTGAAGAAAGTGAAAATGTTGAGTTTAATGAAAATACTGCAAATGTCAAAGGCACTGGTCCTGATTGGTTATTCGTTTAGATTCACTAACAAATTCTCTGAGCTTTGCTGAGTATTCTGCAGGAGCAGTTGGAAACAATGTTCAAACTGCAAGTACAAATCCTCATGCTATCAACACAAACACTCAAGATGTTGAAGATTCTGATAGATGGGATGAGTATACTATTCGACCACTTCTTACTTGTGACCCACCTGGGGTCCTGATTACCAACAAGACATACATACAGAGTTTGAAGTGCCAACCCCAAGTCCTGAAGTAACAGCTCCAAGCAATAGGGAAACAGTCCCATCTCCAGATCAAACTGTTACTGAAGCAGAATCATCAAGCGGTGCAGAAGGTGATGATACCAATCTGGGAAGCTCATTTCAAATAGAAAGTGAACCTACACTCAGGGTACACAAATATCATCCTGTTAACCAGATTATGGGAGATCCACGCACTTTTGTGCAGACAAGGACAATGATCCACAAGGAATCAACTGCTTCTGAAGAAGCAGTTGCTGAATTCAGTCTAGCTGCCTTTGAACATGCATGCTTTATGTCACAATTAGAACCAAAGAAGGCATTTGAGGCTCTAAAGAATGCATCTTGGATTGAGGCCATGCAAGAAGGGCTTTTGCAATTCAAGATTCAGAATGTGTGGACACTGGTTGATTTGCCTAAAGGAAAGAGGGCAATTGGTAACAGATGGGTTTTCAGGAATAAAAAGGATGAAAGAGGTGTAGTGATCAAAAATAAATCAAGGCTAGTAGCTCAAGGTTATACTCAAGAAGAAAGTATAGACTATGATGACGTCTTTGCCCCAGTAGCAAGGATTGAAGCCATCAGATTGTTTCTAGCCTATGCCAGCTACAAAGGGTTCAAGGTGTATCAAATGGATGTGAAATCTGCATTCCTATATGGTACAATTGAATAAGAGGTATATGTGTGTCAACCTCCTGGGTTTGAAGACTATAAGTATCCAGACAGAGTCTACAAGTTAGACAAAGCACTCTATGGGCTTCACCAAGCTCCTAGAGCATGGTATGACACTTTGTCTTCCTATCTACTTCAGAATGGTTTCAAGAGAGGTACTCTGGACAAGACATTGTTCACAAAGTCTATCAAATCAGAGATCCTACTTGTTCAGATCTATGTTAATGACATCATCTTTGGATCAACAAATGACATCCTTTGCAAGGAATTTTGAGAGTCTGATGCACAAAAAGTTTCAAATAAGTTCAATGGGAGAACTAACTTTCTTTCTAGGATTGCAGACTGGACTCTTCATCAGCCAATCAAAGTATGTGAATGATATTCTGGAAAAGTTTGGATACAATGACACCAAGGTTGCTAGCACACCAATGGACACTCATAAACAGCTTGATGCAGATTAAGACGGAGTGGATGTGGATATTCATTTGTACCGATCCTTGATAGGTTCACTAATGTATCTCACATCCTCTAGACCAGATATAATGTTTGATGTTTGTGTTTGTGTCAGGTTCCAATGTGCTCCAAAGGATTCACATCTGTTTGCTGTTAAGAGAATCTTTAGATATCTAATAGGTCAACAAAAATTAGGCCTATGGTATCCTAAGGACTCTCCTCTTGAACTAACAGCCTACTCTGACAGTGACTATGGAGGTTGCAACATAGACAGTAAATCCACAACTGGAGGATGTCAATATCTAGGAGCTAGACTAGTCTCTTCGCAGTGCAAAAAGCAAACCACAGTCTCCACTTCATCCACTGAGGCAGAATATGTTGCAGCTGCCAGCTGTTGCTCTAAAGTTATGTGGATTCCGAACCAACTTAGAGACTATGGTATGAACTTTCTATCTACTCCTATTTACATTGACAATTCAAGTGCAATCAGTATTGTACAAAATCCAGTAAAGTTTCCCAAAACCAAGCACATAGATATCAGATTCCCTTTTATAAGGGATTGTAATGAAAAGAAGTTAATTCAAGTTACCAAAATTCATATTGATGATCAGTTAGCAGATCTTTTTACTAAACTTTCGATATAGGAAGATTCACCTTTCTGGTATCAAATATTGGTATGGTAAACATGAATTAATCTATCTTGCATTACCATCCTCTATAATATGTGACAAACATTCACTATATGTTTCTAGTTAAGGGGGAGACACTGTTTGATTAGGTGTTGTTCAGTAAACAACTAACAGCTTGAGACTATTCTCAAGCTGCTAGTTCATTTTCTCGGACTGTTAGTTGTTCACTTGGTCTGTTAAGTGTGCATGGTATTTCAGTCATTACTAAGGAGGTTGTACGAGCGACTAGATATTTTTCAAAATCCAAACCCTTAAAAGTCCCAGTTTCGTTTGATTGCAACTATCAGTTGCAAAATATCTTCCAAAGCCCGTTTTCATTCTCTCTCTGTGCGATTTTCATATTGTCGAGCCAAACCCTAAATCCTCTCATTTGTAATCACCGATGGAGTTTGTTAAAGAACACAACTGCCTACCCTACTCCCTCAAACATGCTGAACTGCAACCCTTCCATGAAATGATGGATTTTCTTCATCGTTCTCCTATCCACTATGCTCTTACTGTAAATCCCACTATATACATCTCTCATATAGAGCACTTTTGGAAATCAACCATTGTAAGTACCCAAGAGGGAATCACTTCTTTTGTATCTACCATTGATGGTAATACCATTACCATCACAGAGGAGTCCATTCGACAGCATTTGCATCTGCAAGATGCTTCAGGTATATCTGATATATCCCTCACTGATTTACATGAAGGTCTGTTTGAAATAGGGTATAGGGGCCCAACAGATTCATTTACCTTTTATAAAGCACATTTTGGTCCCCAATGAAAATATCTTGTACATATTCTTCAACAGTGCTTAAGCCCTAAAAGGACTGGTTGGTCGAAATTTTCATCAAATATTGCCACTGCTCTAGAGTGCTTATCCACAGGCCAACAGTTCAACTTTTCAAATATGATTTTTCAAGGAATGTTAAGGCACCATGCCTTAAAGAATGGGAAATTTTTTATGTATCCCGGTTTTTGGCTGAAAAAATTGCAAAATCTTGCAATTCTTTAAAATTACATAAAAGGATATATGTTTCCCATAGGCGCTCTTTACCTTCTGTAATAAGACTTTTAAAACCAAGTGCCAATTTTCATAATGTAGATGTCTCTTTGCCTCAAGCAATGCAGACTATCTTTCTAGAAACAGAGGAGAGGATCCTGAGCAGGCTCGGCCCCATATTACTACTTCACCCCCAGGATCCCAACCCCCTCAAACTGTTGCTGTTCCTCAATCTGAAGTTATTCATCAAGCAAAGTTTGATCAAGTCAAAAGAGTTCTGTTTGACCAACAGTTACAAAAGGCAATGGAAATAGAAAAGGCTCTTGATCAACATGACTTCTCCAAACCACCTATTACTTACTGGTATGCCAAATCAATGGACGACATTGATCTGGTGTATCATTTTGTAATTAAAAGAGAAGCTGGTCCAGAAGAAGAGTACAAAAGCCTGATCCAAATAGTTCAGAAGATGAATAGAGATGAGCTAACCCAAATGCACAATATTGGGACGGCTAGCCACTCTGGGTCACCAATAGTGTGGGTTAAGAATAACCTAAAGGATCTTAAAAGCATGTTTGATCCAGAATCCACCAGAAAGGATATAGAAGCTGCCAAGGAAGTGAAGATTGTACAGATTGATTTCTATGCAAAGTCCATGACATATAGACTCAAACTTGCTGACAGATCCAGCATATTCTACAGTTTTGAATTTCTTGAATTGCCAAGAGAGTGGCTACAACAAATGAGCTCAATGAAGATTGAATGTGATAAAGAAGATTTGAAAAGAGACTTCATAAAAGGTATAAGGCAGAAGCTTACACAGTTGTAATATGTAAGTTTTTGGATGCATTAGTTTGTGTATAACAGTTTTACTTTGTATATATTTCCTTATTTTAGAAACTTAAAGTCTTTTGTTAAGAATTTAAGTTAGGGGGAGATTGTTGGGAAATAATCTAAGTATGTCAAGCTGTTAGTTAGGATTTGTCAAGCTGTTAGTAGTATTACTGTGTAATTACAAAGTTCGAGCTGTCAGTTCAATAAACTCGAGCTGCTAGTTCAAAAGTTCAAGCTGCCAGAGTCAAAGTTCAAGCTGCTCAACAGATAGATAATAGAAAGTGCTAAAATTCAGGAAGTGCTAAAGATTTCAAGATTTGAAGATCTTCCAAGCATATCTACTACCAGAGAAATCACAGTTCGTCAAGGAAACAAATCAGAAGGCTATAAATAGAGATAGACTAGGTCTTTCTCATTGTAATTGTGGTGCTTAAGTTTTCATATTGTAATTCCATTCTGATTAAAGTTTCTAAAGCCTCTAAGGTTGAAAAACCCTAAGAACAGTTTGTGTTCTTTGTCTAATCAAACAGATAGAGGTGATTGTAATCAGAGTTTGGAAATATAAAGGTTTCGATATTAATTGTGTTTATTTGATTATCTGTTCTTTATTGTTCTGAAAGTTTTCTTAAAACAATTAAGTGTTATTCCACAAACTTCTTAATTGGACTTTGATTCAAAACAAGGTTATTGGTTTAACTCTGATATATTTAACCAGTTAATCATAGGTGATTTTGATCTTGACAATCTGCACCAAGGGTGGGAGCAACATTGTTTAGAAAGGAGCTTGCACCAACCTACAGCTTTCTCTTTGCCTCTGTGGTGTTGAGTTTAAGCTACAAGGTTGGTTCATTTGACCAGCTCAGCAGAGATGAAGTTCAGGTGGCTTTAAAGTTTGTTGATGGGACTACAATAAATATGGTCGAATGGATGTTTGGCAATCTGAGGGCCTTTTATAGAACAAGACAAACTTTCCTCATCTGTAAGATATCCCAGATTCTTAAATCTCATTTTCAAACATGTTTGTGGTGACACTCTATACAACTCCCAACCATTCCTAAACTCAATGGTGTTTCCTGTCATTGGAAACAAAGTGTTTCATGCTTCGGTTACTACTGAAGAGCCTCCTCTCACAACACCTATGAGGAGGCTGCTTGTTTTGGTGGAAGGACCTCCTACACAAGTGGTGAATCAAATTCCTACTCCCAAGGAAAAATCCAAAGCTGCTGGATCAAGGGCAAAATGTGCCCTGAAGTCCATAGCAGTAAGGCATGTCGCCAAGAAGGCCAGAAATACAAAGTCTGCCTCCCCAGTCTTTGTGCCTGAGGGGGAGTAGGCTGATCTCCCAGGCTCATCTGTTGAACCAGAGGCCTTTGTGGTTGGTGGCTACGTGCCATTTGAGACTAGGGAACAGGTTTCACCCCCTGTTTCTAGCCCAGTCTCCTCTCCATTCCAAACACAACAACCTCCCACTTCTCCCACCACATACTCCAGGCTGAGAAAGAAATCCTTGGCCAGAAAGAAAACAGCCAGCCTACCTACCAACAAAGCCCTTCTAACCCCTTTGAAAATGAGTTAGTTGAAAAAGAAGCTACCCCTGTTGCATCCTCTCCTCCTATCTTGGAGAGTGGTGCACACCATATGGAGCCTGCTTCAATCCAACCTGAGTCCACCCAGAGTCAGCCTGAGCCCTTTGGTTCCTCCCAACAGTAACCAGTTTAACATATGGAGAGTACCACATCAACTGTCCCTCCCTCTCAGCAGGGTGAGGATATTGAAAGACAGGTTTTTTTCTCCACTCCACACTGAGTCCACACAGTCCCCCACTCATATTTCTCCTTCACACCCTAAGACTGCAAAAGGTGCCAAAGTAGTTGGTTCAAGCTCACCAACTGATCAACCTTCATCCTCTACTCCTCATGATGCAACTAATCAAACCTTATCAGCTGCTGAACGACCAACATCACAGCCTAATGATCCTCAGGGTACAGACCAACCCTTTGGTGAAGGCTTTCCCCATATGCAAACTCCATAACCAGTTTTCACCACTAATGATGTTGAAATGCACACATCTTCATCCCATGAAGAAGTGCCTCAAAACCAAGGCACTACTGAGGGTACCACCCATGTCTTTGATGAAGGAATCATAATCCCAGTGGTTCTTGAGAGGCAAACCACACCAATCACCTCACCTCATGATGCAGGTTTGGCCACTGCTGAAGGTATCATTGACTCCTCTAAGTTAGCTCATTTATCCTTTTCACAGGCTATGGAACTTTTATCCACTGTGCCCCTACCATCACCAAGTGAACCTACTACACCACCATCCTCATCATCATCTCCATCCACTCAATCTAAACAATCCACACATACTCCTCGATCTCCAAAAGATCTATCCTCGAAAGACCAGCTTACTGTGATGTCCTCCAAGGTTGATACTTTGGAAAATTCCATGTCCACCCTTCCTTATACTATTGCAGACTCTGTGTCTGCACAACTTGCAGGGTTTCTTAATTCGTTCAAGTCATCATTTCCATCACCTTCTCCGCAACCTGACTACTCCTATAGTTGCTTGCACTCACTGCACAGCTGCAACAACTCTCCACATCTCTATCCTCTCTCCTTTCAAATCTACAGAAATCTATGTCCAGCTTCGCAGCTGTTTCACAACAACTGTCAAGTCTTGTTGAAACCTGTTCTATTTTCCTGCCTTTCACCTTAGCCTCTTTGAATACCTTAATGGTATCTCTGTCTAACTCTATGGCTTCTGGTTTTAAGGATGTGAAAGAATCCATCAACATATAAGAGTCTAATGTCCAGTGACACTGACAGGGATGCCATTTCCATTCTGAGGTGAAGGACAACCTGGTTTTCTTAGTGCACAGCCTGGTGGGTTTTAAACTTGTTATCAAACCTGCTACTGCCAAGCCTGCTGGATCGGTTCCTTTGGGCAGCACTGATGTCGAAGGTTCTGTGCTATCTCCTTCAAAGGGGGAGAAGAAATCTGCCTCAAAGACCAAGTCTAAGGGGGAGAAATCTTCATCTCCCTCTAAGGAGAATTGACCTTCCGTTGGTCATGCAGCAGGCCATCTAATAACTAGTGATGTTGCAGGTACATCTCATGGTTCTAGGATAGCTGAGCCTACTCAGGCTAAGTCTCCTAGCCCTGCACCATCTAAGGGGGAGTAAATTATTCCTAAGGACATGCCCAGCAAAAGAAGACAACTTGTCCTGGAATCATCAGAGGAGGAAGAAACTGAGATAGCTCCATCCACAGCAGCCAAAGTAAAAGGCAAAGCTGTAGTGGTTACAGAGGCTGAAAAACAGCTCCAGCTCAAATATGACAAAGCTCAAGCAAAGAAAATGAACATTCCACTTGAAACTTACTATGAGTGGAAACAATCGCAAATTGAGTTTCTAGAAAGGTCAAAAGAGGAAGCTTGAAAGTTGCTCAGGTTTTGGCTGCCAATGAGTCAAAGAAAGTAAAATTGTCATCCTTTGTAGTGCAAAAGAAGTTGGAACAGGCTGTTAAGGAAACAGACAGTGAAAGGAAAGCTGAGAAGGAGAAAAGCTTTAAGGTCTCTGCGACTAAAGGAAAATCTGAGTCCACCACCCCTTCATCTGTTAGAACCCAATTCCACTTTGACAACTTGGCCAGAAAGAACTTATTTGATGTTGCTGAAAGAAGAATAGCCAAGGAAATAATTGTCAAAGTTGTCCCGACATCAAGGAAAAATCAGCCTTGGAAGCTACAGATTACAAGATTTGATGCTGATGGCCCTGAACTAAAGTCATATGAAACAGCTGATGTAACTATAATGGAATACAGAGAATGGGTTGAACTTGCAGTTTCTTTAAGCAGTTGAAAATTTGAAACTGCTAAGATTGTCACAGCATTTGTAAATAAAGTTGATGGAAAAGGTGAAATGGCAGAATATATGATCAAGGGTACTTCCAAGATGGAACCCAAAATTAAACCCAGAAGACAAAAGGAGGAACTAAGAGCTTGAGGAGATTGTGAAGCTGATTGAACAAGGGTTCTATGCCACTGAAATCAAAGGTACGGATCACAGCCTGCCCCAAGATATAGAACCTGTTGAAGGAAAATTTATTGAGGATCCTGAGGTTGGAATGTTCTTTGTGGATCCCCTTTCCAATAAAATGTGTTTTCAAAGAGCCTCAGATCTTCCCAAAGCTGGTGTCAGACAGCTTCTGGCCTGCAGGTTCATAAATTCTTTTGTCAAACACTTTAGATGGAGAGTGGCAACCTTGAATCAGTTAGCAGCTTGTCATGAAAGAGGTGAACTGGCCAGCCAAGAACTTTTCTACCTTAGAGAAGAGGTGGAAAGTTTTGAAGCCAGAAAAGAAATGTTGGCTGGTCGAGAACAAGAAAAACTTCTCCAAGCTGCTGCTGAGTTGGAGAAAGAGAAGGAAAAAGAACAAGGCCCATTTACTGGTAATGAGTAGATGAAGAATGGAAGTAGATCATCAGTTGGTCAGGCTTACGATTAGTTGCTCCAAACATCAATAGTCCAATTAGTTGAAGTTTTCTAGTGTACATTAGTTGTACTTTTCCTTGTAAACATTTATTGTTTAATCAGTTTTCAATATGTATAAACTAATCATTTACTTTATTTTTATGTTGTAATTTCCATATCTGTAACTAAAATGTAAATGTATATAGTGATAACTGATATAGTCAGCTTTAGGCTGAATGTTGCAAATAGGGGGAGATTGTTAGGCACAAAAAGGTCTCAGTCAAACATAATCTATATCATAGGGGGAGATTACTAATTAAACTTGTTTGATACACTTTAGGGAGAATTTAAGGCTTTTTAATGCCTCATTGAAACCTTATAAGTGATTTGCAGAATCATCCTATGTCTATTTACACTGTTACATTAGTTGTACCTTGGCAGATTGTCAAAGTTGTCCATAACTGTTGGACAGGTTCGACAGAAACTATCTAAGTTGTTCATGTCTGTTGAATAGCTTTGACTCAAGAAAGTGTTCTATTCTTTGTGAACAAAGCCTGTTCTTTATGAACAGGTTTTACACTTTATGGAATTTGTTTCCATGTCCTCATGCAAAGTCTTGAACGTAAAGATCAGTCTACAACTCAATACAAAGTGAAAATCAGAAACTGCCAGTTCGGCCAAAGCTGTTATGAAGCATGAAGACAAAGAGGATATCTGAAATGGGTGAAAGACCATTTCTTATATCAAAATAGCATTAAAGTGAAGAGTAAAGGTCTAAAGTTGACATTCCTCTTTAAGGTAAAGTTATGGTCGACAGAGACAAAAAGAAAAAGACAAAGATTCTGCAGCAAGTGGACAAATCCTAATTTGTCAGATTTATGCAGAAAAGTAATCTTGTCTTTTTGCAAGACATTCCTACTTTCTCTAGAACCAATGAGGAAGATTTACTGAGATTCTGAGCTCGAGTATATAAGAGAAGCTTCCAAGGAATTAGAGCAATCAAGAGAGACATCCACAAATTGAGAACGTGTATTGCAAAAGCAAAATGTGTTTTTCATGCATGCAAGTTCTGCTTTCAACTTAGAGTAATATAGTTGAATATGTCTAAGCTGTTCAACCTCAAAATTGATCAGTCTGTGTCTTGTGTAAAAAATGAGTGAAACTTAGTGTGTAAATTTATTGTAACTAGTCTGAGTGAGTCTTAGATTAGTTTATAGTCTGTTGTTCCATTTCTGTGATCTCAGTTTGGATCTTTCCGCAATCCAAACTAGTTTGTAATTTTAACACGTGTTAATGTATACATATAAACATTGAGAAAAGTGTGTGCTAAAGAATTAAATGTATTCCCCCCCCCCCCCCCTCTACAGTTTATCTAACATACTTGGGAAACCCTTTGGGACCTACAAAAAAATTTTCTTAACTGGTTGGAGAATGAAGATGCCTCTCTCGTTTTTATTTTTTTTATTGTAATACTCTCAATACTCTTCTACTGTTTGCTACAAATTTCAGTCGATGAGATATACCATTTTATAATTTTGTTTTCATTTACGATTCATCCATTTTTATGTGTTGTGATTTGAATGAAACAAAATTAATGCTAATTTATGTTGTTAATTTTTTTTTATAATTATAGAATGACAAACCTTATAAAGTTTGAATTTGTTCTAGACATTAATGAGATAACTTCATCTCATGGATAGTAGATGTGAAAATGCATCTTGAATCCGTGAGAACGTTGGAAACTATAAGTGAGAACAATAATTGTTCCTCACAAGAAAAGGCAAAATCAAATGTGTTTCTGCGCAAAAATATTGATGATATGCTAAAATTTGAACATTTGAGCACAAATGATCCAAGCATTCTTTGGAAAGATTTGAAAGAAAGGTTTGATCATCAAAGGAAAATTTTACTTCTAGCTGCCAGAGATGAGTGGAGAAATTTAATATTCCAAGACTCTAAAAAGATTAATGACTAATGAGTATACCTCAGCTTTGTTCAGGATATGTTTACAGTTAAGATTTTTTGGACAAGTTGTTACTGATGTTGACATGTTGGTGAAAACTTACTCCACGTTCCATTCGTCAAACATTACTCTGCAATAATTGTATCGCATACAGAAATTTACAAGATATTCTGAACTCACCTCAGTCCTCCTTGTTGCTGAACAAAATAATGAGCTTCTGATGAAAAATCACTAGTCTCGTCCTACAGAATCAATAGTGTTTCCTAAAGCAAATGCTACAAAAAAAAAGTGATCCTAAAGTTAATACATGTGGACGAGGACGAGGACGAGGATTTGGCCGTGGACGAATCTATAATTATAAGAATAACCATGGCTATGGTTACAACTATAAACATGGCAAAAGTCATTCACAGGGTCGTGGATGTGGACATGGACGTGGTTATAACAATGCACCACGAGATAATAAAGTTGAACCACATGGAAAACCCATGAACAATGAAGCAAAAGCTAATATTTCACAGCGTCCTAAAGATCCTTTCTTCATATGCAGAGTGATAGGCCACTAATCAATAACTTGTCGAACAGCACCACATCTCTGTCAGCTGTATCAAGATTCTCTTAAAGGAAAAGAGAAAGAAGTAAACTTTAATGATCTCCCTGATGGTTCAGTATCCGAATTAAATTCTTCAGATTTCTTCGATGATATGGATATATAATAGTGTGACTATGTTTCACTTTTATAGTTATGTTTTATTTCTTCTTATCATGTAATGCACTTCCTAATCTTATAACAATATAATCATATTTCTATCTAATAATTTCTATCTTACATAATCATTAATTTATTTTTCCTTATTTATTTTTAGAATTTTAAATTGAATTTCATCAAAGAATTGTATGAGGAAAACGTTGGAGACATCTGTATACCAGACAGGGTGCCACACACATAATTCTTAAAACGAAGAAATATTTTTCTGATTTAAAGCCAACTAATATTTTAAAAGTTCAAGACTTTAAAAAGGTTAATGAGTATACCTCAGCTTTGTTCAGGATATGTGCACAGTTAAGATTTTGTGGACAAGTTCTTACTGATGTGGACATGTTGGAGAAAACTTACTCCACGTTCCATGCGTCAAAACATTACTCTACAACAACAATATCGCATACAGAAATTTACAAGATATTCTGAAATAAACTCAGTCCTCCTTGTTGTTGAACAAAATAATGAGCTTGTGATGAAAAAGCATCAATCTCGTCCTACAGAATCAGTAGCGTTTCCTAAAGCAAATGCTACAAATAAAAGTGATCCTAAAGATAATACACGTGAACAAGTATGGTTGAATCCAACAGGTAGTAAAAGAAAAATATTGTGATCCTAGAGTACTGAGTTTGTGGCGTGACATATTAGGCCGTTCAGGAACAACCATGATGCAAAAGATAATTGAAGGTATCAATGGACATCAATTGAAAAGCCAGAAAATCCCTCAAATAGGTAAATTGTATCCATGTACATCTTGTTCTCTTGGAAAACTTACTGTAAAACTTTCACCAACTACAATTGAAAAGAAAATTATATGTTTCTTGAAAGAATTCAAGGTGATATATGGACCAACACCATGTGGACCTTTCAGATACTTCATGGTCTTAATAGACGCATCAAGTCGATGGTCTCACGTTTGTTTATTATCAACTCGTAATGTGCCATTTGCAAAATTTCTGACTCAGATCATTAAATTAAGGGCACATTTCCTGATTATACCATTAAAAGGGTGAGACTTGATAATGCTAGTGAATTAACGTCTCAAACTTTTAATGACTATTGCAAGTCTATTGAAATTAGTGTTGAACATCCAGTTACTCATATTCATACACAAAATGGTTTACTTGAATCATTAATTAAACGTCTTCAGCTAACAATGAAAACAAAACTCCCTATTTCTCTTTGGGGACATGCACTTTTAAATGATGCATCACTGATTCGTGTAAGACCAAGTGCATATCATAAAATTTCTCCTCTAGAACTTGCTTTTGGTCAAGAGCCAAACATTTCCTATCTTCGAGTTTTCGGGTGCGCGTTATATGTTTCTATTGCACCACCACAACGTACAAAAATGGGTCCTCAAAGTAGATTGGGTATATATATATGTTGGGTATGAAACACCTTCTATTATAAGATATCTTGAACAACTAACTAGTGATGTTTTCACAGCACGTTTTGCTGATTGCCACTTTAATGAGGCTATTTTCCCAACATTAGGGGGAGAAAAGAAAAACTAAGAAAATGATGTTTCATGGTGCGAACCATCATTGACTCATGTTGATCCTCGGACAAAATAATGTGAACTAGAAGTTCAGAAAATAATACATTTTCAATAAATGCAAGTCAACTGCCTAATGCATTTACTAATTCTAAAAGAGTGACTAAATCATATGTGCCAGCAGCTAATGCACCTGCTCGAATTGAAATTCTAAGTGAGAAGATTGATCGCATAGTCACTCAAGAATCAAAGGCACGCCTGAAGCGTGGAAGACCGTTTGGTTTAAAAGATAAAAATCCTAGAAAAAGAAAGAGCTCTAAAAATACAATTGATAATGTGAAAGGTGTTCCTGGAGAAACACAAAATAATAATATTTCCAAAGAATGAGAAATGGAAGATACTAATACAGAGATTGCAATTAATTATGTCCATACAAATATTATATGGAACGGATCTAAAATGGAATATATTGATGAAATGATTTTTTTATGTTGTTACATATGATATTATTAATGGAAGCGATGATCCAAAACCGAAGTCTATTTTTGAATGTCAAAACAGACATGATTGAGATAAATGGAAAGAAGTTATGCAAGCTGAATTAGATTCGTTAAACAAACAAAAGGTTTTTGGATCCATTATCCTCACGCCTGAAGCCGTGAAACCTGTAAGATACGAATGCGTATTCATACGAAAAAGAAATGAGAAAAATGAAATTATAAGATTGAAAGCTAGACTTGTGGCTCAAGGTTTTTCTCAACGGCCTAGAATTGATTATGATCAAACGTATTCTCATGTTATGGATGCAATTACATTCAGATATTTGATCAGTCTTGCAGTTGCTAAAAATTTAGAAATGCGTCTAATGGATTTTGTTACGGCTTATTATATGGATCACTAGATAGTGATAGTTATGTGAAAATCCCTGAAAGATTTAAAAAGCCTGAAGCATTAAGCATTAAACCCAAAGAAATGTATGCAATCAAATTACAAAGATCTTTATATGGGTTGAAACAATCTGGATGTATGTGGTATAAGCGTTTGAGTAATTATTTGATATGTAAAAGATATACAAATAACCAAAATTGTCCATGCGTGTTTATAAAAAAGATAAAGGTTGGATATGTTATTATAGCTGTTTATGTTGATGACCTAAATATCATCGGCACAATAAATGAGATAGATGAAGTTATTGTGCTACTAAAGAATGAATTTAAAATGAAAGACCTTGGTAAAGTAAAAAAGTTCTCTTGGTTTACAAATAGAGCACATGCATAATGACATACTTGTGCTTTAATCAAATTATACGGAGAAGGTTTTGAAACTTTCAATATGGATAAAGCAAAACCTTTAAGCACGCCAGTGGTAGTTGGATTACTTAATATTGGCAAGGATTCATTTCGTCCTCAAGAAGATGGTGAAGATTTACTTAGTCGAGAAGTACCATATCTTAGTGCAATTGGAGCCTTGATATATATTACTAACTGTACAAGACCTGACATTTCTTTTGCAGTAAATTTGTTGGCTAGATTTAGTTCAGCCCCCACCAACGACGTTGGATGAGAATCAAACACATTTCGATAAATTCAAGTAACTGTTGATTTGGGATTATTTTATTCAGACAATACAAAAAAAAGGTTTGATTGGTTATGTTGATGTAAGTTATTTATCCGATCCCCATAAAGCAAGATCTCAAACAGAATACATAATTTTGAATGGCGGCACTACAATATCCTGGCGTTCTCAGAAGCAAACACTTGTTGCAATATCCTCAAATCATGCTGAAGTTATTGCACTACATAAAGCTAGCAGAGAGTGTGTATGGCTGAGATAAATGACACAACTCATCATGTCTTCTTGTGGAGTTGATAAAGGCAAAAGTCCTACACTGATTTATAAAGACAATGCAACTTGCGTGTCACAAATGAAAGTAGGGTATATCAAAAGTGACAGGACTAAACATATCCCTCCAAGATTTTCTGCTATACGCAAGACCTTATAAAGGACAATCAGATTGAAATATAATACGTTCAATCTAGCAATAACTCAGCTGATCTTTTTACGAGTGCACTTCCTAAAACAATTTTCAGAAAACATGTTCATAACATTGGAATGCGACATGTACAAAACATGTGATGATTTCCAGTTGACAATATGAGGGGGAGTCAACCATTTGCTGTATTCTTTTTCCCTTGGCCAAACTTTTTTTTTTCAATGAGTTTTTTTAACAAGGTTTTTAATGACACAACACTATATGATTTGACTTTTATTTATAAATTATCATCCAATGTGGTGTGTTGTAATTAATTGATGGATGAAAATTTCATTTATCACAAGAAGCAAGAAAATAACAGATTTGATAAACCACCAATAGTATATATTGTCAAAATTTATAGTATAAATTAACGGTACATGGAAAAGGAATACAAAACGTTGAGTTTTCATTTCTTCCATTAATTTTCTCATCAATAGTAATTTAGTCGGTAACATTACGAGCTAATTATTATCTTTTGCATTTAGTCCCATGTTTAAAGGAGCGAAAAACAGTGTTAATATGAGTTGGTACGTAGCTGGCAGATCAACTTTAAGAAACAGTACACGAGTGGGTGGGGTTTGTTGGGGTGTGTAGGGGTTTACGGACTTTACGCAACGTCCGAATCTGAATGATGAGATTTGGTCAAATTCAAGGACCATCGGATTTGGTTTCCTGACAGCTTGTGCACGTGCACGAATAAACAACTCCGCTCCTACTTTACATTATTAGTGACACGTGTCAAAATAATGTATTATCTCAATTAAAAATTAAAAATATTCCAACTATTTTATGTTATCTTTTCTTCTTTTCGTAAAATAACAGAATAAGTGGTGGACTGGTGGTTGTAACTTGAAAATTGCACGAGCATGTGTTATATGCTCTTAAAATAGAAAATAAGATAAAGTAATATTATTATAAATTATAACTGTATTTTTTTAAAAAAATCTATAAATTATAAACTAAACTACATTAAAAATTATAACAAACCAATAGTTTTTAAATATATTAATTAGGTTATTACCCGTGTACTACACGGGCTAATCTTATTAATTAACATATATACATATAAAAAGATATAAAATAAATACAAGATTTAAATAAAAAAAATAGATACATAGTTTCAAATCAAAAACCAGAAAATACTTCCTTGTAAACAACATTGATCGTTTTGCTGCTAACTCTACCTTCATTGTCTAAAATTAAAAGTTTTAAACTTTCTCTACTTTTAACTCTAGATAGGGCAACATATAGCTGACCATGACTGAAAACCAGGTCCTTGAGAAACAAACCAACCTTCGATAATGATTGTCCTTGGCTTTTATTTATCGTCATAGCAAAGCATACGACAAGCGGAAATTGTCTTCTCTGAATTTTGAAAGGTATCGTCTTATCTGAAGGCGTCAAACGAAACCTGGGAATAAATGTTCGCTTGCCAATATTACTCCCAGATATAATCTCAGCTTCTATAACGCGGTCATCCATTGATATTATTTGTAGCCTAGTACCGTTACACAAACCACTCTGCTGATCAATATTTCTTAGTAGCGTGTGATGCTTTTTAATAGATTAATTGATAGTAAACCTCACATGACAAAGGATTTTCATAACTGATAATGTCAGAAGTTGGTTAATCATTTGTGGTCAAATGTGATGCTTGTTTCCGTTAAATATCTATTATTAGCCCTGAGGTGTTCAACTTCGGTTTATCTAGTGATTATAAACTGATGCAAGGCTCTAAGATTATGAACTTCCCACCAGAGCTAGGAGATGTTCATTGCTAGCTAAAACAAAATTTCCTAGAATGTTAATGCTACCATAGTTACAGCCTTACATGGATATTTCTCGTCTAGTAACATGGCTCAAATATCCAAGGGAATATATACCTAAGGTGATTATGACCCAAAATTGAGTCTTTTTCACTCCGTTGCACTATTAGCTCATAGGTCATGAAAGTTCCCCATGATTTACAATTCAATCTTTACCTTGTATATAGAGATTATTATATACCTTTTATTATTTATCAAGAACCACCAGCGTACAATTTTCTTTAAACCAAGAATATATAAAAATGGTCTCTTATTTTATTAAATATTGTATGACTTAGTTCACAAACCAATAGTTTTTAAATATATTAATTTAATTAACTGATTGTATGGGTCCAATTTTGTATTGACCCACGGGCCTAGGGAGCCCAATTCTTCCTGTACCCAAGATCTAGGCCTGCCCTGGTTCCGGAGCCATCCGTTCGACCCGCGAGGACCATGGGACGACAAATCTGTGAACCGCAGGGGAGATCTTGTCGGGTAAAAGGTGTTACGCAGAGAAGGGATAAAAAGCAAGGCATCTCATTGGTTCATCAGGGAACGCGGAGTTCACTCCCGCGCAAGTTCCTTTTCAACCATTAGGAGCCCTCCTGATAAGCACCTCGCCTCGAGGAAGGAAGGTATAAATAGTAGTGCTGACTGTCTAGAAAAGGGTAATGACAATTCCTCACTTCACATATACTTTCTCTCTATACACATTCTTTAGCATGGCGGCTGACTTTGTCATCGGAGTGTCCTCACAGGGGCTCTCCCTGTGTTGACACTAACCGTAGCCTTCTCTTTTCCTTGTTGCAAGCCCTCCAATCCTCGTCCTGAACCCTCTGGCAACGTTACTAAGCTTATTATTACTTTAATCCATTATTATTGATTGTCAGACGCACAAACAATTGGCGCCATCCGTGGGACCCGATTGGTTACGGTGGTACTAGCTTAGTTCTCAGAAGTTCAGAATGGATAAGTCAGATGCAGCTGAAATAGGCCCTCAAGGCCCCCCAGGCGGAGAACAACTCCCTCTCCAGGAGGGTCTCCAGATGCCCCTGGGAGTGGTGGAACCTTCCCTGGCCGTTGAGGCACCCCTTCCCTCCTTAGACTCTGATACAACTACACAGGTGATAAACCGTCGGTTCGTAGCGGCAAATTTTGAACAACTTCAGGCCCTCATGCAAGAACACTCTCGTTCTGTTGAGGCACCGCCCCTGGATAAGACCAATGAGGTGATGATGGAATATGAAGATGCAGATTCAGAGGAAATGGATGAGCATATAGATACCCGGGAGTTGGGTACGAGGGAAGGATCAGCTCGCAGGATTCAAGAGACCCAGGTGGCTAAGGCCAAGGTGTCAGTAGGAAGCGAGGTCGACCCCCTTCCACGGACTGTGCCCAGGCAGACGATGCAAGGCACCCGTACCTCTTTAACCACGCCACCTACCCTGGTGTCTCGAAGGGAAGGTCTCATGCAGGGTAGGGCTCCTGAGGCGTTGGGAAGTGCAAGAAGGAGAGAGCGTGGGGAACCACCTCCCCAAGTGAGGTTCATAAGCCAAGGGCGTAGGGGATTGGGAGAAGTGGTAATACCCACTGAAAGCAGGACTTCTCAGGACAAGGCCCGCAGGGACTTCCAGAAAGGACCTAAACCCCTAAACCTGGAGCCTCATTTCCAGGAGGTTGATGGGGAGGACCCTTCCCCTTTCGCAGGGTGGATTGAAGACTACACCCTTCCGGAGGGCCTGAAGCTAGCCTCAAAAGTAGGGGTATACGATGGAACGGGAGATCCAGACGATCATTGGCGCCTGTTTGTAGGAGCCATGAAAATATCCAAATGGGTACCACCAGTGGCATGTCATATGTTTTCAATGACGCTCAAGGGCACTGCTCGCTTATGGTTGGAATCGTTACCCCTAGGTGGTATCAATAGCCACGATGAGTTATGGACGAAATTTCGTTCTAATTTCATGTAGCAGCAGAGATACACGAAGACCCACCTGGAACTTCATAATATTAAACAAACTGAGGCAGAAGGCCTGCGAGCTTTCGTGGAGCGATACAATTTGGAAAGTCAACAGATCAGGAGTTTGGGGGATGATGCTAAAGTGTCTGGTTTTATACATGGGCTTAGACACCGACAACTTATGGAGTTTTTGTCGCAAGACTTGCCAGCCTCCTACCAGGAGTGTTTGGAAAAGACCTACGCTTACATACGGTCCAAAGAGCTGTCCACTCAAAATGAAACCCCTAGGAAGTCACATCAAGAGAGAGGCCACAAATCCTATCAAGGAAGGGAGTCAGACACCTCGTTCAGAGGACCTCGTGATAGAGAAGAGAAGTATGCCCCCATACGGTCGCAGGGAGGATCGGTACAGTATTGCTAGGAAGCTTCCCCTCCTCACGCCTAGTAAGCGGTTCTGCTATCTGACCCATCTGGCGAGTTAACATCTCCATGGTCTTAGTACTGATAACTGATTGCTGTTTCATAAATTCAGCAAACTCTGCGAATTCCGCAGAAGTCATATTTGTTTCTACTTGGAATTGTGGTTGATCACGATGATTTGAATTATAATATCGCTCATCCTTAGCTGCTGAAGTTGAACCATATTGATATTCTCTCTTTGGTGGTTCATATCTCAGTTTGGATTGATGATCGGTAGGCTGATCATTTTTCCATTGGAAGTTGGGATGGTTTCTCCATCCTGGATTGTATGTTTCCGAAAATGGATTATCCCTATCTCGATGAGCTCTAAGTCCGTAAACTTCATTAGCAAACTCCTCAGTGGATTGCACTTGAGGACATGCGTCAGAATGATGTGATGGATCTCCGCATGTAACACAATTAATTGATACGCTAGGGTTTGAAAAACCCTTCATCAATTTATCCATTTTCTTTCCTAATTCTGAAATCTCACTTTTAACCTCACGTTTCCAGGCATTATCTATGCCCATAACTTGAACTCCTATGCTATTTTCAGAACCAGCTTGGACTTTAAGACCTTTACCGAGTTGATTAAGCAACTCCCAAGCTTCATCATCTTCTTTACCTAAAAATGTGTCTCCTGTGGCAGCTATAATCATATTACGACTTTCTTGACTCACACCATCAAAGAATGTTTTGATAAGCATCCATTTGGGTACCTCATGGTGTGGACAAGCTCTCAGTAGTTCGTTCATACGATCGAACGCTTCGTAGAATTGTTCCCCCGGTTTTTGTTTAAATCCGGTGATTTCCTTTCTTTTCTTGGTTGTTTTACTAATGGGGTAATATTCATTAAGGATTTCTCGTTTCATTTGATCCCATGTTGTAATGCTATTGGTTGGTAAGGATACGAACCAATTCTTCGCTTTCTCTTTTAACGAGAAAGGAAATAATCGAAGTTTTAAACCATCGGTGGTTATACCTCAAACATGGTTGGCTTTACAAATAGCTGTGAACTCAGCTAAATGTTCGTAGGGTTCCTCACTTGGCATCCCTCGAAAGATCGGAAGAATTTGAAATAATTGAGGATGAACTTCGGGTTCGTTCTCGTTTTTGGGATAACGAATTGGAGACGGGTCGGGCACATCACCTGGACGGTAATGCGACTCAACCATACGTCTCGGTTGATCACCCATTCTAGCAACTATGCACTCGGGTTCTTCTTGATCACGATTTCGTGGTGAAATCAGAGGGCTTTCTAAATTAGGAATCTCTAAATCAGGAATTTCTTCCTCTTGTGCGTTTAAATTCTCCGTGATTAATTGTTGATTTTGAATCCTGACAGTCATTCGGTTCGATCTCGCTACTTTTTCGATCTCAGGTTCGAATTATAGCGACAATCCTTTAGCCGACCGACGTGTGTGCATACACTAAATAAAATACTAAATTAAAGATTAAAAACATAATTAAACTAAAATTTTTTATGGTAAAGTAGAGGACTACAATTACCTTTTGGAATTTTTAATAATTTATTATTTGATTTTCAATAATTATAATAATAAAATAAAGACTAAAAATAACCAAAGAAAGGAACTTAAACTTTATTACTTAAAACTAAGGCAACAAACTAACTTTAAACCTTAACTACCGTTACACTCCCCGGCAACGACGCCAAAACTCTGATGGACCGTCTTTGTGACCCGCAGACTTAATCCTTAAATCCACTATTTAGCTAGAGAAGTAATGGTCGAATCCACAGGGAGTGTGGTCGTAATCAGGATTAGGGTTATTAGCCTTATAAGTTTATTGAAAGCATTTAAATTGTGAATTTGTGGATTTGAATGATTTGTTTAGAGTAATGGTTTGCTACTGCTTTGTAACTAAAATTAAGAACGAAGTAACTAACGAAGAAGATAACAATCAAGAGACGAATAACCATTCACGGAATCACCACGGCATAAGCATTAATCATTATAATTTCATGCAATGATCACATAGACATAATCAATTGCGCGACTAAATTAATCAAACGTGTTTTAACCAATAACTCTCGGCATAGCGTATGCAACATTAATACTCGTCTTAATCCCTAAGCTAATGGACCCGGCACGAATAATAACACCATGATAAACTATATTGCTTTTACCAATCGCAACACATAATCATAATCATAGCGAAATGTTTATCATTTGCATACACATAATAGATCTCGCTTAATATGAATACATCAAAACCTAAGAAATTAAAGAAGAGTAAATTAGTCGTAGATCCTCCGCAAACGGCTAATGGGATTAGCCGCTCATCGTATGCTCGTCACAATCACAGATCTGATCCATTGGGTAGCTTGCGAACCACCGTCTTCGTTCTCGTATCGTAGATCCACTCCGGCAGGGCTTCGACACACTTTCACACACATCGGGACTCTCTCCAAAGCTGCCGCTTGCCTTGTATTTTTAGGGAGGTCGAGATTAGGGTTCCAGAGGCTGTAAAACGCATTTTTGCGCCGCACTAGCGCAGACCTCCCCCCCCCCCCCCCCCCCCCCCCCCCCGCGTCCCGGATGTCGGCAAGGGGCTTTAGCTGGCGTAGTGTGACCTGAACAACGCTACTCTGGCACAGTTTGGGTCGATGTGGCAGCGTAGGGCCTGGCCCGCAGGCCCTCGCCCCCCCCGCCCCCCCCCCCCCAACCCGATTTGCTCTGAATTCTCTCGGATTGCTTCTTTTTAACATCTTGACACTGAAATACAAACTTGGAGTAATAATATGAATTTTACAAAGTATCGGTGCTTAAAATGATCATAATATGACTCAAAAACCATATAAATTATAGATTTATCAATCATGTTTAAATTAATAATACAAGACCACTTGTAAAAAATCACACATAAACACACACTATAACTATGTGAAACGTGCAAGTTCACATGAACTGCACTGTTGTGAACGTATGTTCACACTGAGCATGTTCACATGAATTTTTTCACGTTCACATGACTTTTAAGAGGCTAGGAATTGTGAATGTGTGTAATTCTTTTTCAAATAAGCTTATATTATTTGTGTTTAAATGAATATGAAATTAAGTAATTTTTTTGAAATTTTTTTTATTAACATTACACGGATGATATATAATTCTCACGTAAATCTGAACACTCTAAAAGTACATGAAAACACGCATCACATAAATAACCGTTCACATATATTCAAAACTATGTAAGTGTACGTTCACATCACTTTTTAAGAGCTAGGAGATGTGAATGTATGTGAAATTTACATAGTATCTTCATAATGTTTATTAAAACATGTCTATGAAAAAAAATTTAAAAAGTTTTATTAAAGGTGGTACCTTTTGGTGCGCTGCATAATGAGCGGTACTCTCTCGAACCATATGAATATATGCGCGTGTGTGTGTGTGTGTGTGTGTGTGTGTGTGTGTGTGTATATATATATATATATATATATATATATATATATATATATATATATATATATATATATATATATATATATATATATATATATATATATATATATGGGATCATTGCAGAACCTAAAATTTATTGTAGAACTGTAGAACAAATATTAAAAGAATCAAGTTTGGAATTAATGAAAAAAAATATTGGTATTACTGATATTTTAATATAGTCAATGGTAAAAAACTAAAAGATTGGAAATAGCAAAAATATTGACATTAGCAAAATAAATATTTTTTCTATAAACTAAAATAACGTTAATATCTTTAATTTTTAAATCAAAAAAATTATATCATAAAAACGAGATTTTATATTCTTTAAAACGAGACCGGTCATGATATATTTTTTTTGAAAAAATTTTACTTGTTTATATTTCGTAAAAAATTTTTTACCCTAACTATGATGCAGTATATTCAACGTCGAAATAATACTATATAACATATATGCAACGCTTCATATGCATTAAATATTAAAAGAGGCAAAATAATGATCAAAATTAGTAGTCAAACTTGATGAACCACCTTAATTTAACGAGACCGGTCATGATATATATTTTTTGAAAAAATATTACATGTTTATTTTTCATATAAAAGAATTTCCCAGACGACCATTCAACGTATCATATCGAGATCATTCAATGTCGAATTACAGTTTATATCACATATCCAACATCGAAGTAATATTATATATTGTATACGCAACACTGCATATACATTCAATATTAAAAAGAGTCAAAATAATGATCAAAATTAGTAGTCAAAGTTGGTGGATTCAACGAGAACGGTCATGATATATTTTTTTCAAAAACATTTAAGTGTTTATTTTTCGTAAAAATTTTTTTTACCTAGAAGACCATTCAATATATTATATCGAGATCATTCAATGTCGAATTACAGCTTATATCACATATTCAACGTCGAAGTAAAACTATATATCATATATGCAACACTTTTTGTTCCTGGAAGCCAGGCCATAGGCCCGCCCCAAAACGCGTCTTGGTGGATAGAGACAACCTCACCCTTATATGGGCATGTTGGTTTCTCCTCTCCACCGATGTGGGATGTTACAAAATTCGATATTAAAAGAGTCAAAAATGGTCAAAGTAGGCAGTCAAACTTGGTGGTCTACCATTAATTCAATGTTAATTGCATAATTACCATATTATACCTAGTGTTATATTATAATCCAATGGTTTAAATTGTTCAATAATTTCTGCACTAAATTAAGGTTCTGCAATGATCCTAAACCTATATATATATATATATGTATATATATATATATATGTATATATATATATATATGTATATATATATATATATATATATATATATATATATATATATATATATATATAATGATATATATATATATATATATATATATATATATATATATATATATATATATATATATATATATATATATATGTATATATATATATATGTATATATATATATATAAATGGTATATATATATTATATGTTATATATATATATGTATATATATATTATAATGTATATATATATTATATATATGTATATATAATATATGTTATATATATATATATATGTATATATATATATATATATAGTATTATATATATATATATAATCAGGTTCATCAGCGTACCTATGAGATTTCAGCGTACCCAGCGTATCCTAATGTGAATGATCATTCACATATTTTTTTTTTGAATAGACATGTATAAGACAACATTATAAGATTTTTTTTCAAAATGAGCAACATCATAAATTTTGTGAATGAAAAAAAAAAGGAAATGTGAATGGTCATTCACACCATTCACATTGTGTGAAATGACCATTCATATGGATGATCATTCACATAAATATGCATTGAGCATTCACATAAGTTTTAAGGACACAGACAGTGTAAATGTATGTGAAATTCATATATCATGTGTATAACATTAATTTAAACATATTTATGAGAAAAAAAATTAAATTTTTTTTAAAGGTTGGTATCTTCGGGTGCACTTGATTTCGAGAGGTACTTTTTTTAACCTGACTATATATATATATATATATATATATATATATATATATATATATATATATATATATATATATATATATATATATATATATATATATATATATATATATATATATATGAAAAATGATAATTTGAATACTTCTTAGGTTCTTTTAATCTTAAATTTGATATACTTTTTCTACTTGGTTTTTAAATTTTTGTTTCATGAATATATAAATTATATTCATGATATAAAACCTTTATTCTTCAACTTTTATTTAAGAAAAATATTAAACTGTTAAATTATATATATATATTGCCGACGGAGCAGTGAGAAAAAAGCTGACGTGGCGTTTCATTATTGGTAGATATTCCTACAATTAATGCTGATTTGGCAACATCTCATTGGTTATAATTAAGAATTTAAAGGCTGCTTTGGGATTGACTATAAATCAGAAAACAATGGGATAAAACTATAATATTTGTCAGCATCAAAACAATAAAATAGTTTGCAATACCCCTCAGTCCAGAAACAAAAAAAAATCTGTGACATACTGCACAGGATCGCATCAAAACAATAAAACAGTTTGCAATACCCCTCAGTCCAGAAACAAAAAAAATCTGTGACATACTGCACAGGACCATGAGAAGCATACTCTGATAAAGCTGAAACTATAGCACTTTCTTGAATTGGTGCTTTATCCTTGCTCCGAGGTGAGTTAGGACCATGCATATAAGTAGACTCCAATACAGTAGCAGCAGTACAAGCATCTCTAGGACATGCATTTTTAGAATCTTTTTCTGTGTTCAAACATGGAAGCTCAACAAGGCCATCCAAAACAGCCCCAGAATCACTAGCTGCACAAACGATGAGATTTTAGTTTGAAACATAATTATAAAACAATTTTAACATGTGAATTACAAAACAAAACAGCCCCAGAATCACTAGCTGCACAGTGTATGCTTTCAGCTTTGAGTCAAACTTTTATTTGCATGTAATGACCTATATACGTTGATGACCGATTATTCCGATATAGATTATTGTATTTTTTGCATTTGGTACTACGATATTTTGAGGATGTATTATCGACACATGTGATGTAAAATTTAAATTGTTCCCTTTTTCTGCAAAATTGCAGAAAAAATAGGATGTATTATCGACACATGTGATGGATTATCGACACATAAGAGTTATAAATACCTTATAAATGAAAAACTGCAGAAAAAAACTGCAAGGTTGATGTAGGAGATAATTATGCACAAATAAATCTGGAACAAAAAAGTAGATTAATTATGCAAAATTAGAGGGATACCATCCTGGATTCCAGAAAAAGTGAACTCATAGTCAACGAACATCCTGCATAACAAACATTGCAGAATTAATAGGGCTTCAAAAAAACTGGAAAAAAAACTGCAGAAAAAAACTGCAAGGTTTATGTAGGAGATAATTATGCAGAAAAAAATCTGGAAATAAATCTGGAACAAAAAAGTAGATTAAGAGTTTTTGGTGTGTTATCGCCATGTAAAAAAATGTTGCATAACAAACTATGGAGAAATAATGGGGATCACATTCTCAATTGCAGCAGTCCATTTCTCTGGTATAGTGCAGATGAACCTAAATTCAGATTGTTAAGGATGTATTCAAACTGGTATTTATGTGCTAATTATAATTAAAGATAAAGCCCAAAAACAGAAAATCCCAAAAAATCTGGATCTTATATTAGTATATATACGTAGTCAATGACATAAATGAATTCAACGTATGTTAAGTGCAAAAGACTGAAAAAAAAATTCTGCATCAAGTTGTCAGCGGAAAATAAAGTAACTTCTTTAATCTTCTTTCACTATTCAATAAAATAGATTATTTTTATATTCTTTAAACGAAAAATATTTATTTAGTTTATCATCATTTTGCAGGATATGAATTACACAAATGGTGGATCAGAAAAATCAAAATCTGTGGATGATGAAAGCAAAAATCCAACTGAAGTTTCCATTGAAGAAGAAAATCAAGGAGAAATTCAGGTGTTTTTTTGTCTATTAATGATATTTGTAAAGTAACAAAATTGAGCTCAAAAATGAGATTAAAAATACCAAATTCCCAATATAACTGTGATTACCTAAACAAAAACACAAAAATCAAGTCTAAGTATGTCCGATCAAAGAAATGCATTAAGAAATTTTTTTATGCAGATTCAAGTATTAAATAAATCATAAATGGTTACAAATCCTTCATTTGATTAAATACCAAGATGAAAAATCTAAGCAGGAAAACATGGAATAGATTGATTGCAAAATATTACTTTAAAAAAATAAACATTTGAGTAAAAATCACAATAAAGGTCGTTGAATCCACCCATCAAATAAAATACAACATTGTTTACCTGATAGCGCTTTGAATCTTGATGTAAACATGACGCTTCCATTTGATGGTTTGTAAACCTTGTGTGACATAGCTAGACAAGTAAGTGATCAGTTTTGCACAAATAAACAACCAAAATTGCATATTAGTAAATGATGAGACACATACCAAAAGTGTAAACTTTACATACCAATTTTAGTTATGACAAGAAATACTAGCTCCAAATGTAACACAATTAGTAAGTCAAATATTTTTATTATAAAACCTATGTCATCAACATTACTTATTTTAACTAAATTTCAGCAATACTTATTTTAACTAAATTTTACCAAAATTAGTCATTTTAACATATTTAAGTATGAAAAATATATAGTTTTTATATATAAAATATAACTTTATCAGGTGACAGTTTTTGTCGAGGTATTGTGTATGTATTGTGTATGTGGGTGCTGTCTTAGGTATATGTATGTATGTGTCGATGAGAGCAATTCTACCATTTCTATATGTTTTGTAGGAAAAAAACAATAAATATCATAAACCTGAAGTATGATGTCAATCTTGATGTGATTCTAAGATTTTTCTATTCATTTCTCAACTTATCTTTTAACAAGATTGTTTAAATTCATTATAATATTGTAGGATATTAAATACATAACTGATGAAAAGAATGACAAATCAATGAATTATTAAGATAGGGAAAACAAATATCAAATTGAAACTTCCAGTAAAGTCCTAAATCATGAGAAAATTCAGGTATTTCAATCCTTTTCATATTAAATTTATTTACAAATTATCAACTTTTGCTACTTATATGAAAGCATTTAGAATACTAAAAACAATTAAACAATTAAGAATTTTGAATTTCCATATCTTATATTAAGTTGAAAACCTAATACGTCTAGCATGCATTTGTGTCAAGTGACAAACTTAGAAAGAGGCCAGCAGGTGCAGTCATCTGTCCTCCTCTAATTAGAATAGTACTATAGTTAATAGGGATGTTTACAAAATTCTAGCACAAAACATAAAAGGGTGTGTGGACGCATGCTTTGAAATTGATTCTATGATATAAAGTGTTAAGATAACTGCTGGAAAATGCATAAATAATCAATGTAAAGTTCATAATTCCAGTTAAGCAACTCTACAGAAAAAGTTGGTTCTTGTCAGTTCGTTTTTAAGCCATGTGGAAAAAATAAAACATAATTATTGCTGAAAAAATACATAATAAACCTACCAATTAATAACCATTGCAGAAAAGAATAAACATAATTCATGCCGAAAATATATAAAAACGCAAAAATAAATCTATCGATCCATTAAGCAAAAAAAATTTTAAACTTTTCTGGCAAATATCGACGGTAAAAAAGAAATATTTATGAAATAGTAATATAAAGAATATATTATATTATTTAATATAATAGATGCTGAAAATTAACATATAATGAAGAATATATAAGATAATGATTATTTAAATGGTTGGCTAAAAAATTCAAAAAGATAAGGGTTATACTTTCACGTATTAGCCATTTTGTTTGCCAATTGAAAAAATCAAATGCAGTTTTAAACTTCAATCCACATGTAAAACCTAACTACATAGCCAATAATCGCTATCGAGTGATAACTCTGGAAAATTACTACCATAAAAAAATGACATGAATTCGTAAATTTCAAGAAACCTCTAGAAAATAATTTACCGTGACACTGATCACATACTATATATTTTCATAAAATGATCATGTCAAGCTTTGGTAATTAAACAAACCCTATATAACATTATCTTAGGAAAACTACTAGCAAAGGTCAATGAGAAGAACATACATAACATGTGATATCTTTAAAGTTACCTGTATGTTTACAAGCCATTTTGTGCATTTTACCCCATATATACCACATTGTGCACCCTGAAAATGAGCAACAAGAATGGTTAGTTAGCTACTTCGCTGTGAAAACAGTTGTGCTAAAAAATGAAATTAATATCAACCTAAACAGTAATGCAATGAGTGGGAGGACATTATATGATTCCACACTTTTTATAATTAAAAAAATAAATAAATTGACAATATAATAGCTACATGTACTTCCTTGGAAGTTAACTACGCATATCTACGACATGAATAAAATAAAAAAACCACTACAGTTAACTACACATATTAACCAGGTACAATGTTTATTAATAGCAAAAAAGATACAAGCTCCAACTATATATCAAAACGGTTCTATAGATCTTAAACCAATGTAGAAGCATACAACTTATGTATATAAAGTCCATGGAAATACATGCCAGTCTACTAAACAAGGTTCACTGCAGTATAAACTTGCCTTTGTCTACAAAATATTGATAGCTTTGTATCCATATATATAATAAGGATTCAAAGTATGCACACCAAAAATGGCATACAAAACTCTGATATTTAACATGGGGTTAATATATGCGACTTTACAATTTATATCTCAAACCAATGATCTAGCCGTGAGTCATCTTATGTACTTTTACAGTTTATCATTTACAATCTAAATAATTCAAATATCAAAAAATACACATGAACCACATCAAATATCATTTACAGTTTATCATTTTCCTTCCTAAATAATATATAATTTTTATAAATAAAATATATCTTTTATTGTGTCATTGTATAGTTAAAAGTATTAATTTAAAATTGCATGTGTGAATGAAACGCATAGAATGATACAATCTATGTGTAACTCTATTTGCAAAACTATTAATTAATCAATTAGCTAGAAAGATGATGTGAAACTAAATAGTAATAGGAATGACCCCAAAACTATTAATTAATCAAATACATGTATATTAACTCTATCATGCAAAACTATTAATTAATCAATTATTAATTAAGGACTCTACTTTAAAATCTGGACAGCACACTAATACTGCACTTATTTTCTTTTTCAGACCGCCTCAGAGGTCAATGAAGAAGCTGTAAATGCAGTCATTGTTTCTTCCAATGTTGAGGTACAAGTATTATTAATTACATTGCACTCATTTTTTTATCAATTAAACTCAATATAATAACATTCAATCCTGCAACTATAATTTTGCTGAAAAGTACATAGAATTTGTGGCTTAAATTGTTTTGTAAGTTACAAATCAATACGCACATCATTTAGACAGACAGAACTTGAGCTAAACTCAATTCATTTCATATCGTTCTAATCGTGTTTCAGACAGCCTCAGAGGTCAATGCAGAAGCTACAAATGTTGTAGTTATTTCTTCCGATGATGAGGTGCAAGTATTATCCTTCACATTTCACCAGTTATTTACAATTAATACCAATTGCTTTGTTGCACTCAAATAATTCATAAATAAAAGATAATATCCCGAGAAGCATGAACTATAACTATTTATATATTATTACAGACTTTGGTGGATTGGGAAGGAAACCCCATATACAGAGAAGCATGGGTCAGACACGACGATATAAATCGTTGTGTCTTCGGATGATGAGGTACAAGTCATATTATCATTTACATTTCACCAGTTATCTACAATTAATACTAATTGCTTTGTTGCACTCAAATAGTTCAAAGATAAAGCATGATCTATAACTATTTATATATTATGACAGACTCATCATACTTTTCCTTATTACAGACTCTGGTGGATTGGGAAGGAAACCCCATATCCCGAGAAGCATGGGTCAGACACGAGGCTTTAATCGTTGTGTCTTCGGATGATGAGGTACAAGTCATATTATTTACATTTAAAGTTCTATCAATTTTTCCACGTATAATATTAACTACTTGATTGTTTTATATTATAGATAGTGGCGAATCATGATGAACACACAATAATTTCTTTGTCCTCGGATGATGAGACAAACGATATGATAGACTCGAAAGAAAATTCTGATGAAATGTGGTCCACGGAGGAGATGTGGTCGGAGGTAGGAATTTTGCTTAATTATATGGTAGCATTTACTTAAAAATATAAAACTCTTTCATATATGATAATGTAAAAGTTATGTTATTTAAGTTAAAATGTATGTTAAAGTTATTCAAACTGCAAAAAAACTTGTGATTTTAGATTCAATATTATTTTAATCTTTGACGAACTGGGTTTGAAATCAGATTAGCCAAGACCGGCTTCAAGATGTTGAAAACATGTGGCTAGAATTAGAATCTGAGTTAGCTACAATCTCCTCAGATGATTCGGTAAATGTTATTTTAAACCCTTGTAATATTTTAAATCGACTATAATTCATACATGGTTTCTTGGGTATTAAATTACATAGTATGTTAACATAAAGCTTATTAACTGCAGGAGGATTTGTCCATGAGACGTATAAAACGTCGAAGGAGGAGCCAAGTCTCAATTTTAAGTCGCAATAGACCTTATCAACTCATCGATGAATCGGAGTCTAATGGAGATGTTGAGACTGACGGAGAGGAATTTGATGATGAAGAGGGGATTGAAGAAGAGGATGCTGATGATGAAAATGATACCGACGGAGAGGAGTAGCATGCCAAATTCAATTTTTAATTTTTAATTTCATATTTTTATCGTCTCTTTAATTTTCATTTCAAGTTTTTTCTGGTTTTGAATTGTTTAGAAACTTTTTATTTATCTATATAAAGACTAATTATGTTTTCATGTGATTAACACCAAACCACTATTAAGATAAAGTTTACGTTAGATTAGTTTACCATATGTTTATTATTATATATCCAGTAAATAATTTTCATTTTATCGTAAATAATAATTAGTTTTTTTCCTAAAGACTTCATTCTATTACATGTTTTCCTAATTTAAAATTAGGAAATTCAATAAACGTACATGTATCAAAACTCAAATATACTTGTCTGTAGTATTAATATTCACGATTAAGATAAGTCACATTTCCACCTTTCACAATCTATAAGTTTCCCAAATAAAATATACTTTTATTTTATCATTGTTTAATATATAAATGGTCCAAGATTCGTTACAAGTTATGTGTTTACCGAATCAGTTTACCAAGTTTTTTCTTGCTTCCGCAACTTTTTTATTCTTATTGGTTTGTCAACACACATTACAGGCAAACAACCCAGAAAAAACACTCGAACATAATAACAATTTCTTACTGCTATTTCAGTTTTTGCATTTCTACTTCTTGCGTCTCTATGCATTGCTATGAAACAACATACTCTTTTCATTTTCTTTATATTTCACTTTTCATACATCCCAAGTAAGTGAGCATTTAAAGTTCCCAATATAAATCATTGTCCTGTGTGTGTTTTTGTTTTTAGAATATATTAAACACGTAAAACACTTTTAAGTTAAGTCTACATTATACTAAATTTAATTGAATTATAAATAATGAATTACACATTTACTCTATCATTATAGAAAATATTCAAACAACAAGGTCATAAAGAAATTCAGGAGTAATATCACGAAAAGGTCAAACTGCAATATCGTTATCCAATTTTATATGTATTTTAATCCATCACTTATCTTTAGAATATTTTTACAGAAAGCAAATAAACTGTGTGCAAAATCAAAGAGGTTCATGTACTGGTAGGTACTTCAATTTTTATGTATGTTCAAGTACATTTAATCTTTATTATAACTTTATAATTCTGTAATGTTCTTGTAGGAAAACAAACCAACAATTCTCAAAACCCAAAGCATTACTAAACCAGTAAATATATAGACATAATAGCAGCCTGATACATAAATATAAGTAAGAGCAAAGTTTATAAAAAGTTTCATGATGTTTCTATCAAGAAGTGACTTCTATTTTTATTAGGTATGTAATTAAAACTATCGAATTTATAAAAAAACACAAAAATATTGAACATGAAAAATGAAATATTTGTATTAATTATAGATGATTTACAATTTTCTTTTATAAACAACATGTGTGCTAAAACAAGAAATGAAATATTCAAAGTTTTAAAATACAATATACTTTAATAAAAGATTATTACAACAAAAAGTTCAAATTTGTCTCCTTAAAATAACGGAAATACATTTAAAATAGAGGAAAAAAACTGAAAAAATACAGAAATACATGTTTAGAGGGATAAACCAGTTTGGTTATAATTCAGATTTTTTCGTCTGTTTATTTGCAAACCAAACATTGCAGAATAATTCTGGATAGAAGAAAAGACATTTAAAAAGTTTTTTATCCATAAAAAAACTGAAAAAAAAAACTGCACATAAAGGCTGGATCTGCTGGATATAACTAAAAAGGGGATTTTTAATATTTCAGCAATATTTATCCAGAAAAAACTGCAAAAAAGTGGATTTCTGGATAAATATTTCTGCAATAGTTATCCAGAAATATTGCTGGAGTTCGCTGGATATACTAAAAAAGGAGGATTTCGATGACATAATTCTGCAATACTTATCATAAAAAATTTCTGAAGTTATCGGCTATAACTAAAAATTAGAAAAAAGCGGATATATATGTTTCATGTATACTGGATTTCGATGACATAATTCTGCAATACTTATCATTAAAAATTTCTGAAGTTATCGGCTATAACTAAAAATCAGAAAAAAAGCGGATATATATGTTTCATGTATACTGGATTATATATTACTAGAGACCAGTAGCAAACCCTGCTCCTGTTGTATCTATTCTTTGGCTGGATGATCAATTAGAATCAGCAATCAAGCTCGACTCCATTGTCACCACTGTAAGGTAATTGTTCCGTGATGTGTGATAATATATTTAACTTTAACATCATAATAGAAATTAATTCAAGAGTTTTGATAAACTGTTGCTCCAAGCAGTAGTTTCTATTAGGTTTATTTATAAGTTTTTGTTCAATCTTGTATCCTTATTGAATTGACATGATTATAAGGTATTTACAAGTCATTCCTACATGAATTAAGCAGGTTGGTACCTATTATTGATTCACAAACTTTTAACATGTGTGCTGTGAACTTACAATAGTTAACACTTAACAAATTATAAAATAAATTATCATATCCCAACTCTACCTAAGATACATGTAAGATTTCCTGTTTTTCATTATATTCATTCAAGTTTATAAATTATGATAAACCTCTAATAAACTAACCTGATGTTCAATTAGTCAAAAAAACTGGAAAAAAAAACTGCAAGGTTTATGTAGGAGATAATTATGCAGAAAAAAATCTGGAACAAAAAAGTAGATACAGAGTTTTTGGTGTGTTATCGCCGTGTAAAAAAATGTTGCATAACAAACTATGGAGAAATAATGGGGATAACATTCTCAATTGCAGCATGCTTAAAATTGGTATTCAAAGAAAATTTATAGATAACAAACTCTTGGAATTAATAGAGATAATATTTGATAATTATATTACCCGTTTTTCAATATAAAAAAAAGACTCTTTTATTTTCTCTGCACACACAAACACATGCCGCAAATGTGTGTGTATATATATACAAACATATATATATATATATATATATATATATATATATATATATATATATATATATATATATATATACACACACACACACACACACATAAGGTGCTGGAATTGTTGCTTTTACACACTGCACATATAAGTTTTTATACATACAAAAGGAAAGGTTTGGGTATTAGGTTTTATGTAAAAGAAAAAGGATAGAAATGAACTGTTGTTTTTATTCTATACATCGACACATACATACATATATGCTAGGCTATTTCGGTCACCTACGACAGCACCCACATACACAATACACACACACACACACACACCATGCATTTATATACATCACCACACACATACTGCACAAAAACATTATTACCATTACCATCAAACTTGTAAAATATAAGGTATAATATCATATTATTAAATTACATAAACCATTTAGAAACGTAGTTATAATATATATATATATATATATATATATATATATATATATATATATATATATATATATCTGTGTGTGTGTGTGTGTGTGTGTGTGTGTATATCACGTTGCACATACTTATTGAATTGACATGATTATAAGGTATTTACAAGTCATTCCTACATGAATTAAGCAGGTTGGTACCTATTATTGATTCACAAACTTTAAACATGTGTGCTGTGAACTTACAATAGTTAACACTTAAGAAATTATAAAATAAATTATCATATCCCAACTCTACCTAAGATACATGTAAGAATTCCTGTTTTTCATTATATTCATTCAAGTTTATAAATTATGATAAACCTCTAATAAACTAACCTGATGTTCAATTAGTCAATTGAACTATACTCTTGGAATCTGGACTTTAGAACATGGAATTATATAGACACACTAAGTAATTATATGTATTATTTTGCCATTTCTATTCGTATATTTGTCTTTTTATGTCATTTTGTATTTTTTGGTTTCAACTATTTTCTTAAACACGTATATTAATAACTCTTATTCAAGAAATAATGATACCTTTGGATCCATGACTTATGCAACCACAACAAATTGTATCACTTAAATAGTGATTCTGACAACGTATTTAAAAAATGAAGAATGAAACTTATATAATGAATAATAAAAAACACGAAATAAAATCATTATTAAAAGAATATACCTTTAGACCCGTGTCTTGAGCAACAGAGTGCATCATTTAAACAGTGCATTTTGCCCTAACAACAATCTACAAAATAAGTAAATATTAGAAAGGCTTATAATTTAACTACATTTTCTATCAAACATAAAATGACATTATTTCTTAAAAAGACAAACATGTAAACTTAAAAGCTAAATCACATCACAAAAAAAAGATAATGTAATTATATGTTTTAAGAAATGTACTTAAATACTACAATAAATGTTTTATGATAGCATAAAATTACACAACATAAACAACAACAAAATAATAATACAATGCATAATGCCACAATATTTATGATTGAAATCAAATTACCCCTTATGACGCATAACTAATCATATAATCATAAGAATAATCAAGTTATCTAAATAGGTAAACGTCACATTTGAGTAATTCCTCCGGAAATGCTCAGAACAGATATATCATTAGCTTAGATAACATATCACTCAAGTAACTTAACGTGTACCATACTTATATAATCAATCCAGATCGATAGATACTGCACCTTTCTCATATTATGGAAATTGGCGAAGAAGTGTTCAATCATTTTAATATGGCGGTATTATACATCACACTAAATTCAATATGTCATGATAAGCAAACAATTAATTCATAATGCTGCTTCAATTTCTGTGTTGCACTTCAGGAGGAAGATTGATTCAAGAGCAGATAACATCAATTAGACAACAGGAAACAATAAACTATTTCAGTAACAAAGAAAGACACAGCTGGTAAGCAAAGTTTCTGTCAATGAACTTCTCTGACCTGTTGTGACTTGGAAATATGTGAAATTCAACATAGTCAAGTGTTGAATCATGTGTAATTGCTCCCTCCATCTCTACCAACATGAAACAACAATGTATAAAAAGCTTTTGTTAACTCGATTCCATTCTTCAATCTGTTAAATAACCTGTCACATAATGTAAATATTTTGGGCCAGATGTGGTAGCTGAATTTCACTATATATATATGTATGTATGTATGCATGTGTATGTATGTATGTATATCACGTTGCACATACATCACATTTATACACACAAATATGCACTGTACATATAGAGTATATATATACATATGTGTATTAAAGGAACAAGGCGACTGGACTCTTTTATTTTCTCTGCACACACAAACACATGCTGCAAATGTATATATATATATATATATATATATATATATATATATATATATATATATATATATATATATATATATATATATAGAGAGAGAAATGTGACTTACAAAACCCTTTCTAAACCAATTTTAAAACGATTTTAAGGCATATCATCAAACACATAGATTCCAGAAAATCAGATATTTAAAATGAACTCATAAACAATTTTAAAACATATCTAACTCAGAAACCCAAACACGAACGTTACTTATCATCTATTTACAATTAGTCAAAATTTGAAATCTGTAAGATCAAATCTGAAATAGGCAACCAAAATCTATAAAACCTAAATCACAAATTTCCCAAAAAAAAAACGAGCATCTCAGCCATAGGAATCAAGTTGCATGTACCCGTTAAACACAAATTAACAGAGATTGTAGGCATACACAATCCATAGTCAAAACCCTATCATCCAAAATTTTTCATTCAAACATGGAATTCCATGAATGTATTGTGATTAAGATAAAAGATGGAAGCGATAACATACCGAAAAGATCTTCGAAATAGGCGATTAAAAGGGGTTGATCGATCGAACAAATCGACCGAACAACTCTGTAATCAA
>JAANYP010000033.1:160599-185556 GCA_020465985.1 Centrapalus pauciflorus
AGAGACTGAACAAAAGGTGTTTGAGGCTAATAAGAAGCTAGAATCTGTTAAAATAGATCTAGGAAACTTCAAGTTAGCAAATCAAAAGCTAGAACACCTAATGGAAGTTCAATTCAAAGATAGAGTGAAATCTCAGGTCAATCCCAAAGAAGGAATAGGATATAAAGCTACTCCACCTCCATACAATAACAAGTACATTCATCCAATGAGTGAGGTTGCTGATAGACTTATCAATGAACCACTAGATGAGTCTATGACTATTGTAGATCCTATTCTTGATAACAGTCCTGAATTAAAAGAAGATAAGAGTCAAAATAGAGACTGTGACACAAAGAGTGCACCCATAGAAGTCCAAGCTCCCAGTAAGAAAGGAAAAGAGAAGATGAGTGTATGCAATGCTACTCCACAAGTTTCTGTACATTCTAACTGTAACACTGCATCTTCATCAAAAAGAACTAAAAGAGGTAAAACTGTTTCTATCTGCACATGCCAAAAGCATGGTGTTCAAAAGTTTCCTAAACAACAGCAGGTAAGAGGAAACCAGAGAAACAAGAACCAGAAATTGACAGAAAAGTCTGGTGTTCCAATTCAAACTGTCAAAAGATGCTTTCACTGTGGAAGGAAGAATCACTTAGCCTAGGATTGTTTTTACAAACCAGCTGTTGCAAAACAGACTGTGCATCACACAAAATCAAATCCTAATCAGGCAAAGCACTCAAAAGTGAAACCTTTCACAGCAGCTCCAAAGAAAACAGTTGATCACAGATTCTCAAAAGTTAATAAAAAACAGTCCACACATCAAAAACAAGTTTTGGCAAAGCCTAAATCAAGTTTTAAACAAATGTGGTGTGTCAAGGACAAATCTGTTGCTCAAACTGCTAATGCAAAAGATCAGACTGCTAAGTAAAAATCTGATGCTGTTAGTGCAAAAACTGAAACTGTTAGCACTACAAACACAGCTCAAGCTGCTGGGCATCAATCTGGAGCTGCTAGTGAATTATCTGAGACTGTCAGAAGAAAAGATGATCAAAATAGTTGGATACCTGATATTATCACTAAATACTCTCCAAAGACTCCATCAGTTGATCTCACTAAATATAAGAAGTCAAAAACAGTTTTTAGTTATGTCAATGTACAAGGCCAACCCAAAACCAATTTGGTTTGGGTTTACTCCACTACTAACTAAGCTGTTATTTGTGCAGGGCAACCACAGGTCTCCTCATAGATCAAGATGGCATCTGGACAGTGGATGCTCTAGGCACATGACAGGCAATTCTGAATGCTTGTCAAATTTCAAAGGTTTTGATGGAGGTTTTGTTGCATTTGGAGGCAACTCAAAGGGAGGTAAGGTTAAAGGTAAAGGTACTGTTAATGCAGGCAACATGACATTCCATGATGTTCTGTATGTTGAACAACTTAAGTACAATTTATTGAGTGTCTCTCAAATCTGTGACAAACAAAACATTGTTCTGTTCACAGATTCTGAGTGCATTGTTCTTTCAAAGGATTTCAAAGTTCCTGAAAATCTTGTTTTACTTAGAACACCAAGAAAGGACAATGTTTACTGCCTGGACACAGATCTTTTACCTAAGTCAAATACTTTAAGCTGTTTAATATCCAGAGCATCATCAAATGAGTCTGCTCTTTGGCATAGAAGGATGTGTCACATGAACTTCAAGTCCATGAATGCTTTAGTTAAAAAGAATCTGGTAAGAGGATTACCACAAAAAAAGTTCATTTGTGATGATCATTGTGTAGCATGTCTTAAAGGTAAGCAACACAAAACTTCTCATAAGACCAAAGAAGTAAATTCAATTTCATCTGTTCTTCAGTTGCTACATATGGATCTATTTGGTCCAACATCTGTTTTGAGTTTGAATAAAAGGGCATACTGTTTAGTCATTGTTGATGATTTCACCAGATTTACTTGGGTATACTTTCTTAGGTCCAAAGATGAAACTGCTAAGCTAGTTAAGTCTTTTGTCCTTAAGATAGAAAACCAATCCAATTCCAAAGTTAAGGTGATAAGATCAGACAATGGAACTGAATTTAAAAATCACATTCTAAACAGTTTTTGTGAGTCCAAAGGCATTGCTAGACAATATAGTGCACCAAGAACACCACAGCAAAATGGTGTAGCTGAAAGAAAGAACAGAACATTAATTGAGGCTGCTAGAACAATGCTAGCTGATTCAAATCTGCCAATGACTTTCTGGGCAGAAGCTGTTAATACAGCCTGTTATGTTCTAAATAGGGTTCAAGTAGTTCAATCACAAGGGAAAACTCCCTATGAGTTATTCCATAACAGAAGTCCCCTAATAGCTTTCTTCAAGCCCTTTGGATGCCCATGTACTATCCTTCACACTAAGACTCACTTAGGGAAGTTTGAAAGTAAGGCAGAAGAAGGATTCTTTGTAGGATACTCAACTCAAAGCAAAGCCTATAGAGTATACAACAGTGTGTCTAAAACAATTGAAGAAAGTGCCAATGTTGAGTTTAATGAAAATACTGCTAATATCAAAGGCACTGGTCCTGATTGGTTGTTTGATTTAGATTCACTAACAAATTCTCTGAGCTTTGTTGAGTATACTGCAGAAGCTTATGCATACAGGGTTGAAGCTGCTAACACGAATTCTCATGCTGCCAATACAATTTCTCATGCTGTTGGCACAAAGTTTCAGACTACTGCAGATTCAACAAGTTGGGATGATTTCACCACTCTACCACTTCTGTCATGTGATCCTCCAGGGGTCCTGAATGCTCCACTTAATGCAAATCCAGACACTGAAGTGCCATTCCCAAGTCTTGACAGTACAGCTCCAACACAAAAGGAAACAGTCCCAGTTTCTAGGCTAGCAGTCCCAACAGCTTCTCAAGCTGTTAGCCTAGAAACTCAAGCTGTTCCAGAAACTGAACCATTCGCTGGTTCTGATGGAGATGATACAAACCTTGGAACTTCTTTTCAAACAGAGAGAGAGCCCACACTAAGAGTTCACAAGTATCACCCTCTCAATCAAATACTGGGTGATCCAAGCACTCCTGTTCAAACAAGGAAAATGGTTCACAATGAGACTGCTGCTGCTGAACAAGCAGTTTCTGAATTCAGTCTAGCTGCTTTTGAACATGCCTGTTTTATGTCTCAACTAGAACCCAAAAAGGCATCAGAAGCACTAAAAGATTCATCCTGGATTGAAGCCATGCAAGAAGAGCTTTTACAGTTCAAAATTCAGAATGTATGGACTCTGGTGGATCTTCCTAAAGGAAAAAGAGCAATAGGTACAAGATGGGTGTTCAGAAACAAGAAGGATGAGAGAGGGATAGTCATCAAGAACAAAGCAAGACTAGTAGCACAAGGGTACACTCAAGAAGAAGGAATAGATTATGATGATGTCTTTGCTCCAGTAGCAAGAATTGAAGCCATCAGACTATTTCTAGCATATGCAAGTTTCAAAGGATTTAAAGTGTATCAAATGGATGTTAAGTCTGCTTTCCTGTATGGGACAATTGAAGAGGAAGTGTATGTGTGTCAACCTCCTGGTTTTGAAGACTACAAGTATCCAGACAGGGTGTACAAGCTAGACAAAGCTCTCTATGGTCTTCACCAAGCCCCCAGAGCATGGTATGACACACTGTCATCATATCTTCTACAGAATGGATTCAAGAGAGGCACTCTGGACAAAACACTCTTCACTAAATCCATCAAAGCTGAGATTCTACTTGTCCAAATCTATGTTGATGACATCATCTTTGGCTCAACTAATGATAGTTTGTGCAAAGAATTTGAGGCCCTAATGCACAAAAAGTTTCAAATGAGTTCAATGGGGAACTCACATTCTTTCTAGGGCTGCAGGTTAAACAGAAGCCTACTGGTCTATTCATAAGTCAATCAAAGTATGTCAAAGACATATTGGAAAAGTTTGGCTATCAAGACACAAAGGTTGCAAGCACTCCAATGGATCCTCATAAACAGCTCCATACAGACAAAGATGGCATAGATGTGGATATTCATCTATACAGATCCCTTATAGGATCTCTCATGTATCTAACATCTTCAAGACCTGATATTATGTTTGCTGTCTGTGTGTGTGCTAGGTTTCAATGCTCTCCAAAGGATTCTCACTTGTTGCTGTTAAGAGAATCTTTAGATATCTTAAAGGCCAACCACATTTAGGTCTATGGTATCCTAAAGACTCTCCTTTTGAACTAACTGCTTATTCTGACAGTGACTATGGTGGATGCAACATTGACAGAAAATCCACAACTGGTGGATGTCAATACTTAGGAGCAAGACTGGTCTCTTGGCAATGCAAAAAGCAAACAACTGTCTCCACATCATCCACTGAAGCAGAATACGTAGCAGCTGCAAGCTGCTGCTCCCAGGTAATGTGGATCCAAAATCAGCTAAGAGACTATGGTATGAATTTCTTATCCACTCCTATTTATATTGACAATTCAAGTGCAATTAGCATTGTGCAAAACCCAGTGAAATTCCCAAAAACCAAGCATATAGAAATCAGGTTTCACTTCATCAGAGATTGTAATGAAAAGAAGTTAATCCAAGTTACCAAAATACATACAGATGATCAGCTAGCTGATCTATTTACAAAACCTTTTGATGTGGGAAGGTTCACCTTCCTAATATCAAATATTGGTATGGTAAACATCGATTAATTGGTTTTCACTATTATCGACTCAGTATGCTAATTTAAGGGGGAGACACTGTTCCATTGAAAAGTTGCACAATTTTACACTAACAGCATGAGTATTTTCTCATGCTGCTAGTTCATCTTCTCGGACTGCTAGTTATTTTCACTTGATCTGTCAAAGTGTGCAGGGTATTTGGGTAATCTTCAAAATGTGTGCGCGGGACCCAACCTTTCAAAACCTTTAAAGGTCCCGGTTTCGTTCAGTTGTAACTACCAGTTACATATTCTTCTTCCACGGCATTCTGCTTTCTCTCTGAACGAATCACACATTCTTCTTTCAAACCCTAAAACCATCGTTTGTTCATCCATGGAGTTCGTAAAAGAACACAACTGCCTCCCATACACTCTGAAACACGCTGAACTCCAACCGTTCCATGCAATGATGGATTTCCTCAGGCACTCCCATATCCATCATGCACTATCCATAAACCCTACTATATACATCTCCCATATAGAACAGTTTTGGAACCATGCATCTGTTCAAACCATCAATGGAGTGCCTACCCTCCTTTCCAAGATTGATGGAACTGATATCCATATCACTGAGGAATCCATCCGACATCACTTGCATCTTCAAGATGCCACAGGTATAACTGACCTAACCCTTGATGCTTTACACACAGGTCTTTTTAATATCGGTTATAGGGGTCCTGCTGATTCTTTTACTTTCTTAAAAGCCCATTTTTCTCCTAAATGGAAATTTCTTGTACATATCATTCAGCAGTGCATAAGCCCCAAAAGAACTGGTTGGTCTGAATTTTCATCTAACATTGCCATTGCCTTAGTGTGCTTTTCCACAGGCCAACAGTTCAATTTTTCCAACATGATTTTTCAGGGGATGTTAAGGCATCATTCCCTAAAGAGTGGGAAATTTTTGATGTATCCTAGATTTTTAGCAGAAATCATTGCACACACCTGCACATCTTCTCATACACATAAAAGGATACATGTTTCCCACAGGCACTCACTATCCTCTATTAAGAGACTTTTGAAACATAGTGCCAACTTTTTGAGTGTTGATGTTCCATTGCCTTCTGCAATGATGAACATTATTCCACAACACAAAGGAGAGGGTCCGGAGCAGGCTCAGCCTATCATCACTGCTACACCCCCAGGACTCCAACCCCCTCCTCCCGATACACAAACTCCCTCTGATCCTTTTGTACAGCCAACACGCCCACTCAGATACTTATACAAAAGAAAAAGGGGACCAGGAGCTCCTTCCTCCTCCTCCCATCAGCAAGAGCCATATATCCCAGTGCAGGAGGATACTCCTGCACAGAATATCCAAAGGGAACCAGTTGAGGACACTCCCATTCTCTCTCAGGAGGTGAACATCTCTTCAGAGATGGTTCATATGGGTTCTGTGGCTGGCACTACTGATGTCTCTGCACAAGAGGCACAGGACAGTGCCAACATAGCTAAGACCACGCCCATGGCAACAGCAAGTGTGCAAACACAAGCTGGAAGTCCCCAGAACCAAGAAAAGAGGGGCCCAGAAGTTTCTACCTCTGGTCTTAATGTCAGTGATAGATCACAAGCACCTCAGGTGTTCTCTGATCTTGAGGCTAGTCTGCAACAAATGCTCTTAACGGATCTCAGACTCAAACCTGTTGTAGCTATGTTGGACCATCAAATGTCCATCATTGCTGCACAGGGGGCTCAAATTTTTGCTCTCAAGCAGGCAGATGCTGCTCAAAATAAGCGAATGGATTATCTTCACAGAGGCTTCACACTCTGTGGAAATAAAATTATGAAGTTAGAGCAGATGATTCAAACCCAAGGGGCAAAGGTTGTGGTTTCTTCTGACCAAACCAATGCTTCCAAAAAGGGGGAGAATCAGGAGGTTCCCACATCAGTCCAAGCAGCTCCAACAACAACAGTCCAAGCAGCACCAACAGTTCCAGTTTCTAGGCTAGCAGTCCCAACAGCTTCTCAAGCTGTTAGCCTAGAAACTCAAGATGTTCCTTCAAAAGCCACTGGAGTTGTAATCAGAGAAGGAATTCAAGCTCCATCAAGCACAGTCCAAGCTACAACATCTGCTACAAAAGACAAGGGCAAGGGCATTCTCATTGAGTCTCCAAAGCATAAATTTTCCTCAAAAGAAGCCCAAATTGCCTTTGATGCTGAAGTTGCCAGAAGAATAGCAGAAGAACAAGACAAAGAATTAGAGCAGCAAGCCCAAACCCCAATGGATGATGATGAGACTTTAGGTGATTACTTAAAGGGGTTTGTGGTCAAGCAAGGAGCAAGGAAAAGAAAGATGCCAACAGGGCACTCCAAGGCTGAGCATAGAAGATTTCTTATCAATTTTGCCTTTGCAGCAGGTATTCCAAAGAAAATGGCTCAGTCCATGTCTACTGAAAGGCTGCAGGAGATTCATGATAAGGAGATGGACAAAAGACAGAGAACAACAGTCTCTCCAGAAGCTCAACCATCCCAAGAAGTCCAACCAACAACCCAATCAGTCCAAACTGAAGCTGGTGCCAGTGCACCTACTCCCACTGATTAAGCAGCTGTCCCTATTCCTTCATCGGTTAAGAGAGTGCTCTTTGAGCAACAACTACAAAAGGCTATGGAGATAGAGAAGCTGATTGATCAGCATGATTTTACAAAGCCTCAAATTAACTACTGGTTTGCTAAGTCACTGGATGACCGTGACTTGAGAATAAAGTTTGTAATCAGAAGAGAGTCCGGACCTGAAGAAGAGTATGACACTTTTTGGCAGATAGTACAGAAGCTGACCAGAGATGAATTGATAAAGATGTACAATATAGGGTCAGTTACACAAGTAAGGTCTGCTCTTCCACAAGTCAAGCAACTCATCAAAGATCTAAGTACAGTGGTTGATTCTGAGTTTGCAAGACAAGAGATAGAAGATGCTGAAAAGAAAGGGAAAAAGATCAAGCAGATTGATCTGTTTGTCAAATCAAAGACATTCAGAATCAAATTCACAGATGGGTCTGGTATTTTCTTCAATCTTGAGTATTTCAATTTTTCAAAAGATATGCTGCTGCAAATAAAATCAGCTAGAATATCTTGTGATAAAGAAGAGATGAAGAGAGAATTTTTGAAGGCTATAGATCATAAGCTTGCACAGTTGTGAGTTTTTGAAAGCCTTGGTTTGTAAATAACAGTTTACTTATTTATTTCCATGTTTTTATTGAACTTAAAGTCTTGTAAAGAATTTAAGTTAGGGGGAGATTGTTGGGAAATAGTTTAAGTACATTCAAGCTGTTAGTTTAGACTTCTCAGACTGTTAGTAGATTTTACATGTAAATACAAAGTTCATGCTGCTAGTTGAAGAAACTCGAGCTGCCAGTGTAAAAGTTCAAGCTGCCAGAGCAAAACAACTCAAGCTGCTCAGTTCATGCTGTCAAGAGATTCAAGCTGCTCAACAGTTTCAGAAACAGAAAGTGCTGATTTTCAGGAAACGATATCTACATGAAGATTCCAGCATATCTACTATCAGAGAAGTCATAGTTCGTCAAGGAAACATATCAAGAAGCAATATAAATACAGAGAATAGGTCGTTCTATTGTGTAGGAGTTTCTGCATATTTTGACTCTGTAATTGCTTTGTTGATTAAGTTTTCTTAAGCCTCTAAGGTTGTAAAACCCTAAGAACAGTCTGTGTTCTTCGTCTAATCAAACAGATTAGAGGTGATTGTAATTGATGAATTCAACAATACAAACAGTCTTGATTAATTCCTGTGTGTTTATTTACTATTGATTCTGAAAGTTTTTGTTAAAATAATTAAGTGTTATTCCGCAAACTTCTTGATTAAACTTTGATTCAAAGCAAGATTATTGATTTATACTCTGATAAGTTCAAATCAGTTAGTCTTGGTAATTCATATTTTAGATCCTGTCAACAGAAACTAAGGATCGTATTTACTTACAGGATAGCATCTTTTGGGTCTTTTAGCTTTGAGACTTGGTTCCCGAATTGATGCCTGATAGTCTTCAAGGATGTGGCTGAGTTATTCTATCCATCATTCTCAATAACCAAATCCGATTTATCTCCCTCATACTTAAAAACAACCCTTTCTTTCCTTCAAAATTGACTGCAGCTGCTTGAATGATTGGTTGCTTACGGTTTTTTGAATCAGTGTGTGGTGTCGGAACAGATCCTGTCTCTGATTGCCTAGGATTGGATGAAGGACTTAGGCACAATTGTCCAACTTCCTTCAGAACAATTGGAGTTTGTTCACGGTCTCCTCCACCGAGTACCAACGAAGTAGGGTTGCATCTCTCAACTTCCACAACAAGTGATTCCTCTCTATCTTTGTCTCACTTCACCAACAAAGGATCCAAACCATTTTGTAATAACAAACTTCATTACTACAATTGCTTTTAATAGTCATGAAGGTTATGTATGGACATGAAAAAACAATGCTGGTGATGGGAAAAGTGATTTCTTAGCAGAAGGTCGTAGTATATGCTTTAGTCATGAAGGTTATGTATGGACATGAAAAAACTATGCTGGTGATGTGAAAAGTGATTTCTTAGCAGAAGGTCGTAGTATATGCTATTAAGACACTAACTTATGATTAATCGTCATAGTGAATCATGTTTTTATTTGAGGCCTAAAATATAGATTTGTATTTGATGATAGATTTGATTTTACCATTTTCAGGATTCAGATCTCTTGGACTGATGACTTCATTCATGGTATGCCAATCTGCTAATATCTTGATCTGTGCAACTTCACATCTGGTTTTTAGATTTATTTCATGCTGTCCTGTCCCTATGTTCATGTTAAAGGAGAGGAACATATTAAAAAAAAGTTGTTTTTTTCGTAATTATATAAATAATGTGTAAATGTAATGGGTTCTGGTTTAGGTGTGTCTTGATGGGAAGACCATTGAAGCCTAGTCAGCCCATGACATTGTGACACATCATTAGAGGGTGCATCAGAAGGTAGGAGAAACCAGCACAAACAGCATAGCCTCGAATCTCAATCTTTGCCTTGACCCTAGGGCTCGCCCACAGGTTAGCATTTTATTTGCTTAGAATAACGAAGTAAATTATAATACGTAAAGTTTAATACATGTGGTTGCACATTTCATTAGTAGTATGAAATACTGAAGAATGTGATTTTTTGTAATGTTATTCAAAGCAAAGTTGGATAACAACTCTAAGCTTTTGGAGTTTACCGAGAAGCTAGAAGCAGCATGTATTGGCACTGTTGAATCTGGGAAGATGACAAAGTAAGCAACTTTTGGTTTTAATCTATATGCTTTCTTTGTCCAATGAAAATCTTGTTGTTTGACTTTACAAGTTAAAAATGTTTAAGGAAGTTCGATACCCAAATAAGTAATTCTAGAAGATCAAACAAGAAATGCTGGAATCTTCACAAGATGTCCCAAAAAGGAAATCATTGTGGTATATGACAACACATATCTCCAAATTCTTTTCAGGCTCAGCAGGGATCACTGCTTGAACACCGAAGAATTTATTGATGTTGTAGCAAACGAGGTGAAAGCAAGACTTGTGGGCAAACCATCACTATATGTACTATAAATTTATATTATTTGTTACTGAATATTAGATGTTTTTTAATGATTTTTATAAAACCCCTTTCTGGTTTGGCTTCAAATTACCGTTGGGGTCGGTCATACTTAGCTAATTTGAAAAATGTTTTATATATTTTACTGGTTTGTTGATATGCAGGTCAGTGCATGGACGGTTGAGAGTAATTGCAGATGAGGAAAGATTTATATGATTTGGTTTTGTTTGATCGTCTATTTTCATTTAATCTATTTCTTGAAAATAGATTCTTGGTTTCTGTTAGTACATCCTGTGTGACGATAGCAGTCTAAGTTTAGATAGCATTTTGTGTAAGCCATTTCACTTGATATTGAATATTAAACAAGTGTTTGATATATATGTTTGTCTATGTATGTTTGATATTTATTGATTGTATGTTTGAACTTAGGGTAACGTATTGCAATAAGTTCAAACATAAAGTTCAAAGATAGATTCAAACATAAGATAAAACATAAGTTCAAACATAAGTTTGAATGATGAGGTTCGACTTTAGGTCTAGATTCGAATTTGTCTAGGAGGACAAGTTCGAATAAGGCCTTGGGCCAGATTCGAATTTGTCCTAGACAAAGTCAAATCTGTCAGTATAATTAAGGGTTAATTCGATTAATTATGAGACTTTTGCAGAATTTGCCAGACGATTAGCAGAAGGCGATCTCGAACTTGATTGCAATCAGAGAGTTTCGTGAGGAGAGAATCATTGTGTCGGGGCGTTCTAAGTTGTTCGTCTATCACCATGGTAGTCTCCGTGTTTCGGTGTGTGTGATATATCCGTCAAGCCGCTAACGAGGATTCCGCACTCGTTGGAAGGTGTCGCGTCAAGATATATCCGTAGAGTTCAGACCTTACAAGTGGTATCGGAGCCATTGGGTGTTCGTGGTGTTCTTCGTGTTCACTAGAAACATCTGTGGTTTCTTGACGTTTTGGACGGTTAAAATCACATTTTTGGAGGATTTCGAGTTTATCAAGTAAGATATCGGAAAATAATTTGCATTAGTTCAAGTTTTTGGTCGAAATCAATATTTTTATCCTTAAAAATATTGGCTTAATCTGAAACCTTGAAAAAATCGAATTACTAGCCGTTTTTCGAACTTGCGGCGCTCGAACATCAAGGGGGTATTAGGGTTTACTCAAATTTCAAGTTTGACAGAAAATACGCTCCTTTTGAAGTTCCTTAGGGTTTGATTCGAGTTTGGCCTCTATGGATCTATCTTGGCGCGACACCTTCTAACGAGTGCGGAATCCTCGTTAGCGGCTTGACGGTAAGATCACGCACACCGAAACACGGTGACAACCACGGTGATAGACGAACAACTTAGAACGCCCCAACACGATGATTCTCTCCTTACGAAACTCTCTGATTGCACACTTTCGTCAATCAAAAAACAGCAAAAGAGCTATGGGATGCTTTGGAAAAAAGGTGTGAAGGTAATCTGAGGGTCAGGAAAAATAGAATGGAAATGCTCAAGCAGCAGTTCGCGATTTTCAAGGCTTTGAAAAACGAAAAGCTGGATGAGACCATTACTAAATTCTATCACCTGCTGACTGAATTAGACAACCAAGATGTGGAGTATAGTGAGATAGAGAAGATTGTGAAAATTATGGAAGCTTTACCAGCCAAATGGGAAATGTATGTGGCGCTAATAAAGCATGATGAAGACAAGTTCTATACTCTAACTCTAGAAAATGTCATAGGAACGCTGAGGGACTGTAACTTTGAATTGCTGAAGAAGGAAAGGGATTATGAACAAGTACAGGATCCGGATATGTATTTCGGAAAGTCCAAATCTTCAGGGGCAAGTGACGTGAAGACGGCTACAACATTCTTTTCGGGTGAAACATCGACTCAGGTTGAAGCAGAAGACTCGGTGAGCCGGGCTTTCTTAGGCTTTTCTAGACTGGAAGAAAAACCAACTCAGTCTACATCAACATCTCAAGGATATTCAAAGATGCCGATGAGCGCAAAATCAGCTGAAGACCATCTGAATCTGTTGGCTTCATTTGTGGCCGCCTATGGCAATTGTGTTCAAGGGAAAATCAACGATCCTGCGCTTTGGGATGAGGATTATTATCAAGTAGACCCTGATGATCTAGAGGAGATGGATCTGCAATGGCAACTGGCCATGGTAACTCGAGTTAAAAGGTTCATCAAGAGGACGGGCAGAAATCTCAACGTCAGTATAATAAGATTGGGTTTGATAAATCCAAAGTTAAGTGTTACAACTGCCAAGGGTTAGGACACTTCGCTAGAGAGTGTCAAAGACCGAAAGTAGAGAACTACCAGAATCAATCTCAAGGGAGATATCTGCCGGGTAGTTCAAGCAGTCAGGCAAATATAGCTGGTCTGTTACCAATGTCACATCTGACAGACAGCTCGATGGAACATATGATTGGAGAACACATCCAGAGTCGAACGCTAGAGGCTTTATGGCTGAAGTAACCGAGACTGGAAGTGTCGGAGCAGAGGAAAAGACAGGGGATAGCAATCAGAATGATATCAGTCCTATGTTGGTAGAAAAGTCAGAAGATCAGACGATTCTGGAGTTCGCCGCACAGATACCCAATGTGGAATCTGATCACGCCAAGGTAATTCTGAATTTCTCTATTTTCCGTGATTTATGTGTTTTGTGTGCTACGTCTAATGATAGATTAAACTTAGTACTAGAATCACATCAAACTATAACTACTCAGAATGAATCCTTAAAATCTAGAAAACACTAGCCTATTATATATCAAGGAAGAGCTTAGGAATAAGCTTAAGGCAGATGCACAAGAAGTCATAGTTCTAAAAGACAAGCTGAGTGAGCAGTGTGTTAGATTAGAACTGATATATGAGCATGTTGAGGCTTTGACCAAAGAGCTTAAAATCAAAGAAGTAGAACTAGCTGAATCTAAGGTTAAGGTAGCCGAGGTAAACAGTAAACTGGAAAAGTTTAGGAACTCATCACTCAACCTAGGGAAGATCTTAGATGCACAGCGTCAGTGTAAGAAACCTGTAGGTCTAGGGTATCATGAGAGTCCTCCACCTTTCAATAATAACTATGTACCTCAGCCTCAGGAGAAAACTGAAAAACCAGTTGACTCAGAGAGAGAACCTCCCTAACCTATGTCTGAACATTAGGATCGAGATAAGCTAGGATGAAAACTAGTAATAATGTACAGATTAAGAGGCCAATTTTGTGCCATCCTCTGTGCTAGGCCGGTAAGGACAGCCAAAATTGGACTTGATGACAGAAGGAGACCAGTCACTATGTTGAGACGAAAGAATCGAGAACAAATAGTGAACACCTAAGTCAATGGGCAGCGCATAAGAAGTAATTGACAAATGTCTTGCGTTGAGATGTCATGAAAGGGACTGTTGCGTCTAGTTTATCCACAAGGACGTGACGCTACACCTAGGGGGGAGACTGGAAAGCCGGAACAACATAACCCTCAGTGTAGCTAGTCACAAGCGTTTCAAAATACATAGAATTGCGCAAGCCACAAAAATTAATGTGAAACAACACCGTGTCAGGTCGAACCAAAGAAAGTTGATTAGGACTAATTCAACCAAATAGAGGCTCTATCAACCTAAGTCAGACCGCAACAATTATAGGACACTACCTAGAGCACTACACCTAGCAGAGCTTACACTCCGGTTAGGTCACACACTCCTGTAAGACATCAAACACCAGGTAGAGCTCAAGGATATCAATCGGAAATGCCTTACAATAGAAACTATTCAAGAGCTCCACAGCAAATGCCTACACAAAGGCCGAGAGGGAACTTAAATCACTCTGCACCACAACAGGCTCTAAATCAAAAACCCAAGTCACCTGAACGGAGAGAAGGGTATTTGAAAGAGTTCAAGTATGTGGACGAGAACGGTATTACCAAGTCAATCATGGCTTGGGTTCCCCGTGATAACTAACCTCTTTTCTTTCATGTGCAGGAGATAACTACAGGTCCAAACCACAAGTGGTTCGTCGACAATGGTTGCTCTAGGCACATGACTGGGGAAAGAAGTCTACTTGCAGACTTCAAGGGAGGGAATAGGTGATTTGTATCATTCGTTGGAAATAAAGGAGGGAATATCACCGGTACTGGAGTGGTCACTAATGGGACTATCAAACTGGATCAAGTTTATCACGTTGATAAACTGGTTCACAATCTCATTAGTGTATCTCAAATCTGTGATAAGAAGAACTCATTACTTTTCACTGATACTGAGGCGTTAGTGCTGAAACTGGGATTCCAAGTACCTGAAGAATGGATAATGATGAGGGCTCCAAGTAAGAATGACCTGTACATGCTAGACATGAACAAGTCGGAATCTTCGATGGGACCAATTTGTCTACTATCAAAAGCTTCAGAGACGGAATCAGTTTTATGGCACAAACGCATGGCACACTTGCACCTTAGAAAAATGAATTATATTACTAAAATGGATTGGTGCAAGGTGTTCCCATGAAGAATTTTCAGTTTGAGGACAAGTGTCTACCGTGCAAGAAAGGAAAACAACACAAGAAGGCACACAAGTCCAAGACTCTGAACTCAATAGCTTCCACGTTTGATTTGTTGCATATAGACCTGTTCGGACCAATCAACAAAAGGAGCATAGGTGGTAGTTGGTATTGTTTGGTTATTACTGATGATTACTCACGACTTTCTTGGGTTTTCTTTTTAGGTACAAAGGACGAGACGGTTGCCAAGCTAATCGGGTTCGTAGACCAAGTGGAAAACTCATACGAAACGCGGGTTAAACGTATCAGGAGTGATAACGAAACAGAATTTAAAAACATGTTTATTGGTGTATATTGCCTACCAAAGGGCATAGCAATTTAGTGCCCCATATGAGCCACAACAAAATGGGGTGGCAGAACGGAAAAACAAGACTTTGATTAAGGCAGCAAGGACCATGCTCTCGGATTCAAACCTTCCTACCATGTTTTGGGGGGAGGCAGTGAATACCGCGTGTCATGTTTTAAACAGGGTCCTTACTGTCAAATCATTGAACAAACCCTGTTACGAAGTTTTGAATAAAAGGCCACCAAATTTAACTGGCTTCGAGTACCATGTACATTAATGAAAACAAAATATCAACCTAAGTTTGGTGAAAAGGCCGACGAAGGATATTTCCTAGGTTATGTGCCGAACTCACCAAACAAACGGGTTTTTAACAAATCAAATGGTACAGTAGAGATTGTGTATAACATTGATGTTACAAGTTATACACATGAACCCCAAACTGGTCCGGAATAGATTTTTGATTATGACAAATTGTTTGAATCATTTAACATTCCTTCGGATGGAAATGCAGGTACAATCGAACAGGACTTGTCGTCATTAAATCTGAATGACGAGGGTCAAAGTTTTCCGAGGACGACCTTTACATCAACATCTGAGCCTACAACAACTGAAAATAGATCTCCAGAAGAAAATGATTCTGAAATGCCTACAAACGAAAATCAGACAACAAGTTCTAACTCTGAAGACAGTGTCCATGAGGAAGAAAATGTAGAGTCTGAAGTCGTTCCCCCGTCAGGAGAGATAGGATCAAATTTGGGAGGTAATCTTAGGGTTGACGAGATAGAAACATCGAGGATTAACAAGGATCATCCAGTTGAGAGTATCATAGGAAATCCTAATGTTGGTGTGAGGACCAGGAGTAGTTTGAATAACAACAAAGTGTTCTTGTCGATGACTAATGACTCCGAGGCATTTCATACTTGCCTCTACTCATGTTTCATCTTGCAAGTAGAGCTGAAAAATGTGCAAATGGCACATAAAGACAACTCTTGGGTTGAAGCGATGCAGGAAGAGCTGTCACAATTCAGGAAACTTGAAGTGTAGGAGTTAGTTCTGTTACCTCGAGGAGAAGTTGCAATAGGAACCAAGTGGGTTTTTAAGTGCAAGAGAGATGATCGGGGTATAGTGACTCGCAACAAAGCAAGGCTTGTGGTAAAGAGTTTCAACCAAGAGGAAGGAATCGATTACAATGAAGTGTTCGTGCAAGTGGCAAGGCTTGAAGCAATCCGTTTGTTTCTAGCTTTTGCTTCCTTCAAAGGTTTTAAGGTTTATCAACTCGATGTAAAGAGCACTTTTCTTTATGGGAAAGTGAAAGAACTGGTGAATGTGGAACAGCCGCCTGGGTTTACAGATCCAAAATATCCAGACAGAGTGTATCGGTTAGATAAGGCTTTGTATGGACTACATCAAGCACCAAGGGCGTGGTACGAGACTCTATCAAATCATCTTTTAGACAACGGGTTTGAAAGAGGGAGAATAGATAGTACACTGTTTGTGAAAAGAAAAGGTGAACATTTCATCTTGGTACAAGTGTACATCGATGATATCATTTTCGGGTCATCAGACGAGCAGATGTGCAAAGACTTTGAAAAGGTGACGAAGTCTAAGTTTGAGATGAGTGCTATGGGTGAGTTAAACTTCTTTCTGGGTTTGCAAGTCGAACAGCAGAAGGATGGCATGTTTATTCATCAGACGAAGTATGTCTACGACATTCTAGAGCGCTTCGGGATGGAAGGAACCAAGCTGACAGCTCACTTCAGCACGCCAATTCAAGTGAATCATAATCTTGGACCGGGTACAAAAAGTGATACCGATATGGATCCGACGTTATATCGTGCCATGATTGGGTCACTCATGTATTTAACTACTTCTAGACCTGACATAATGTTTGCTGTGTGTATTAGTGCTAGCTTTCAAGCTAATCCAAAAGAGATGCACATGAAAGCTGTGAAGCGGATTCTGAGATACCTCAAGTCGAAACCGAAGCTGGGACTTTGGTATCACGCTGATGGTGATCCGGAATTGGAGGCATTCGCAGATTCAGACTATGGAGGATGCAGCTTGAATCGCAAGTCAACAACTGGAGGTTGTCAGTTCCTTGGAGTGAGGCTCGTTTCCTGGCAATGCAAGAAACAGAGTTCGGTAGCCGTGTCAACGTGCGAGGCCGAATATGTTGCTGCTGGTAGTTGCTGTTCACAGGTTTTGTGGATAACAACAATTGCGGGATTACGGTTTGACTTATACTCATACTCCTATTAAGATAGATAACCAGTCAATTATTGCAATAACCAATAATCCAGTTAAACACAGTAAAACCAAGCACATAGACATTAGACACCACTTTATACGTGATTGTGATGAAAAAAATAAAATTAAGCCGGTAAAATTTCCAACGGAAGATAATAATGCGGATTTACTTACCAAAGCTTTTGATAAGTCACATTTTGAGTTGTTAGTTCAACTAAACGGAATGCGTAATCCAGAGTAGCTTGACCTTAGTAGAAGTTATTTCTTTTTATAGCAGTAAGTTTTCTTTCCTTTAATAGTAAGTTTTGTAGCTTAGTAGAATTTATTTTCGTTTATAGTAAGTCAGTAGGTTAGTTTATTTTCTTACTCTTATTTATGAAAAACAAAAGAAAAAAGAGAGAAAAACCATAAAAAGCTAAAAAAAAAAAAAAAGAGAATATTAGAAAATGAGTTAAGTCTTAGATACATAGGTTCAAAGTGACGAAAATTAGCACAGTCGTTACAATCTCTAAGTGCTAAGCTTTCACACATAATGCACCTAAAATTTCTAAGTGAAATACATTATCTAGTTTGATGTGTTGGTAGGCATAATACACAAAGGGAGTCTCAAGGCTAATAAAATATTCAAGAAAAACTCAGACGTGTCACTAACTTAGATGTATGACCAAATGGTCTTAATTTTTTATGTTAGAGACATACAGACATTGATTCTAAATTAGGTATGCAAATTTTATGGGGGATGTATAGCAACATCAAATACATCTTAAAGAAAAGAAAAGAATAGAAAAATCATGATACTGAATTGAGAGTCAAAACAAGTAACTCTGTTGTACGTAAGTACAGACCTGTAGCCTCTGGTTTGACTCGAGTTAGAAAGATAAGTCGCTTTGTTGTACGTCGGTGCAGACCTGTCACCGCTGTCTTGCTAGCTTTAAAGTAAACTTTAAGACAAACTAAGACTCTCTGTTGTATGTAAATAGAGAACTGTGTCCGATGTTTGCCTTTTAAAGAAAATTTGCAATACCGAAAAGTTATAATCATTGTGTGTATGCCTTGATCATAAAAGTATGTCTAAGTATGAGTCACGTAAGGTAATTTCTTGATAAATAAAAAGGCCAAGGGATATTCCAAAGTGTAAAATGTTTAAAGGGAAAATAATACCAACAATCGCCTAGAAATGTGTGTCACGACAAACAACCGAGGAATCAAAAATTCATAAGTGTGAGAGTGTAATACTAAAAATGTGTATCTGACACCGCTATCTGATTGAACCTTTCTTTGACTTTCTCGCCAAAAATATTCTGGTAGTGTTAAGTATAGGATGTAAATTTTAAAGTATTTTAGAGTAGTTTAAGGTTAAATTTTATTCAAAATTTTATTTTATTTTATTTTAATTTTTAGTGTATTTTTAGTTTATTTTCATTTTTAATTTTGTTGGTACACCCTGTGTGACGATAACAGTCTAAGTGGATTAGCATTTGGTTCAAGTAATATTGCAAATTATTGAATATTAACGACTGTTTGATATATGTGTTTATATATGTTTGATAGTTATTGATTGTATGTTTGAACTTGATGTAATGTACTACAAGAAGTTCAAACATAAAATTCAAAGATAAATTCAAACATAAGTTAAAATGTAAGTTCAAATATAAGTTTAATATGTGAAATTCGAATTTAGAATAAATTCGAATTCATCATTCAAAGACATTCGAATTTATGGTAAATTCGAATGTGAACTATCAGGCAGATTCGAGAGTGTCAAGGGGACAAACTCGAATGGGCCTTGGGCCTTATTCGAGTTTGGTCCATGACAAACTTGAATGAGCCTCTATAATTAGGGATTAACTCGAACCATTAGGAGACTTTTGCACAATTCGTGTGAGCATTAAGCAAAAGGCGATCTCGAGTTTATCAGCTAATAAAGTGTTATTTCGGAGGAAATCATCTCGTAGGTGCGTTCGTCGTCGACCGTACAGCGTTGTGATAGTCTCTGTGTTCCGTGTGAGTGTTATATCCGTCAAGCCGTTAACGAGGATTCCGCACTCGTTGACGGTGTCGCGTCTAGATAGATCTGTGTAGTGCAAGACCTTACAAGTGGTATCAGAGCCTAAGGGGTGTTCTTCGTGTTCATAAAGATACATCCTAGGTTTCTTGACGCTTTTGGACGGTTAATCTCACTTGTTTTTTTTAGATTTTTCAAGCTTATCAAATTGGAATCCAGAAAATACTTTGTTGTAGTTCACTTTTTTGATCAAAATCAATACTTTTACTTGTAAAAATATTGATTTAATCTGAAAAACGTGAAAAACTCGAGGTATTAGCCGTTTCTCGAATTTGCGGCGCTCGACTTTGGTAAGGAGAATTAGGGTTTTGCTCATTCTCGAGTTTGACCAAAATACGCTCCTTTCGAGTTTCCTAAATAGTGTTTTCGAGTTTGGCCATTTCGAATTTACTTTAGTCTTCGACTTTGCACTAAAGTCGAATAGGGGGGATTCGAATTTATCTGTGATTCGAGTTTGAGTAGGGTTCGACTTTACCTGGATATTCGACTTTAGAGACCTTCGAACTTATCATTAATTTCGAATTTAATTGGATATAAACACTTAACTCGAATTTAATTCCAAATAGGTTTAAATTTAATTAGTTTCGAATTTACCTAAATTTGAGAGAATCAATTTAAATTAATTTCGAATTAAATTAATTAAGTGAAAATCCAATTATCTTTGAAACAATGACAAATCTACAACGGTTTCTGGAGATGGATCACGAGGTCGGAAAAGCAAATACTCCGCCTAAACTGATGAAACTTGAAGACTATTATTGGTGGAAGGATCGGTTTGCCGACTTTGTGCGATTCAATGATAAGCGTATGTGGATCTGTATCGACGAGGGATACATTCCACCGACAGCTGAGATAGAAGGACGACAAAAGGTTGTTACTTATTCTAAAATGAAGGACGATGACAAAAAGCTGTTTGAAGCAGAGAACCGCGCATACGCTATCATTAGAATGGCGTTACCTCAGGACATACTGCACACTTTCCGAAATCAAAAGACATTGAAAGAGCTGTGGGAGTCGTTGGAAAAAAGGTGTGAGGGTAACCCGAGGGTAAGAAGGAAACGTATGGAGATGCTTAAGCAGCAGTTTGCGATCTTCAAGGCATTGAAGGATGAAAAGCTGGAGGACACAATCACGCATTTCTATCATCTGCTGACTGAGCTAGAAAGTCATGATATTGAGTATAGCGACACTTAAAAGAATAATAAGCTTCTTGATGCTTTACCGGCCAAATGGGCGATGTACGTGGCCTTAATTAAGCATGATGAGGATAAATATTATACTCTAAATTTGGAGAATGCGGTGGGAACGCTGAGGGCGTATCATTTTGAGTTATTGAAGGCAGAAACGGATTATGAACAAGTCTAAAATCCAGCAATGTATTTTGGAAAATCAAACCCTTCAGTGCCAGCCGAAATGAAGACAGCTACAGCCTTTTTCACGGGAGAAACAGCGTCACCAGCCGAGCCAGAGGACGCACAGAGTAGAGCTTTCTTAGGGTTTAGTAGACCAGAAGAACAGTAACATCAGGCTACACCGACATCTACGTCTCAGGGTTATTTCTAAGATGCCTATGAGCGCTAAATCGGCTGTAGACCATCTAAATTTATTGGCTTCATTCGTGGCCGCATATGGAAATTGCGTTCAGGGAAAAATCAACGATCTTGCACTCTGGGATGAGGATTACGATCAGGTAGACCCTGATGACCTTGAAGAGATGGATCTCAAATGGCAACTGGCCATTGTAACTCAACAGGTTAAGCGATTCATCAAACGGACAGGAAGAAATCTGAATATGAGTAACAAAGGGATTGGCTTCGATAAGTCCAAGGTCAAATGCTACAACTGTCAAGGCTTAGGACACTTCGCTAGAGAGTGTCAGAGACCGAAGGTAAAGAATTACCAAGGGCAGAATCAGAATCATGGATAGTATCAGAACCAATCACAACAGAGATATCTTCCGAGCACTTCAACCAGTCAAGCAAACATAGCTGGTCTGTTATCTAACGTCACATCAGACAGACAGCTGGACGGTACTTATGACTGGAGCACACATCCAGAAACTAACGCTAGAGCTTTATGGCTGAAGTGACTGAGAGTGGATGTGAAGGAGCAGAGCAGAACACAGGGGACAGCAGTCAAAAAGAAAGCAGTCTGATGTGGGTAGAGAAGTCGGATGATCAGACGATTTTGGAGTTTGCCGCTCAGATGGCCAACATAAAATCAGATCATACAAAGGTAAGTCTGAATTTCTCTCTTTTCCATGAATTGTGTGTTTTATGTGCTGCTTCTAACGATAGGTTAAATTTAGTACTAGAATCACATAAAAATATATCTGCTCAAAATGAATCATTAAAATCAGATAATGCTAGCCTGATTGATATAAAGCAAGATCTTAGGGATAAGCTTAAGGCTGATGCACAAGATGTGATAGTTCTAAAGGACAAACTGAGCGAACAGTGTGTTAGGTTAGAACTCATTTATGAACATGTTGAGGCATTAACCAAGGAGCTGAAAACCAAAGACATAGAGCTAGCTGAGTCTAAGGTGAAGGTAGCTGAGGCAAATAGTAAACTAGAAAAGTTTAGGAACTCAAGTCTTAACCTAGGGAAAATTTTAGATGCTCAACGCCAATCTAAAAAGCCTGTAGGTCTAGGATATCATGAGAGTCCTCCGCCGTTTAATGACAACTATGTGCCTCAACCTCAGGAGAAAGCTGAGAAATCAGTAGACTTAGAGGTAATACCTGAACCAGTGTCTGAACCTGTAAAAGAAAATGCAACTAAGGTGACTGATACCAATGTTAAGATTAAGAAAGTTAAGTTTGTGCCTTCCTCTAGTGATACACCTGTAGGAAAACACAAAATTGATTTTAATGATCAGGATGATGAACCAGTCACTATAGATGCACCAAAAGAACCAGACACTAGTGAGACACCTAAGTCAAAGGGCACACACAAGAAGTCTATTGACAAAATGTCTTGCTTTAGATGTCACGAAAGAGGGCACGTTGCTTCTAACTGTCCGCATAGGAAAGTTGACATTACACCTAAGACAGGGAAGCCAGAACAAACTAAGCCTTCAACAAGTGTTGGGAGTACTAGTAGTTCTTAGAGTATCGAGAAAACTGTGCAAGCTACACCAAAACCGGCTGTGAAACAAATACCGGTGAAAGGTGGACCAAAAGAAGTGATTAGGACTAATTCACCGAATCGAGTCATTAATCAATCTAGGTCTGGACCACAACAACAATATAGGAGTACAACACCTAGCAGAGCTTACACTCGGGTTAGGTCACGCACTCCTGTTAGACATCACACACCAGGTAGAGCTCAGGGATATCAGTATGAAATGAATTATAATCGTAATTATTCAAGAGCTCCACAGCAAATGCCTACTCAAAGGCAAAGAGTGAACTTAACTCACTCGGCACCACAACAAACTCCAGTTCAAAGACCCAAGTCACCTGAAAGGCGAGATGGGTTTTTGAAAGAGTTTAAGTATGTGGACGAGAATGGTATAACCAAGTCAGTTATGGCTTGGGTTCCCCGTGATAACTAACCTATTTTCTTTCATGTGCAGGAGATAACCACAGGTCTAAACAACAAATGGTTCGTCGACAGTGGATGCTCCAGGCACATGACAGGGGAAAGAAGTCTACTTACAGACTTCAAGGGAGGGAATCGGGGATTTGAATCATTCATGGGAAATAAAAAAGGAAACATCACGGGTACTGGAGTGGTCACTAATGGGACTATCAAATTGGATCAAGTTTATCACGTTGATAAACTGGTTCATAATCTCATTAGTGTATCTCAAATCTGTGATAAGAAGAACTCAATACTATTTACTGATACTGAGGCGTTAGTGCTAAAACCGGGGTTCAAAGTACCTGAAGAGTGGATACTGATGAGGGCTCCAAGGAAGAATGACATGTACAAGCCGGAATCTTCAATTGGACCAATTTGTCTGTTATCTAAAGCTTCAGAGACTGAGTCGGTTTTATGGCACAGACGTATGGCACACTTGCACCTAAGGAAAATGAACTATATCACGAAAAATGGATTGGTGCAAGGTGTTCCTATGAAGAGTTTTTAGTTCGAGGATAAGTGTCTACCGTGCAAGAAAGGAAAACAACACAAGAAGGCACACAAGTCCAAGACTCAGAACTCCATCGCTGCCACATTCGATTTGTCTCATATGGACTTCTTCGGACCAATCAACAAAAGGAGTATAGGTTGTAGTTGGTACTGTTTAGTTATTACTGACGATTACTCACGTTTTTGTTGGGTTTTCTTTTAAGGTACAAAGGACGAGACGGCTGCCAAGCTCATCGGGTTCTTAGATCAAGTGGAAAATTCATATGGAACAAGGGTTAAACGAATTCGAAGTGATAACGGAACAGAGTTTAAAAACATAGTAATTGGTGTATATTGCCTTTCAAAGGGCATAGTGCATCAATTTAGTGCACCTTATGAGCCAAAGCAAAATGGGGTGGCCGAACGGAAAAACAGGACATTGATTGAGGCAGCAAGGACCATGCTATCAGATTCAAAGCTTCCTACCATGTTTTTGGGGGAGGCAGTGAATACCACGTGCCATGTTTTAAACCGGGTCCTTACTGTCAAATCATTGAACAAAACCTGTTATGAAGTTTTGAACAAACGGCCACCAAATTTAACTGGCTTCGAACGTTTTGGGGTACCATGTACTTTAATGAAAACAAAACATCAACCAAAGTTTGGTGAAAAGGCTGACGAAGGATACTTCCTAGGTTATGTGCCGAATTCACCAAATAAAAGAGTTTTTAATAAATCAAATGGTACAATAGAGATTGTACACACGAACCCCAAACTGGTCCGGAATGGATATTTGATTATGACAAATTGTTTGAGTCATTTAACATTCCTTTGAATGAAAATGCAGGTACCATCGAAAAGGACATGGCGACGTTGAATCTGAATGACAAAGGTCATAGCTTTCCGAGGACCACATTTCAATCCACATCCGAGCCTACCTCAACTGAAGATGGATCTCCAGAAGTCACTGATTCAGAAGCACCTACAAATGTGAATCAGACTCAGACAACAAATTCCGACTCTGAGGAAACTGTCCACGAGGAAGAATATGTGGAATCTGAGGATGTTCCCCCGTTAGGAGAGATAGGATCAAATTTAGGAGATAATCTGAGAGTTAACGAGATAGAGACATCTAGGATCAACAAGAACCATCCTATAGAAAGCATCATAGGAAGTCCTAATGCTGGTGTGAGGACTAGGAGTAGTTTAAATAACAACACTGTGTTGTTGTCGATGATAAATGACTCCGAGGCCTTTCATACTTGCCTCTATTCATGCTTTATCTCGCAAGTAGAGCCGAAGAATGTGCAAATGGCACTAAAAGATAACTCCTGGGTTGAAGCGATGCAGGAAGAACTCTCTCAATTTAGGAATCTAGAAGTGTGGGAGTTAGTTCCATTAACTCGAGGGGAAATAGGAATAGGAACCAAATGGGTTTTTAAGTGCAAAAGAGACGATCGGGGTATAGTCACTCGCAATAAGGCTAGGTTAGTTGTAAAGGGTTTCAACCAAGAGGAGGGAATCGA
>JAANYP010000034.1:0-32361 GCA_020465985.1 Centrapalus pauciflorus
CCAATTGCATTAGTTTTAGGGAAGTTTTATTTTATAATTTTTTGATCATGATTTAATTTTCATGAGTTCGCCTACTTTGTTGCTATTCATGGGGGAGATTTTCAGATACACTTATTTGACGATGACATTTTTGCAAAAAACTGTGTGTGATTTTTCAAACTGAGAGTTTTCGAGCTGAACCAAAATATTTGTCTGTTCTGCTGATATTATCAATTGAGAATAATTGATTTAATCTCTTTAGATTTCTATAATCTTCTTTCTTCGTTTATGAGATTTCTCTTGTTACACTTCTTCCAATTATATGGTTTCATCCTAGATAGCTCTCACATAGTGCCATGACATTCTTTCATGAAAATCTAATTCATTTCACATCATATAACAGATTTCTCCCATTTTCCTTCTGATGCTCTCTCCAACTCATCATCCCCACATTCATTCTGGATTTCATTTCCCAATTACATTTGAGCTGTCACATTCCTAATCAGTATTTGTATAAATATCCCTGAAGCTGAAATGCTTAAGAGTTATTTCTGCTGACTCCGATTATGCATTCTTTTAACTATGTGTAGGCATAATTATCGTTTCTCTGGTCTAACCAGACCGGAAGCATTCCTACCCACGAAGCCAAACAAAGTAGTTTTGTGGGTGAGTGTTCTTTCGAGTCTATTAGTGAGCCGTGTCAGTTATCATGCGGTACGAGCCAGGGATCGAGCCCGAGATAAAATGCCAAATGAAAGGTGCATAATAATTTGATAAAGGAGATGGTGTGTGCATAGACTCATTAGCCTTGGTGTTTGTTAAAAGTAGAAATGATTTTTATTTTCTCTCAAAAAGATGAGACTGAGCGGACTTAATGTTGAAAAAAATGCTGAAGCGCTGATCAGTGAGAAAGGAGTTACAAGATAAGAATACATCCTACCTAACACATATGCCTGCTGCGCGTAACACCATAATCTATCAGCCCTAGGCGACTTAGATGAAAAGAGTCACTGAACCTTACCCAGTGACGCATGCACTTAACCCCACCAACTACTCAGTTATCTCTCAAAAGATTTCTGTTTGAATAATCACGGAGATATAGCATATTTCTATCGATATATCATTTGGATATTATTGATATTGAAACAAAGAAGAAGTTGCTCCGGTCTCCAATTTCATTTGATGCATAATGTGTCTAGAGCTGATTATATACACTTTTAGGACACATCGAGTCTGACAGTCTGCGTGACTATAAATTGCTAGTCCAAAGTGACTAAGCCGGTACAAATAAGAGTGATTCTTTCATGATAAAGGATTTCACGATGACTATTTGGAAAACCTACAAGTGTTAACATCACGCCAGCGCTGAAAGTAGGTCACATAGATATTGTATATTGTGCAAACAGGAATCCTATGTGGTCCTGGACTCGTTATCTCACAAAATGAATGTGTTTCATTTTCCCCAAAGATGAAAAGCTTTGTTTTTGTTCTGAAAATGTAGTTTCAATTCGAGGGGGAGTGAAATCTTTGAGGGGGAGTGAGATAGATTTGTTTAGTATAGGGGAGAAGATATCAGCTTGAGGGGGAGAAAATCAATTTGTAATAATTTCTGAGTTGTAATTGTTGTTGTATTTCTTCTACTATATATTCAATGCTTTAATGTCTCTGAAGACTTTTGCATGATGTTCATAATTCTTATGATCATCATGAGGGGGAGAAAAGCTAAAGTTCAGAGACAACTGTTGAGTAGATTGAAGTCAATTGAAGACAATTGCTACATCATCTCAAGACAATTGACCAAGGGAGAGAATCGAAAGCTATTCACGATTCAAGGGGGAGTGTGCTTTCAAGAAAAGAGAAGATCAGAGAAGAAGAGTTGTGAAGATTAGAGAGAGACAAATAAAGAAGAAGATTGTATCAGAAGATTCATAGTAAAGAAGAAGATTCAAGAAAAGATTCAACCTGAATAGGGAACTTTAATTGAAAATTGATTTCATCTCTAAGGGGGAGATTGTTGGGTACAATTATAAATAGAGTTGAAAACAATATTTTGTAATAGTTCGGGAATTTTATTGTAAATACACAATAGTTGTAAATTGTGTATATATATATATAGTTCAGTTGACAGAATAATAAATAGATGACAAAAGCAGTACACGGTTCTAGAGAGAATAGAAGTGTTGTGCAAGTCACCGAAACCTTCAATGTAATATTCTCTCTTTAATCATTCAATATATTGTGTTTGTGATAATTGTTCATATGTTTATCTAGCATGATAAATCTAGTGTGATATATCTTGACTGCCGCTACAGCCACGCATGATTGAGACATAGTAAATCAGAATTGGATGATGTCCAGGCCACGCTCACACTTTTAGTGGAAGCTATCCATTCAATACTGGGCTAGCTACCAGTAAACATCGTGGGGGGAGCATCGGAGTAATCAATACCAAGTTCAAAAGAACTCGTGACATAGAAAGGTCTAAAACAATAGACCGACAAGGCTAAACATGCTAAGTTGAATCAATACATCAAAGATACGAGCAATGATGAAATCATAATTAAACAAGGTCATGATAACAATATCAACTTACAACAATAACTGAATTGAACTGTAAGTACAATGTATGCAAAATGATAAGTCAAATAGCCATCATGATCCACAGGGCATTACCGAACCATGGTGAGCACAAGTCACAATCCAGCTGAGCATAAATGAATGCCAAGATAAACTATCATCAACAATATGTCTCAACCAGAATCAAGCATGTAAAACTAAATATCTATAACTCACAGGTACTGGTTTATGCTGAACTGTTGTCTTATCAAGCAGATTTCTCCACCACCTGAGTTATCTCAGTATTTAATCTTTAATCTTTGTCTTTCTGGACTTTAGCTTGGCTTTATAAACTTTTACCCACTTTCAGTACTTTATCTTTTATACTTTATTACTTTGTTCAGAAGTTATCTGAACCTGTCCAGAATTTATCGTTGCAAGAACATTAGCTTTTAGCTTTAAACTTTATTTGTGTTGATTCTGATAACTGATAAACTTATAAACTTTATACTTTAATTACATCTGTGTGTATGGGCATTACATTATACATAATTATTTTAAAACATCTGAAATGGGCCATCCGAATTTGGATCATCCGAATTCGGATCAGTGACCATCCGATATTTGGTCCCATCCGAGATGGCATCCGAGTTTGATCATCCAAGTTCGGTCATCCGAAATTCGGACACACACATCCGAGATTGGGTCCCATCCGAGATGGTCCCATCCGAATTCGGATCCAACGCTTAATTAGAATTTTTTTCCCAGATTGTTCTTGAAGTTGCAGTTTCGACACATACTGGTTATCATCAAAAATTCACCAAACACATTTTTATTAACATGCAATTAAATCTTTTGTTAAATTATCATTATTGGGGTGTTTCTACACTATATTCCCCATCTTAAACACATTAAATCGTCCAGATTTGTCAAAAATAGGTGAAAAACTCAAGAACACAAACTTTATGAAAAACTCAGATTTTTACTCATTTTGGACGATTTATCCTACGATTTTTATTTTTGTAACTTCTAAAGGTTTCAATGTATGTTTTCTAACTGATATTACAAACATGCAACATTAATTTCACAAATTTATAATTTCGAATTTATGCATTTTTAACTCTTAAATAAACTTTAAACTCAAAGTTTTGGTTTCTTACCTTAAAACCCACTTGATTCTTGATAAAATCAGTTAATCCCATGAATTTCTTTCTTCTGGTTTTCGATTTCCAGCTGATTTTAGAGAGATTGAGAGATAGAGTTTGTAAGATAATAATGTGATGAATGAAGGGAATAAAAGACTTTGGGTCTTTTATTTTCCAACTTTTGGAATTTTGGCAACTTTAACCCCTCCACATCTAATATTCTTTAAAATAAAGATTTCATCTTTATTTTTATCATCATTAACATAATTTATTTAAATAAATAATTTCATTACTTATTTCAATTACAATACAAATAATGTAATTAAATTACATTATTAATTCAAATACTGAAATTTTAAGTCGGGTTAAGAGATAACTTGGACTTGTGAGCTTCAGATAGAAGAGTGTTGCGAATAGAACCATACTTAGGAATCCAGATTCGGTTTCCCTTGAGACATTGAAGTCCCAAAGGATTCATAGATAAGAATTGAAGTTGCCCTTTGAGATTTTCAGAACAGATATTTTCTTCTTTCAACGCTTTGGCTTGAGCAGATTTGATGTCTTCAATGAGATCAGAAGAGAATACTACTGGAGTCAGGGCATAGCAACACTTTTCTGGATACACTTTTCTACTCAAAGGATCCGCGACCATGTTGGCTTTGCCGGATGATATAGCATCTCGCAATCATAGTCCTTGATGAGTTCCAAGGACCGTCGCTGTTTCATGTTCAGATCCTTTTGAGTAAATAGGTGTTTGAGGCTTTTATGGTCAGTATAAAGCTGACACCTAGTTCCATAGAGATAATGATGCCAAATCTCCAGTGCAAAGGTAACGACAGCCAACTCAAGATCATGAGTTTGTTCACTTTTCTCGTAATCTTTCAATTGCCTTGAAGCGTAGGCAACGACCTTTCCCCTTTGCATGAGAACACAACCTAAACCGGTACCAGATGCATCGCTATAGGCAACGAAAGGAATATTCTTTCGTGTTAGCATAGTGAGCGGTACAGCAATCTTCGAGAAGTCTTTAATGAATCGACGGTAATAACCAGTCAATCCAAGGAAACTTCTGATTTCTGAGGCATCGCGAGGTGTTTGCCACTTTTGAACAGCCTCGACTTTGGAAGGATCAACTGAAATACCTTCGCCAGATACGACATGGCCAAGGAATTGAATCTATAAAGATAACAAAGTAGAAATTCAAGTTTTCATTGATACAAGGAAAGTTTAGGAAATAGCTCGAGACAATATAAAGTTATATTTGTCTGAGCCAGAATTCGCATTTAGAAAATTTTGCGTAGAGTCTTTCTTTTCTTAATAACTCTAGCAGTTCACGCAGATGAATATCATGATTAGCCTTCGTTTTGGAGTATATCAGGATATCGTCGATGAACACGATAACTGACTTATCCAGCATTGGTCTGCATACGCGATTCATGAGATCCATGAACGCCACTAGTGCATTTGTTAGACCAAATGGCATTACGAGAAATTCGTAATGACCATATCTTGTTCGAAAGGTTGTCTTCAGGTATCCTCTTCCTAGACTTTCAGTTGATGATAACCATAACGAAGATCAATTTTGGAGAACTAACTTGCTCCCTGTAGCTGATGAAATAAATCATCGATTCTGGGCAGAGGATATATGTTATTGATAGTGAGTTTGTTCAACCCACGATAGTCGATGCACATGCGGAGAGTTCCGTCTTTCTTCATAACGAATAAGACAGGACACCCCACAGAGATGAACTAGGTTGGATAAATCCTTTCTCTAACAGATCTTGCAATTGCTTTGACATTTCCTGCATTTCTACAGGCCTGCAAGTCTGTAAGGAGCTTAAGCGATTGGAGCCGCACCAGGAATTAAGTCGATTCCGAGCTCAACTTGTCGTTCTGGTGGCACTCCAGAGATATCATTTGAGAATACGTCTGGGAACTCACAGACGATCAGAATATTAGAAATGGAATTCCTATTGACTTCAGAGACAGATTCAGATACGACGCAACACAAATATGATTCATGACCCTTAGAAAAGTATTTACGGCGATTTCTCAACAGATACGAAACAATGTGCACCTTTTCGCTTGTCGCCTTTGATTTCCAACACTCGGCCGTCTGGAGACATGATTCTAATGATCCGTAGGTTGCAGACGATAGTAGCCTCGTTATTAATTAACCAGTCCATGCCGACAATGACATCAAACTCTTTCAACGGAATCGGAATAAGATCGAGGTTATATATGACACTATTGACAAGTAAAGTGCAATTACGGTACACGGAATCAGCCATAACATAATTGTTACTAGCCGTCTATATATCAAGTACTACGGGAAGCTTGGATGCAGATTTAGACAGTCTTTGAGCAAAAGAAGTTGATATGTATGAATGACTTGCACCGGAATCAAATAGCACGTGAGCAGGTATCGAATTTAGTAGGAACATACCAGTAACCACATCTGGGGTTTCCTTTACTTCCTCCGTTGTAATTTGAAATGCACGGATCCTTGCAGTTGGAGTTGTGGCTAAGCTTTTCATCATAGAACCTCCGGCTGACGATTGTGATTGGCTTCGACGTCCACTCTGACACTGATAAATAAGCTGTCCACGCTTCTCATATTTTGCACATCCAAGACCCTGCTGGGGACACTCTTCACTACTGTGTCTGATCTTACTACACACATAGAAAGTAACGTCATCAGGATTGCACAGCCCCATGTGTGATTTCCTGCATCTTTTGCAGAATCGGTTCATTCGTGAGAGAATATGATTGAGCTTTTTGAGGTGAGCTATATTCTTGAGACTGTTGGGATTGTTGGGACTGGGATTTGTTGGGCTTAAAGAACTTGCTGGATCTTTGTTTCTTTGGGGGAGAGAGACATGTCTGGTTTGTCTGTGGATCATAGAGTTGATCACCGTACTCTAAATATCCCCTCTCTATCTGCCTTGCAGCTTCAACCATCTCCAGATTCGATTTATACTTCATGGCGCTCATCGGGTGTCTGTAGCTTAGGTTAAGACCTCCACGAAACCTGTTCATCTTTCTTTCCTCGGTGGCTACTTGATACGAGGAATATCCACAGAGCCACGAGAATTCGTGCTCATACTCGTCTACCGATTTGGTTCCTTGAGTTAGTTGCATCAGTTGGACCTCCATTTTGCCTTGTTGGTCAACGGGACAATACTTCGCGTTAAACATGTCAAGAAACTGGTCACTCTCTAACGTCTGGATGACCTCGTCTCCATAAATACTTCTTTGTGTCTTCCACTAGGCACGAGCAGCGTCGACGAACAGAGCAGATGCATAACTCACTTTCTTTGAATCTAGGCAATCAAAGAATCTGAAGAGTTCTTTAGTGTGACTGATCCAGTCCATAGCCTGGATTGGATTTACTATACCCTCAAAGTTCAGGGCACTGCTTATTTTAAAATCTTTAAACTTACAGCCTTTCAGCTGCTCAATTTGGGTATCAGGGCTAGAGTTATCAGAATCAGACTCATCGTTTTGGGCTTGTTTTTCTTTTCGCTTATTCTTCTTATCAGCACGTCTTTTAGCTTCGGCCTTAACTCTGGCCCGGAACTGTTCTTGCATATTCTTATTTTGTTGTTCAGATTGTAGGGCTAATAGTTGTTGTACCATTTCAAACATCTGTTGGGGAGTCATATTGTTGGGGAAATCATCTGATCCTGATCCTGACATCTTTACTGGAAATTAAAAATCATGTAACTATCAGTTTATAGACTTGGTACTATGTACCCTTATTCTATCCTAACAGTCTGTACATCCTATCTCAGTTCAAGCGACCTAAATGATTGATACATATGTATTGCTTCAGTTTGAGACCAAGTATTAACCACATAATACTTGATTCACCCAAACTATGGGCTCTGATACCATCATGTGAAGACTTCCCCTTACGGGGCAGTCCTCAGCGTCTAGGTCCCACAAATTGCAACACGATATCAATCATAACTAAGATAGAGTAATTAAGGTTGCGGAATTATGAATTACAGTACAACTATTAGGATAAGTTTAATACAATTTTAGTACGGATTACAATTTTCAAATTACACTTATAAAGGGTACAAGACTAATCTAATACATGTCACCATACAATCCAAGTAAATCTACCCAAACCACCACAATTTATCATCTTCAAAGTTGTTACAAAAGGGTCGTTGAAGTAGTGGTCTACGAAAACTTCACTTGATCTCAAGAGACCTAGAACTAGGTCCGGTAGGAGCTTTCCCTTTATCTTTTCCTGTAAAAAGTTTTAACAACAACTATAAGCAATGGTTAGTGAAAATATAGATTTATCAGATTACATGCATTTCAACAAGCGGATCATGGGTATCTGTAAGGTCTTGAACTCACGGATCTATCTAGACACGACACACACCAACGAGTGCGGAATCCTCATTAGCGGCTTGACGATAAGATCACACGCACGGAACACGAAGACTACCACGGCGTTGAACGATCGACGACGAACGAACCTACGTAATGATTCTCTCCAAAACAACTCAAACAATACTGATAAACTCGAGATCTCCCTTTTGCTTAATCTCACACGAATTCTGCAAAAGTCTGCTAATGATTCGAGTTAATCCCTAATTATAGACCCTCATTCGAGTTTGTCATGGGCCAAACTCGAATCTGGCCCAAGGCCCATTCGAGTTTGTCCCCTTGACACTCTCGAATCTGCCTTATAAAGTACATTCGAATTTACTATAGATTCGAAAGTCACTTAATGATAAATTCGAATTTATTCTAAATTCGATTTTCACATATTAAACTTATATTTGAACTTAGGTTTTAACTTATGTTTGAATTTATCTTTGATCTTTATGTTTGAACTTCTTGTAATACATTACATCAAGTTCAAACATACAATCAATAACTGCCAAACATATATAAACACATATATCAAACACTCGTTAATATTCAATACTTTGCAATATTACTTGAACCAAAATGCTAATACACTTAGACTGCTATCGTCACACAGGGTGTACCAACAGTATCTAGCATGATATATCTTGACTACCGCTACAGCCACGCATAAAAAGTCAAACTGACTTCACTATTTTATTGAATTTAGCAAATTAAAACCTGAAATAATGCAACAAAGAGCCAAGTGACTCAAAGACGATATGATTAGGCATTATTTAAGCTAAACAGTAAAAGGAATTAAGCTACGAAACTCAAGTAATTGAGAATTAAAGAAGGCTAAATAAGACTCAAAAAGTCAAATTGCAATTGCAAGAAATTAAACAGGCATATAAGCTTTGAAGAAAACACCACTAACATCAAGCATGCAATCCTAAGACACATAATTAATGCAATGGGGACTTATTTAACCTAAAAACAATCAAAGACATGAAATAAGAACTCAATTGAATCAGTCTTAGAAAGATTTCAACTTATGAAACATGCATGAACAAAAGACACAACTAAATATAAACAATAAAATAAAGTGATTATTATTGACGGGGTGCCTCCCGCAAGCGCTAGAATGCAAGCTCGAGCCCGCAGCTAGACTCGACCCAAGATAATCAAACAGAGACGGGGGCCAGGCTAAGCGTAGCCTTACAAACATGCTCGATGGATGAATCATTATAAAGCTTTAGTCGGTGCCCATTTACCTTAAAGTTTCCTGATGAATGTTCTAATTCTACCGTCCCATATGGGAACACTTGGGAAACGGTAAATGGCCCCGACCATCGAGATTTAAGCTTACCAGGAAATAGCTTCAAACGTGAATTGTACAATAAAACCTTGTCGCCCACGCTGAATACCTTGGTAGATATCCTCTCATCGTGTCGTCTCTTCATCCTCGCCTTGTAGATAGACTCATTCATGTAGGCGTCCTCTCGCAGTTCATCCAATTCCTTAAGCTGCAACTTCCTTTCATCACCTGCACTTGAAAAATCAAGATTAGACCAACGTAAAGCCCAATATGCCCTATGCTCTAGTTCGACTAGGAGGTGACACGCTTTGCCATAAACTAGCCTATAAGGTGTAAGTCCAGTAGGCGTTTTGTGTGCAGTCCTAAATGCCCAAAGCGCGTCATTGAGCTTGTCAGCCCATCTACTCCTATGCTCACCTAGTGTTCTCTCTAAGATACGTTTTAGACCACGGTTGGTCACTTCAGCTTGGCCATTTGTTTGAGGATGATATGGAGTCGCTAATCGGTAAGTAACTCCATATTTCTCCAAGGCATTAGAGAACTGTGAATTGCATAAATGAGTACCCTATCACTAATGATAGCCTTAGGAGCACCGAACCTAGCAAATAGCTTATGCAGGAAGGAAACGACTACACGTGCGTCATTAGTGGGGAGTGCCTGTGCCTCAACCCACTTCGACACGTAGTCGACAGCAACGAGGATGTACTTACTCCCACGATAGGACGGGAATGGTCCCTTGAATTCAATACCCCACACCTCGAATATTTCACAGAGCTGAATGTTAGTGAGGGGCATCTCGTGGCGATTCGATATATTTCCACTTCTCTGACAAGCATCACATGCTTTCACATAGTCCCTAGCATCCTGGAAGATTGTGGGCTAGTGGAATCCTGCATCAAATACCTTCCGAGCTGTGGTATTTGCACCATGGTGTCCTCCGGTGGAACCGATGTGGGATGCGTATAAGATCTGCATCGCCTCATCACCATGAACACAACGCTGAATAATCTGATCAGCCCAAACTCAGAAGAGGTAAGGGTCATCCCAAAAATAATTCTTCACATCCTTCAAGAATTTCTTTCGCTGCTGATGAGTTAGTCCTTTGACAAGCACATTACCCACCAGATAGTATGCGTACTCTGCAAACCAAGGGCATTTGTCAACTGTATGTGCTGAACAGAGGGACTCATCTGGGAAAGACGCCTTAATCACAGAATCATCAAGAGGAAGAAGTGAAGGATTCTCTAAGCGGCTCTGGTGATCGGCAGCTAAGTTCTCAGCCCCACGTTTGTCTTTGATTTCGATGTCAAACTCCTGAAGGAGCAGAATCCATCGAATTAGACGGGGCTTGGCATCCTGCTTCTGAAAAAGATATCTCAAAGCAGAGTAATCTGTGAAAACCACTGTCTTTGAGAGGATCAGATAAGACCTAAACTTCTCAAATGCATATACTATAGCTAGCAGCTCTTTCTCAGTAGTGGTATAATTTCGCTGAGCATCAATGAGAGTCTTGCTAGCATAGTATATAGCATGGAAACGGTTTTCCTTCCTTTGTCCCAACACTACCCCCACAGCATAATTACTGGCATCACACAACAACTCAAATGGTAACTCCCAGTCGGGAGCCACCATGATGGGGGCTGAAACAAGCTTTTCCTTCAGAGTATCAAAGGCATGCACACATGAATCATTAAAATCAAATGTGGCATCCTTTTCCAAAAGTCTTGTCATGGGACGGGAAATTGATGAAAATTTTTTAATAAATCGCCGGTAAAAACCAGCAAGCCCAAGGAAACTTCTAACCGCTCTAACAGAAGTAGGCAGAGGCAGCTTAGATATCGTCTCTATCTTAGCTCTATTGACCTCAATACCCTTAGCAGAGATTTTGTGCCCGAGAACAATTCCTTCTCGTACCATAAAGAGACACTATTCCCAATTGAGGACCAAATTGGCCTCCTCACATCGGGCAAGCATACTATCTAAATTCGCAAGGCACGATGAAAAATAACTACCGAACACAGAAAAATCAGCCATAAACACTTCCACACTCTTTTCTAGCATAACATTAAAGATAGCTACCATACATATTTGGAACGTCGCAGCCGCATTGCATAAACTGAATGGCATACGCCGGTATGCGAACGTTCCGTAGGGACATGTGAAAGTGGTCTTGTCCTGGTCCTCGGGGCTGATGGGGATCTGAAAGTAACTGAAAACCCATCAAGGAAACACTAGAACGCATTCCCTGCCAATCTCTCGAGCATCTGATCAATGAAGGGCAATGGAAAATGATCCTTACCGGTGGCATCAATGAGTTTGCGATAGTCGATGCAAACTCGCCATCCCGTGACCGTCCTCGATGGAATCAATTCATTCTTTTCGTTAAGAGCGACGGTCATCCCCCCTTTTTTTGGGATCACATGAATAGGACTAACCCACGATGAATCAGAGATTGGATATATCATACCAGCATCAAGAAGCTTCAACACTTCCTTCTTGATGACCTTGTGAGTTTTTGGATTGACCCTCCTTTGAGGTTGAATAACAGGCTTGAAATCCTCTTCCATCAGTATCTTATGAGTGCAATAAGCAGGACTGATACCCTTGTGAGTTTTTGGATTGACCCTCCTTGCTTTCTCGTCAGGTGAGAGGTCTTTGGCTATAATAACCGGAAGCTGAGATGACCCCTCACGAAAAGCGTACTCTAAATGTGCAGGTAACTCTTTCAGCTCTAGAGTCGGAGGGTCTTCAATCGAGGATTTGCATTTGATACATTCCTTTGGATCTAACGTAACAATCTCCTCATGAACAGGAGATGATTCTATCGTGCACAAAGGAAAGAGATCAATGGAATCAGAGAGACATACAGAATGATCAGAATCAAGAGACAATGGGCACAGAGATATATCATCATCAATAGACTCTCCATCTTCAAAAGAAGTGGATCTCTCCACTAGTACAAAAATGACCTATGGTCACGGTTTTGTCCAAACTGCCTAGCCACAGTTTTTGTTATTGACGTGGCTAAAGGGTCATATATGAACTTGTATTATTATGATAGCCAAAGTTTATCTCAATAACTGTGACCATTGCAAATCACATTCAAACATTAAGCCACAGTTTAACATAAGGATCGTGACAAAGACTTGTCACGGTTGCCACATTGTTACCAGATGTCATTGTTTGTCACAGTTATTTGTTTGATGTATATAATAATCTTGTGATGGTTATTAACTGTGACGATAAATATGTATATGGTCACGGAAATTTCTTTCGGTGACCAAAGAGACACCCTGAAGTCTAATTGTATGACTCTAAATTATATGGTGGAATTAGTCACATGAATAAACTGTGACAAAAGGCTAACTTATGTGGTCACGAAATCGCTTTGTGTGACCAAAGGGTGGAGTTCATTAGCCACGTATGGTAAAAGAAAAACATTGTGACTATAAGTGTTTAATGGTCATGATTTAGTTCATTAAGTGTGTCCAAAAGTAAACAATTGTCATGAAATAAGAAAATTATTGTGACTATAAGTATTCTACAGTCACGATTTTGTTTCTTATGTGTGTGTAAAAGTATACAATATTCATGATAAAAGAGAAAAAATGTGACTAAGTATTTTTTTTGTCACGATTTAATTTCTTTTATGTATATAAAAGTAATTAATAATCACGGTTTAAGGAAAAAAAACATATCACCATAATTATGTTTTGGTCACAGTCTAAGACACACAAGCATGTGACTATTAATATTTAAAGATGACAAATTAAGTTTTTGTGTCTAAATGTAAACAATAGTAATAGTAAAATGAAAAAGATATGATTATAAGTACATTCAAGTCACGATTTAATTTGTTTTGTGACTAAAAGCTATCAATCTCACATATAAAAAATTTAATATAAGGAGTTTTTTTGTCACGGATTAAACAAATTTGTGACTATTAATATTTAAAGGTGACGGTTTATTGTTTTTTATGCAACTAAAAGTAAACAATAGTCATGATAAAAAAATGTTGTGACTATATTTTTTTTATGATCATGATTTAGTTAATTTCTTATTAGTGTGTAAAAGTAACAGTTTTCATAAAAGAAAAAAACAGTGACTATCACTACAAGAAAAATGGTCTTTAGTGACCAAAATTTTAGTGACTACTTTTATTTTAGTCACTAACTGTGCAGTTTGTGACCAGAAGATCATCGTCATTAAAGTTTGGTCACTATTATAAATTGAGTGACCAAATAAAAATGGTCACTAGGCCTACATCTCATTTTATTAAAGGGTTACTTGTAGGGACCAAATATTTGGTCACTGATTTTCAAATTTAGAGACGAAATAAAGATGGTCACTGGTTTTGAAAATTAGAGACGAAAATAATATGGTCACAAAGACTACATCTCATTTTATTAATGGGTTACTCTTAGTGACCGAATATTTGGTCACTTATTTTTGAAATTTAGAGACGAAAATAAGATGGTCACTGATTTGAAAATTAGAGACGATAATAATGTGGTCACTAAGCCTACATCTCATTTTATTTAAGGGTTACTCTTAGTGACCGAATATTTAGTCACTGACTTTGAAATTTAGAGACGAAAATAAGAGGTCACTGATTTTGAAAATTTGAGACAAAAATAATATGGTCACTGAGTTAAAAATATTAATAAAATTTAAATATTAAACCTTATATAATTCCAAAATAATTTTTTTTGTTAAAAACCATTTAAAATATTAATAAATATAAATGATCAAAACATGATACAATATAATAAAGTCTTTTAAAAATTTATGTGATATTTTCAAAATCTAAATATTAAATAATAATTAGTTTTAATAAGGTTAGAATATAAATAAATTCAAAATAGTCAAAACCCAAAAATTAACAAATATACATATGAATCCTTTTGAAAACAAGTCTGGGCCAATGATCAAGGCCACCGGTGTGAAAACACTCTCCTCGTTACGTCAAACACTCAAACGCTCAATCTCTTTCAATCGAAATTGATGAAATCGATCAAAGTACTGTTCAATAAATACTATTAAAAGAGTAATTATTTTGTCATGTGTGGTCATTTGCTATTGCCATGTGGCATCAACTCCTATCGCCATTTGGATCTTGTATTTTTAAATTTTTAATTAATCCATATAATAAATAATTTAAATAATATCTATTCAAATCTAAATCTTATCTAATATAAAACTCAAATTTGAATTTGAATGATAACTATCTTATATATTTATATTTATTATAATATATAAATAGATATTATAACTATGATAAAAATATATTTAAAAAAATTATCCTACAATATTAAAATAATTAAAATTCTAAATTTATATCATGTTATCATCTATATATATTAATAAAGCAAAATAATTTGTGACATGTGTCACTCTGTCAACTCTCCTAATTTTTGTTTTTTCGGCTCATTTTGCCTAGTATAATTCTTTTAATAAATTTATATAATTGATTTTTAAAGAAACTTAAAGATTACTATATAACTTAATGATTCTAAATGCTTCCTAATTTAATATCTAATTTACCTAAAAAGTTTTATCTAAATTATATAATTGTTTTATAAAATAAAATTTTATATTTTTAAACTTTAAATTAAATATTACATGTTTTAATCCTAATTATAATTTAAAATTTAATAATAATTAGAAATAAATAACTTTACTTATTTCTCGTAAAGGCATATGTCATCAACCAACAATTTTCAGGTGACAATTTATATTATAGAAAAACAAGTAATATCTAAATCATATTTTCCTAAATTTTCATATAATATAATAAGATTTAAAAATCAATTCAAGTCGAATATTCATATTTCAATAATTGATAACTACAATATAATAGAAAGTTTAAAAATGATAAAAAAAATATTACCAATCATATGTATTTAGAAGTCTAGAAAAATTATAGTTTATGTCAAATAATAATAATATAATTCTTGTAATTATTTTTTCTGATAAAAGTGATATTTTTATGTTTTAATTATTAGTTTGTAAGAATTTAATATAAACAACTTTATATTAAAATATCCGCGTAATACGCGGGTAATAAACTAGTAGGTTTATAAACTAGTTATATGTTAAATACGCGTGCTACGCGGTATATAACCTAGTTTTTTATTAAATTGTAAAAAAAAATGCGGTTTGGGAAAAGGAATACTCCGTAACTAATGATCAATCAGCCAAGGCGATTCTTTTTCCGGGCGGGTACTACTCGTAGAAGAAAGGGGGCGTAGGTTATAGAATCTCCCGTTCTGCCGGTTGAGAGAGAGAGAAAGTTGGAAGGTGAGTTCTAGAGAGAGAAAGACTGTGTTTGTGAGAGTGCGGATTTTTTATGCGAATCGATCGACGACGATGTCAAAGATGGAGCATATGTTGCGAAAGCTTCACATCGGTGGTGGTTTTAACGATAACAACAATCGATTGACAGCTGTCGACACGTCATCACACCCTCCGGCAACGACGACGATTCACCCGTCTTCTTCTTCTCCATCTTTGTCACCGATAGTCGATGGAACCGGAGCCGTTTCGTCATCGTCTACTGAGAACGTCAACGACATCTCAAACTCGTCCACCGTTGATTCTAATTTCTTCGAGGAGGAATTTCAGATGCAGCTTGCTCTTGCAATTAGTGTCTCATCGGGATCAGGTGAGGCCGGTCAACCCGACACCGAAACGACACAAATTAAGGCCGCTAAGCAAAGAAGCCTGGGATGTTCCCCTTCTGAATCATTCGTTGAATTTCTCACGCTTCGATATTGGGTAATGGATTAATATATATATATATATATATATATATATATATATATATATATATATATATATATATATATATATATATATAGGTCTTGAATTATGATGGCTACTTAAGGATACTTCGATCAATCGCACTCTATTCATATTTGAATATGCAATTCACGTTAACTCTAAAAATCGATCCAAGTGTCGTGTTAAGTAATCTAAGCTTCTCTGGACTTCAGATTTGTTTTTAAAGGCTGCCTTTATAAACATCTATGAGTTTATGATCGTATTGACGTCTGCGACTTAAAGGATCCTTGAATTATAAATTTGTTTCTTGTAAACAGTGGATCATACAGAAGGCATAGTCACTCAAATTAACCAACTTCAAATTGGAGCTGACGCTTGTCCTGTAGAAGATTCACCTTTGGATGGATTACTAAAATAATTCTATTAAGCCCAAAAATCAACATATATTGAAACAATATTAAGTCTTATAACAAGGTTTTTTACATAGGCCACGATCAACTATAAAGTTCACTTGTTATTAGTGGAATGAATGTCATGAATGGATGGTCTTTGATTTTTTAGGCAGTTGTATTTGTATCGGCTTTATGCACTATATAATACATGACACACACATATGTGCCTATGATGGAAAGCTTAACAGAAGGAGCTATGTGGCAAAGTTTTAGTGAACAGCCTGGCTTTATAGATCTTTACAATTGAATTCTTTCTTTCGTATCAATCATTCAATCCAATCAGTATGTGTGATCAATCATCCATAATACCCTGGTTCCAGGCACATACAACATAAGCACCTTCATTATAGTTGTTTCTGGTATGTGAGCAGTAATTTATGAAATTGAGTGATATATGTATAGGGCTACTTTCATGCTTTTCATGGCACCTTGCTTTTTAAAGTCAAGCTTGTAGTTGATTGAGAAATTTGGTATGTGCAGAGTAATAATGTTGTAAATTATGATGAGAAAGTGATGGATGGTTTTTATGATGAATATGGGATTACTTCAAATTCAATCACACAAGGGAAAATGCCATTGTTAGTCGATCTTCAAGCAATAACTGTTTCAGATGATGTTGACTATGAAGAAAATTGCAAATATTGTTGTGGCTCAAATGGGTGGTCCGGTTAGTGATGCAGACGAAATGTTGAGAAGGCGGACCCTCAGAAGTTACGAGTTGCGGAATTCCATGAACACTATCATTCTTCCTCTTGGTTGTCTTGATATTGGACTTTCCCGCCACAGGGCCTTGCTTTTTAAGGTATGAGTTTTGCTTCTTTCGAATATTATTGTATAATTAGGCATATGCATAGGTTCTGTGACTGGGTTTTTTTTTCCTTTATCTTTTATAGTTTGAAGGTTTGGTACGTAGTTTATGTTCTCAACTTTTCCTGCTCTCTAGTTCTCTTGTTCTCTAATTCCATTTTTATGGTTTGAAGGTTTGATATGTAGTTTATGGCAAAAGAAACTATGAGAGGTTGGAGGTTAATGAAACATTGTTGTGAATTGATATGTGGTTCGGCGTCTTACTCTTAGCAAAGCATGAGTCATTAGATTGCCGAATTTGGAGGGTTTTGCTAATAGTTTGTGGACTTCTTAATCACACTTGTAAAGTTACACATTTTGGTAGTCCTAAATCCTAATGGTATGTATGCTTAATGTATATGGTTGATAGTGGCCCAAGAATTAAAGATTAGTCACTTTCTAAGGATAGTAGAATTAAAGATGTGATTCCTTGACACGTTGCATGTTTGATAAATTCTAGATACTATAAATTTTGGAATTTGGAAATGAAGAAATCACTCGACATCAACATGATACCTTGATTAATTTTTCATCTTCTTTTCTTTTTGAGTCATGATCCAACCTTATTTCTTCAAATGTATATTTGCCTATATTGTATTTTGTATGACTAAGAAGTTCCAAAATTCTTAGAATTGTATCACCTAGGGGTGTTTGAGTGTGTGTGTGTGTGTGTGTGTGTTATGGCATTTTGCATATTCTCAGGGTACTCCAAATTGGTTTTAAAAAAAAAGTAGTGTTTTGCAAGCCAACTAAGCAACCATAACACACATAGGTGAATACATTTTGTCAAACAAGTATATGGATAATTCCATTTTGCAAACTAAGCAAATATAAATGAACAAATAGTAAACTGTATACATGCAGCTTTAGATTCACTAAGGTGAAACAGTCTCGAAACTTGCCAAGTATAAATGAACAAAAATTAACAAATATGAAACTATATGATGCAGAACCTTTCATCTGTCTTAATTCAAAAACTTTTCCCAACATGGGACAATGATGATTTATCTCAGCGGGCATAAGTGAGTTTAATTTCTACTTTTGTGGTTCGATATTATTTTGTTTCCAAGATATTAATGGTGTTACATGTTACTAATTATTTCTGCTGTTTTTAAGAAGCAAGGATTTTGGTAGGATAAATTGTATATTGCCCATTTATATTTTCAACTTGTAGGACAGGTGATTAAGATATTCCTTTTTCATAGGAAGTTTCTTTTGCCTACTTGTGCAACAGATTCAACTTTGATTAGTGGAGTTCGAAATTGCATATTCACGAAAAGGATTTTCAAGAAAAGTTTAGTTTTTTTGGGTGTGAAGTGGTTATAGCAGATTCAACTTTGATTTCTTTTTGGTCTGATTTCTTTTTTGCTCTGCTGCCAAGGTATCATTATTTTAACTGCTTGTATTTTTATAGAGAACTTAAACAACATTCTATTGAACTCATTGGAATCGCTTAACAGTAATGTTTATTATAGCCTCCTGTCTTTTTAACTGCTTGTATTTTTATAGGCTCCTGTATTTTTAATTTCTTGTATTTTGGAGCTAATGTGTTCATTTTTCCATGGCTGCTGTAAGTTACTGTTACGCTTCTGTCTTCTATTGTTGTTGTAAGTTACTGTTACTCTTGTGTTCAAGAAGCATTGATTGTTACTTAGAAAAGTTCCAGCAATATGGATTAATAAGAAAAGTTCCAACAGATGGGTTCTTTTCTATATTCTCTTAATCTGTTTTTTATTTGTTTTTTATTTCTGTTAGACTGTTACTTTAATGCGACCGTTGTTGATACCAAGTAGCTAGGTAAAAAAGAAGTACGAGTTGTGATTACCTGAAAGAGAAGCGAACTATAAAGGGTGAGAAATGCGAAAAGTGATACAATATAGCAGATTCAACGATCACGCATTTCTACAGGTGAAAACGATCAATCACTCCTGTTAGAGAAGATTCAGAGAAGTGAAAATGGTTCGTGATCAAATTTACCTTGGTTTAGAAGAAAAACAATATGACAACAGTAGAACAAGCAGAAACACTGTAGCAGAAAAGTTCCAGCAAATGAGTTCTTTTTTACAGCAGTAGAAAATGGTTGTGATGCAATGCAGAGGAGTTACTTTTTATAATAGCCAAGTTGGGGGAGTGTAAGAGATGGTCTTGGGGGAGTGCAAGAGATGCTTCAGGGAAACAAATAATAAATAGGTTCAGTGGCTTTTATTTCTGTCAGGCTTTTCTGATTTTGTTTTTTATTTTTTGCATTAAAATTCAAGATGTCTTAAAATTCAAGGTGATGTGTTATTTGATTGTACTTTATGCATTGTAAGTTGTAAACATCTAAATGCTTTATCAGTAGTTATATGAGTATTTTGTGGTCATGGTTACGTGTTATGTGTGTCAAAAACTCAACGTTAATGATGATAAAAGAAAAAATACCGTGACTACAAGTAGTTTATGGTCACGTCTTATTTTATTATCAGTTGCTTAATGTTATTAGTTGTCATAATACAATCAGCAAAATGTGGCTATAACTATTTTATGGTCACGATTTAGTTTGTTTTGTGTGGTTAAAGATTATTAATTGTCACAGTTTAAGAAAAAATTTATCATTATTAGTATTTTGTGGCCATTGTTAAATGTCTTATATGTGTCAAAAAGTAACCATTAATTATGATGAAGAAAAAACAACCGTGAGTACAAGAAGTTTATGGTCACGTCTTATTTTATAATATGTGACTAAAATTAATTCATAGTCATAATAAAATAGGCAAAGTGTAGCTATAAGTTTTTTATGGTCACAATTTAGTTTCTTTAGTATGTTAAAGTTATCAATTGTCACAGTTTAAAAAACAACGTGTCATTATAAGTATTTTATGGTCATGGTTAAATGTCTTATATGTGTCAAAAACTAAATATTAATCACCATAAAAGAAAACAAACCGTGACTACAAGTAGTTTGTGGTCACGCATTATTTTAATATATGTGGCTACAAATAATTAATTGTAATGGTTAAAGACAAAGAATGTGACTATATGTATTTTATGGTCACATTTAATTTTATTTTGTATGACTAAAAGGGTCAACGATCACCGTTTACGAAACAACATGACACTATAAATATTTTACGGTCACTATTATAAATGTTATGTGTGTCTAAAGATAAACAACAATCACAATAAAAGAAAACACATGTGGCTGTAAGTAACTTATTGTCACGGTTTAATTTTTTTCACGTGTCTAAAAGGAACAATAGTGATTTTAAAAGAAATATAATGTGACAATAAGTATTTGATGGTCACAGATTGTATTGTTGTATGTGTCTAAAAGTTACCAATTGTCACGATTAGGAAGTAACAAGTAACTAAAAATGGTCTATGATCATAGTTTGGTTTATTATATGTGTTTCAAAGTAAGCAATTGTCATGAATCAACGAATTATCCTGTGACTAAAATAATAGTATGGTCACGGTGTAATTATTTTTGTGTGTCAAAATGTACCAATTGTCACGGTTTAATACTTTATGTATGTCTAGTTGCAACCAATCGTCACATTTTAATTAATTAAGTGTGTCTAAGTGTACCCGACGGTCACGGTTTAATTATTTATGCATGTCTAAATGTACCAATGGTCACACCACTTCAGAGTTTATGTGCGTTAAAATATTACCAATTGTCACGGTTTCATTCTTGTGGTGTGTTTAAATATCTCAAATAGTTACAGTTTAACTGATTATGTGTGTATAAATTTATCCAATGGTCACGATTAAATATTTGTTTGTCTTTAAAAACCAGGTGGCCACGGTTTATTTGTTTATGCGTGTCTGTAAGAATGTTAACGCCACTGATTAATTGTTTATGTGTGTCTGAATGTATCCAACTGTCATGGTGTTAAAGAAAATTGTGACTAAAAGTATTTTATGGTCACGGTTACTAAAAATATATAGACCACAACTATATAGAAATTGTTACCATATAGCCACGGTTTTAGGCTATGGCCACGGTTTTACATGTGATTTAGTCACGAATATTAAATGTAGCCATAAGGTACCAAAAGTGATGCGACCTTTGGTCATGATTTGAATGAAAAATAAAACTGTGACCAAAGGTCTATGGCCACGGTTTTTTAACGTGACGGATGACATATTTTGTACTAGTGCTCATACCCAATCAACAGAGACTTTACGAGCGTCTCATCAATCTCAGAATGCATTTCTCTGTTAGAAGAGCTATAGGAGCGAACAAAGCAAATCGACTCCACAGTATCATCAGCTCTCTGTATAGCTTTGTCAACATCAAAACTGACATGCTCATCTCCCACCTTAAGGGTCAACTTCCTATCCAGAACATCAATCATCGCACGGGATGTCGCTAAAAATGGACGCCCTAGAATGAGAGGAACAGAGCTGTCTTCATGCATATCCGTGATGACAAAGTCTACCGGAAATACAAACTTATCAACTTTCACCAACATGTTCTCCGCAATACCCCGAGGAAATTTCAATGATCTGTCTGCCAACTGAATACTCATACGAGTGGGCTTTGGCTCTCCGAGACCGAGTCTAGCATATAGAAATGTGGGCATAAGATTGATACTAGCTCCTAAATCAGCGAGGGCATTCGCAACATGAAGGTTAATAATATGACATGGTATAGTGAAACTGCCAGGATCATCTTGCTTGATTGGAAGCTTGTTTTGGAGCACAGCTGAACACTCGTCGTTCATCTCTACTGTGTCCAAATCATCAAGCTTCTTGCGCTTTGTGAGCAGATCCTTTAAGAACTTCGCGTAGTTTGGCATCTGAGCAATCGCATAGATGAAAGGAATATTGATATGTAACTGCTTGAACAATCCAAGGAACTTGTCGTATTGCTTATCCTTGATTTCCTTTTGCAATCTGCTCGGATACGGAATAGGAGGCTTGTAAGGACTAACTGTAGGCATCGCCGGAGGTGGGACGTGTGCGGTACTTGGTGTACTAGGAATGTGCAAATGGTCCGTGATAGTCTCCGGATCATCCTCATGAACAACAAAATCAAGAGGGGGAGAAGCAGAATGGGGAGGAAGTGATGGTCCTACAGTTTCCTTACCACTACGCATGATAATCATCTTCGCTTCAGCCTTAGGATTCGGCACAGTATCACTCGGGAGACCACCAGGCTGTCGCTCATTCTGCGCTTTAGTTATCTGTCCGATTTGGACTTCTAATTTTTTTGTAGCAGCCTGTTGGTTCCTTGTGATAGTCTCTTGGTTAGCCATGAACTTTATCATCATATCCTCTAAATTCGACCTCTCTTGTGGCTGATGTGTAGCCTGAGGACGTGGAGGATCTGATAAGGGCTACCAGACTGACCATAGAATTGTTGTGGTTGAGTATGCTGCTGAAAATGACCATGGGAGGAAGAAGAAGATTGCCCCTGGTTATACCCCTGATGAGAGGCAAACTGGGGTCTCTGAAGCATATGTGGTCTCGGATTCATGAAACCAGGAGGTGGTTGATTCTGGGAATAATTCGGATAGTTCGGGTTCGGGTGAGCATACTTATACATGCCACCTCCAGAATCGCCAGATGAATAGTAAACCTCCTCCTGATTGGGGTAAGAGTAAGCCGCCTGACACTCATAGCTCGAATGTGGGCCACCACAAGCATCACATGATGGATACACTGCTTGCACGGGAGCTAGTATGGCTTGCGGTTGGCTATTCTGCATGAGCTGCTCTATCTTTGCCGTGAGTGCGGCTATGGCAGCGGCTTACTTGGAATCTGAAGCTCCCCATCCGAAGTACTCACTGGGTGTCTGATGCTGGCTCATCACCAAGTCATCTAAAATCTCAACCGCCTCCTCAGGTGTCTTTTTGTAGACAGATCCACTACAAGCGGAATTAATCAAAGAATGATACATCGGGTGCACACCTTCATATAAGACTTTGACTCGATGATTGAGCGTCAGATTGTGATTTGGACACATCATTATGGATTTTTTGTACCGCTCCCACGCATCATGTAAGGACTCGTCAGGCCTCTGCCTGAATCCCAGAATTTCACTCGTAAGCTGAGTTGTACGTGAGGGCGGACAAAACATTGATAGAAATTGTGTCTCCATTTCATCCCAAGTATGAATTGAATTGGACGGAAGGGCATCATACCATGTGAGAGCACGTCCAGTGAGCGAGTACGGGAATATCATCAATCGAATGATCTCTTTCGGGACTTGATTCACCTTATACGAACCGCACGCTTTCCTGAATTTCTTCAGGTGTGCATAGGGATCCTCAGATGCTATCCCACAGTACTGAGCATTATTTTGAACTAAAGTGATGAGACTGGACTTTAGCTCAAAATTGACTGCATGAAACCCAGGAATGACAATGGCACCTTCCGAGTCGTCGGTTAGGGGTGTTATTCGGGTGGGTTAAATGGGTATCGGGTTATTCGGTTCGGGTTATTCGGGTTTGAGGGTGTGGGTTCTTTGGCCAAACCCGAACCAAATAAGGGAACGGGTTAATCGGTTTCGGGTTAAATGGGTATCGGGTTAAGAGGTTTGGGTTAAACGGGTTATTCGGTTTTGATATAGAAAACGAAATACTTTACAAATTAGTTTAAACGAGTTAAATGAGTTTGGTAATTTGGGTACACGGGTTAAATGGTTTGACTATTAAAATTGGGTATGTAAATCTTGACATTATTATATATAAACAATTCTAATTCTAATTAAAATTGGAAATTTAAATAATTAAATGGGTTATTCGGGTTATTTGGGTACCCGAATAAGCATGAAGTCTACCAGATACCCGAACCGAAATTGTTATTCGGGTACCATTTAACCCGATTAACAAAATCAAAAACCGAATAACCCAACCCAAATAACCCGTTTAAGATTCGGTTCGGATGGGTTATTCGGTGTAAGGTCTACCACTACGAGATCTATCTAGACGCGGAGCCGTCAACGAGTGCGGAATCCTCGTTAATGGGTAGACGGAAACAACGGAAACAACTCTCACACACGAAACACGGAGACTATCAGAGGCTGAACGAACGACACACGAACGATCCTACTAGCTGATTCTCTCCGAAACGGCACTCCCCAAGCTGATAAACTCGAGATCGCTTTATGCTTAATCCCTCACGAATTCTGCAAAAAGTCTGTTAATATCTCGAGTCTATCCCTAATTATAGACCCTGATTGGAGTCTGTTTAGGCCAAACTCGAATCTGGCCCATGGCCCATTCGAGTCTGTCCACAAAGACACTCTCGAATCTGGTCTCATTCGAATCTATGGCTACATTCGAATCTATCACAGATTCGAATGCCAAGCCTTAAATAAATTCGAATCTAGCATTTCACATAAACAACTAAGTGTTGAAACTTATGTTATTAACTTATGCTTGAATTAATCTTTGAACTTTATGATTGAACTTCTTGTAATATGATACATCAAGTTCAAACACACATTTAATAACTGACACACATACATAAACATATATATATCAAACACTAGTTAATTTCCAATATCTTGAATATTACTTAAACCAAAATGCTAGATCGCTTAGACTGCTATCGTCACACAGGGTGTACCAACAGACTCCCCCTTGACGATAGCTTCTAACTATTTACATCAAGTTTAAGTACTAGATCTATATATACTACTACCTGCATATATACCAGCATCTATACAAACTTTAACTACCTTCTGGAACTTCCTGGCTTCAGATCTCCATGCTTCAATAAAGAAGATAGGCTGATCATGTAGCTTCTTCAGGTCGTCCTTTGATAGATTTATCAAATGCAGTGGATCATATACCTTCAAAATGACCTTCTCGTCTTGATCCTCCATGATGGCTTCAGCAGTGTCATTATCGATGTACCACCATTTCATGTTGCTCAAAATATTCTGTGGCATCGATTTCATTGGTACTTTCTTCAGACACCTCACAGGTTTGTATACCATCCTGGCCCATGGTCTACCTGTATGAGGATCTGTTCTCGACTGATCCTCGACCCTCTTTCCGGTCCTTGGCTTGAGTCGCTCAAATTTGCCTGATCGCCCTTCTTTCCTTATAATTCTTTCAATTACTTCTGCATACTTATCATCTCCAATATTAATCAGCTCCTTCCAGGCTAACTCTTTAACTTCAATCTTGGGCAGTGTATTGAAAGCTTTCAGTGTTCGCCTCAAGTATTGGAGGCCATCTCTTCTTTTCAAAATAAACAGCTGCAGTTCTCGGTCAAAGAACCAGCTAATAATCCCTCCTGAGAAATTTCCGGCACCCGGAATTCTCATCTTCTTCTTCATCTTCAGCTGTTCTTTCGTTTCTTCCTTCTTAAACCAAAGATTTATCAACTCAGCTCTAGATGGCTCTTTCTCTGCCTCTTCAAGTTCAGTGTCCTCGACTGAGGCTATCTTGATGTAGTCTATATCAATCACATTCTGATTATTGCCCACATATAGTTCCGTGACAGGTTGTGAATTTATTATGACCTCGTTGACATGATCGTCCTCGTCATCTATTACTTCGTCGTCTGATTTCCAGTCAACAACTTCCTCTGGAATGAATTCCCCTTCCTCCAACTCTTCGACTTCGTCTTCAAAGTCAAATTCCATAAGCTCTTCCTCAATATCTTTTAGCGCATCGATCATGTCGCTATCCAAAGTTCTTGATGAACCAGCTTCTCCTCCTTCACCTTCAATTTGACTGGGCTCCCCCTGAACTTGTGTAGCCTGAGCAGCAGGAAAATCTACTGGCTCATTCTCATTAGGTGCATCGGAATCATTGCCTTCGTCATCTTCATCTCTACGCTGCTCCTCATGATCCCTACAACTTGTCTCCCCCTGAGCTTTTAGATTTTTCATTAGCTGCTCAAGGAGGGACCGCATCGATCGGATCTCTTCTGATTGATCTGCAATAAAGGTTTTGAGCTCTGTGTTTTCTTTCTGAACTGTCTCTACAATCTTTTTCAAACCGGCATTCTCCTTATCGAGATTGGCATTATGCTTTTGGATTTCACCAATTGCCCTTGTAAGACCAAAGATTTGAAGTTCTTGAAAGTCAACTCTATCTTTTAAGCGCAGAAACCGTTGGTTATCGGTATATGTGGTCGATGATGATGGAATGGACTGAATAGGAGATGGGCGGATTGGTGATGGAATATATGGTTCATGTTGAGGTGATGGTGGTGGGATGGTGGCTTGAGGTTCTTGGGATTGAGGGATTTGAGATTGTTGAATATCTGATTGGTCTGCAGATGCTGAAGAAGACCTTTGCATGAATCGATGACGCTTTGCTCGTTGCCTCGTCACTAAAGGAGCAATCTCTTCTTCTTTAAAATCTGAATCATCAGATTCCCTTACTATTCTCCTCCTCGATGCTTCTTCATTAACTACCAATCTTGATCCATACGTTCCAATTTGAACAGTAGGTTCAGTCGAAACTGACTCAGGAGCCTCAACTTCTAACTCCTCCATCTCTTTCGAGTCTGTTGCAGATGATGACAAAACATTATCAGCCTACTCGGGCTCATATTCTTCAACATCTCGTAACACGTCTTCCTCTCCCTCAGGTGGCTCAAGTAATTCACCTACTAGCGCTGCAGCCACATCTTCATTTGCATGAGGCCCTGCCTCCCAAATTTCATTAAGCGTTTGGCATAATTCTTCAGCTTCGCTCGGAATATTCGAAGGCCCGGCTTCCTGTACTTTCGGCTGCTGACTGGTGGAAGGCCTAGGCGCCTGAGTTTGTCTTGCTGGAGCTCGTTGCCTCCTGCGCGGTTGCGGTTGTGGTTGTTGCTGTTGAGGTGGTTGTTCCTGTGGTTGTCTTTGTTGAAATTCAACTTCCCCTGCCCAGTTGGCAACATCCGGGGCTTCAAAATTTCTATCCAAGATTGCTCCAAATAATGGACGCTCAACAGGAACAGCCAACCTTCCTCTGTGTGAGGAACAATCAGCGAAAATCCTCTTGTCCATTACAGCAACACTCTGAATGTCATTCGACGGCCGCAGATTTGGCAAGAAGTGCCTTATAAGAATCATGATGAACCGCGGATATAACAAGAACTGTTGATTTTCTGGAGCAGTTATTTGGTGAACAAATTCTGAGAAAAACATTTCGGAGAAACTGTACGGTCGATTATAAACCATCGCGACTATCCCTGACTGAATCTTCGCAACTATATAGTCAAAACCCGCTTTCTTTGGCGCAAAGCATACCATAAAGACATGCGCAAGAAATCTCCATTGTCCTATTAACCCACTCTTCATATATGATACCTTCGTCACATCAAGACTGTATCCCATCCTCTGAAAGGCCGCTTGCCTTATGTTCAGAGGAAATTCGATCGGTCCAGATTCTTCCTCTTGAGTGCCCAGCTGCAACACTTGTCGCAGCATATCCGCCGAAAAGACCAGCGGTTGTCCAGCAATACGAGTGCGTAGCACTGTCGGTGTGACCGAGCAGTCTACCTGCAGATGGTCATAGAATTGACGAATATACGGTAAAACTAGCTGAACATTATGAGACAGTGCAAATCCTATCCTAGATTCCACGAGAAAATCAAGCATTTGTCTGAATCCCTGTGCCTCAGGGAGATGGTGATCAGGATGAAGCACCATATTGTGCTTTGGCACAAAAGCTCGCACAGCCATTTCTGCACGATAAACAAACTATTAGATTCATTAAAAATTAATAAACTTGTTTAAATTCAAATCTGTTTTATTTTGAACTTGTTTAAGTACAAAATCGAACACAATTAAATTTCTACAACTTTAATAAAATTTAAATTAAATAATGCAAATAAAAGATAGATTCGAATGTAACAGATTCGAATTGTCCCTTTTCGAGTTTGATGACAGATTCGAATGTCCTGGTCTTCTCGAGTCTAATGACAGATTCGAGAAACCCCATGAACAGATTCGAACCGTCGACTTTGTTCAAAGACCAAATCTCTTGATTCTAACCTTTTTGGACTTAGAAAATTACATTCATTAGTCCTACTAGTTACTAATCACAGATATATGTCTTTAATTTGACTGTTTATCGGTCCAAACTTGGTAAATTTGTAAAAACCCTATTTCGACCATTAAACCTTCAAAAATCGATGATTTAGCCTAAAATTGTGTATAAAACTACATGAATCTTGTACAATCAAGTTGATTATACCTAGAAACAGGAGTAGAATCGAACACTTTAGCAATAAACTCGACGGATTGTCGTATATATGAAAAATGATAGACTCGAGAATAGATTCGAAATCGCCGATATAGACTCGAGGAAGTAGATTCGAACACAGTAAGTATTAAATGTCTTCACTGTTGACCTATATATACTACCAACCTTCGAATCTAAGGCCAGATTCGAATCTAGTGACAGATTCGAAGCCTTCCCAATTCGAGTCTGTCCTAAACTCGAAAACACCAAACACTTAGAAAAATTTCGAAAATATTTGAAATAACTTCAACTTTTTCAACATTTTTCTATGGTATTGTGTAACAAGATAAACTATGCCAAATCTTTTACCCTAAGCACAAGATATTTCACGCAATGTTTATTTTATCCAACTTTGAATGCACCCTTAGTAATTTTTGACCTTTTACCTAAGTAAAAATTAAACTAAACTAAAATAAACTAAAATAAAATAAAATAAACTAAGGTAAACTAAAATAAAAGGAAATAAAATTTTGACCAAAAAATTTAATCTAGACTTAAGCTATACTTATAAAATTTACAACCTAAGCTAAATACAAAATCTTTTTGATGAGTATAGTCTAAGAAAGGTTCAATCAGATAGCGATGTCTGACACTCACTTTCAGTACTTAAACTTTCACACTTAGGAATTTTTGATTCCTTTGTTTGTTTGTCATGACATACCCATTTAGCCGATTGTTGGTATTTTACCTCTTTAAACATTCTACATTTCGGAATATCCCTTGGCATTTTTATTTATCATGAAATTATCTTACGTGACTCATACATAGACATACTTTTATGATCAAGGCACACAAACAACGATTCTAACTTGTTGGTATTTTGCAAACTTTCTTTAAAAGACAAACATCGGACACAGGTCTGTATTTTCATACAACAAAGTGCCTTAGTTTGACTTAAGGTTTATTCTTAAAGTTAGCAAGACAGCGGTGACAGGTCTTTACTGACGTACAACAAAGCGACATATCTGCTAACCCGAATCTAAATAGAGGCAACAGGTCTGTACTTACGTACAACAAAGTTACATGTTTTCGACTCTAAATTTTATATTATTTTTCTATTCTTTCCATTTTAAGATGTATTTGATGTTGCTATATATCCCCAGAAAGTTTGCATACCTCATTTAGACTCAAAGTTTGTATGTCTTGTACATAAAAATTAAGACCTATTGGTCATACATCTAAGTTAGTGACACGCTTGACTCTTTCTAGAATATTTTATTAGCCTTGAGATTCCTATATGTATTATGCCTACCAACACATCAAACTAAAGTAAAGTATAACACTTAGAATTTAGTTGCATTATGTGTAAAAGCTTAAACACTTAAAGTTTGTAACGACTGTGCTAATTTTCATCACTTTGAACCTATATAGCTAAGACTTAACTCTATTTTCTGATATTCTCTTTTTTTGTATTTTTATGATTTTCTCTCTTTTTTCTTTTGTTTTTCATAAGAAATAGCAATAAAATAAGATAACCTACTAACTTACTAAAAATAGAAACTTACTTAAATTAGCAGACTACTGTAAAGAAAGAAATACTACGACCATAAAAGAAAATAAGCTACTATTACTAAGGTCAAATTACTCTGGGTTGCGCATTCCATTCAGTTGAATTAAATACTCAAACCGTGACTTATCAAATGCTTTGGTAAATAAATCTGCATTATTATCTTCTGTTGCCACTTTTACCAATTTAGTAAGGTTCTTTTCAGCACAATCACGAATAAAATGATGCCTTATGTCTATGTGCTTTGTTTTACTGTGTTTAACTGGATTGTTAGTTATAGCAATTGTAGATTGATTGTCTATCCTAATTGGAGTTTGAGTGTAAGCCAAACCGTAATCCCGCAATTGTTGTTGTATCCACAGAACCTGTGAGCAGCAACTACCAGCAGCAACATACTCGGCCTCGCACGTTGACACGGCTACCGATGTTTGTTTCTTGCATTGCCAGGATACCAATCTCCCTCCTAGGAACTGACAATCAACAGTTGTTGATTTGTGCGTCAAGCTGCATCCTACGTAGTCAGAATCCGTGAAGGCCTCCAACTCTAGATCTCCCTCCGCGTGATACCAAAGTCCCAGCTTCGGTTTCGACTTGAGGTATCGTAGAATCTGCTTCACAGCTTTCATATGCATCTTCTTCGGATTCGCTTGAAACCTAGCACAAATACATACAGCAAACATAATGTCAGGTCGTGAAGCAGTTAAATACATAAGTGATCCAATCATGGCCCGATATAAAGTCAGATCCACATCGGTATCACTTTCAGTACCCGGTCCGAGATTATGATTCACTTGAATCGGCGTGCTGAAATGAGCAGTCAACTTTGTTCCTTCCATCCCGAAACGTTCTAATATGTCATAGACATACTTCGTCTGATGGATAAACATCCCTTCCTTCTTCTGGTCAACTTGTAACCCCAAAAAGAAATTTAACTCCCCCATAGCACTCATCTCGAACTTAGACTTCATCACCTTCTCGAAATTTTTGCACATCTGTTCGTCTGATGATCCAAAGATGATATCATCGACGTACACTTGTACCAAGATAAAGTGTTCTCCCTTTCTTTTAACAAACAGAGTACTATCTATCCTACCCCTTTCAAAACCGTTTTCTAACAGATGGTTGGATAGAGTCTCATACCACGCCCTAGGTGCCTGATGCAATCCGTATAGAGCCTTATCTAAGCGATATACTCTATCAGGATATTTTGGATCTGTAAATCCGGGCGGTTGTTCTACATACACCAACTCCTTCACTTTCCCATATAGGAAAGCACTCTTAACATCTAATTGATATACCTTAAAGCCCTTGAAGGAGGCAAAAGCTAGAAACAACCTAATGGCTTCCAGCCTTGCTACTGGTGCAAATACCTCGTTGTAATCGATTCCCTCCTCTTGTTTGAAACCCTTTACAACTAACCTAGCCTTGTTGCGCGTGACTATACCCCGATCGTCTCTTTTGCACTTAAAAACCCATTTGGTTCCTATGGCAATTTCCCCTCGAGGTAATGGAACTAACTCCCACACTTCTAGTTTCCTAAATTGCGAAAGTTCTTCCTGCATCGCTTCAACCCAGGAGTTATCCTTAAGTGCCATTTGCACATTCTTAGGCGCTACTTGCGATATGAAACATGAATAGAGACAAGTGTGATATGCCTCGGAGTCATTTATCATCGACAACAGCACAGTGTTGTTACTTAAACTACTCCTAGTCCTCACACCCTCGTTAGGATTTCCTATGATGCTATCTAAAGGATGGTTCTTGTTAACCCTAGAGGTCTCTATCTCATCAACCCTTAGATTATCTCCTAAGTTAGATCCTATTTCACCTAATGGGGGAACAGGCTCAGCTTCTACATTTTCCTCCTCACGGACTTTTTCCTCAGAGTTGGAACTTGATGCTTGAGTCTGATTCTCAGTGGTAGGTGCTTCTGGATCAGCAACTTCTGGAGATCTATCTACAGCCGCAATAGGCTCGGATGTGGATTCAAACGTAGTCCTCGGAAAGATATGGCCATTGTCATTCAGATGCAACGTCGCCATGTCCTTTTCGATTATACCTGCATAATCATCCAAAGGAATGTTAAATGTCTCAAATAATTTATCATAGTCAAATATCCATTCCGGACCAGTTTGGGGTTCATGTGTATAACTTGTGACTTCAATATTATACACAATCTCTACAGTACCATTTGTTTTGTTAAACACTCGTTTGTTTG